>CANSNZ010001305.1:0-149713 GCA_947646795.1 Beta lomatogona
TACAAATAAATATCATAATTATTCATGCTTTATACAAATAATTATCATATATACATGTGTTTTATACAAATAATTATCTTATATATTAAGAACTTTATGTTGTTGTTAGGACGTAGACTGCGATTGTATTTGATAGATCCAACTAGTGGAAAGACTTGTCTAGTATGTATGCACATTCTGTGCTTTTGATGAGACCACTACTACCATGGGTCTAGAATGATGAATGATCACCTTCGAAAGTGAAAATTCATCGCTAGAGAGAAGTATGGTCATTTGCCACTACCCGCCCCCGACCCCGCATATGAAATCGACACTACGGAAACCGCCGGTACGTGGCAGCAATGGCCAAAAAATTTAGTGCAAATATTAGGTGATGAGGTAATTGTTCAAATTTTATCCATTTTTGTTCAAATAATAGGATTAAATGTAAAAATTACATAATCTTATGCGCGTTCTCAAAATTATTATTAGGTTAAGCAATCGACACCTAAAAAAACAAAAGGGGATTTCGGGGAGGCTGTTAGATGTCCTAGCCAAGAACTGTACCCTGGCTCGGCTACTCGTTATAGTCCAAGAGGTCATGATGTATCGCTCTTGAATCACTCACTCAAGACCGTAAGAGTTAGCAGATACGCTTGCCCTTGCCGCTTTCAGACGATGATGGTCAAGTGGTGTAACCTCGCGAGCTCATTATTCCATTATACGTAAGATGCCACCGCCATCCGACCCAAGGAGGATATTGCTCAGTTCTTGAAAGGGAGATGCTTAATATTTCTATTATCCAAGTGTACATGAGGTAACAATAATCAAAGTTATGATTTTTTTTTACATTTCATTGTATGATAGTTGCTCTTCCACATAAAGTTTATGTTTATCTATTTTTTGTAGGGCAATACATCCGACTTGATGGATTTGGGGATGCCGTTCGAGTTTGTTGGATGTGCCCTGAGAGTACCGCGGATGTGCATTCTTGGAGAATCTAACTACTTACATTAAGTGTGCTTTGACTCGGATCCGTCGTTGCCGGTGCTGTATCATCTTCGCGCCAATCTTTCAAGAGTAATATTCTATCTTAATAGTTTCTACAAATATTGATTTTTGCATGACATGTGAATTTTTAAGTAATTATTATTATTCAATCTTGCAATAGCCGTCATTGGATGCTCCGGGTCATACGTCCCATGCTCTCGGATTATTTACGCCTTTGATTCCGCTAGCTATCACAAGGAGCTGAAGTTAAAGATTAAACCTCCTATGATACTGAAGTCGATCGCTTTTTATATTTTAAATCAATTTAAATTATAATATAAAAAGCAAATAAAGTGTAATTGATCATTTGATTTTTTTTTATGTAGTGCTTTTAAGAGGTTTCGGATGACCTGCAACGAAGTTCGTCACAACAAGCTTAGTTGGAAATGTGTTAAGGTATAATATCCTTATTTTATTCAATTAAAAGCATATGTTATGTCATTCTCATTATACGATAAATTTACTCATTTTCTTAATACTTTCAGTTAAAGTGCCCACAACAACAAGGAGGCACGGAGTGCGGTTATTTTGTCATGCAACATTTTTGACGACTCATTTTATATTCTAGTTCGGAGGATTTCGATGAAGTAAGTTTTTTGTTCACTTATTATTCATTTCATATTTTATATATATAACTATTGAAAGCTAACTTTGGTGAATTATTTTCGTGTTGCTTGTACTACCTTTACCTGCGATCCTTATACTAAGAGATCAAATCAATGAGGTGAAAAATAAGTGGGCAAGATATTTATTGATAATTGCATTGCATAGGTTAGGTTAGTTTATATATATAACTATTGAAAGCTAACTTTGGTTAATCGTATTATTGACTTAATTTGATTGGATTTCATGATATATAAATATATATGTTGGATCATATGATATCTATGTTTTATTGAATCTTATATATTTCTATTGTTAAACTTGGAATTTGGATTGTGCGTGGAAGTTGGATGTTGGATGAATTTGTGGATTAGGTGTTGTTTGTTGATGATTTGTGGATGATGGATGGATGTTGGGATGAATTTTGGATGATGAATTGTGGATCATGGATGGTTGTTGCATATAATATTGTGCAGGTTAATTCCCAATTATGGGTTTATCCAATTTACAAACGGAGCTCTGTCGAAATTTATGCGAGAAATTTGCTGCATCCGCTTCGTTGCATTCTGCTTCTTTGTGCTGCATTCTGCATTCTGCTTGCTGCATAATGTAAATTATTTAAAAAAAAAAGGTATATTGCTGCGGTTTCTCCGAACAAACCGCAGCAATATCCATTTTTAATAATAAAAAAATACAGAGATATTCGCTGCGGTTTCTCGACAAACCGCAGCAATATCCTTTTAATAATAAAAAATATATCATATTGCTGCGGTTTGTCGGAGAAACCGCAGCAATATGATATATTTTTATTATTAAAAAATATTGCATGCGGTCTGAGAAACCGCAGCAATATTATGTATTTTTTATAATAAAATATCCATATTCTTCTTTGTTTGTCACATAAACAGCGACAATATGTTTGTTTTAAATAATAATAACCAGGAAATATTGCTGCGGTTTTCCTCAAAACCGCAGCAATATGTTTTAATATTGCTTGCGGTTTAAAACCGCAAAGAACAGATTAATTACCTATTCTTTGCGCCGTTAATTGCTTTGCGCGGTCAAAATCGCCGCAATAGGCCACTTAAAGACCGCAGCAATAAGCATTTATTCTACTAGTGTTTATTCTTTCCTCGATCCGGACCAATTAGAGCGGGATATTAGTCATCATAGGGTGCTAAATGGGGAGACGTGACTAGGGATGGCAATGGGTAATGGACCCGACCGGATCCGTGGACCGGATCCGTTTTTAACGGATCTGGATCCTCTTTTTAGGATCCGACGGATCCGGGCGGGATCCGGATCCTTTCGTTTAAAAAACGGATCTGGATCGGGTCCTAAGTTATTACTCGGATCCGGATCCGTTTACTCGTTTTTTTTTTTAAAATAAATTTAAATATAAAATAGAGGGGTGATAATGAAAACCCTAAAACCTTTTGTTTCATTTTTTCACCCCCAGGCCCAGCCGTTTCTATTCTTCTCTCTCTTTCAGACTTTCGTTTCCCTTCTGTTTTCACTGATGAAAAATCAGTCGGATATTTTGGGGCTTTTCATCGAGCAAGAGGGGAGCCGCCCGGCGCCGGAAATCATCGAAAATTTCGGGTTAGTCTTCTATTCTTCTCTCATTCTTTCGTTTCTCTGTTTTGTTTTCGTTTTCATTTATTTGGGTTGTGATTTTTTCTGGTTTTTCATTAAAAGTCGGAGCTTTTGTTTGAATTTCTTGGATTTTTTGCTTCTTCACTCGGATTTCTACTTGTTTGCTCGCCGGAAATCCGGTTAGTCTTCTATTCCTCTCTTCATTCTTTCGTTTTTTTTCTGTTTTGTTTTCATTCTTCATTTTTTTGGGTTGTGATTTTTTCGGGTTTTCCATTTTTTGGGTTGTGATGTTTTCGTTTTTCATCTTCACCATTGTTGCTCGAATTTACTTGAGTTTTGTGCTTCTTTGCTCGATTATTTACTTGTTTGCTCGAAATTTATTTAGTTGTTTGCTCGATTTTATCTTGTTTGTTCGATTTTTTTGCTTGTTTGATGGGTTGTTGTTGGCTTGTTGGCTTGTTGCTGACTTGGTGCTTGTAGCATTGTAGTGAAATTTTTTTTTTTTTTTACGTTTTTCAGATTAGTTAGCTTGTTTTTCTTTCTTGTTTCATTGGATTTCATATTGTAGTTATGATGCTGATTTTTTTGTTGTGTTTTTCGGATTAGTTGGCTTGTTTTTCTTGCTTGTTTGCTCGATTTCATAATGTAGTTTGTATGCTGATTTTTTTTTTGTTGCATTTTTTCAAATTAGGGTTGTTTGTAAATCATAATTATGGATGATAAAATATCATTTAAAGATAGTGATGCTGGTTCTAGTCACCCTAATGAAGAACCATTTGTTGTGTTGGGTGATTCTGATAAAGAGGATGATGTGGAAGGGTTTGTTGAGATTGGGGTTGATACTAGTAAGGAAGAACCATCTAGTGGTAGTAAGAAATGTAAGAAATTGACTTCTACAGCTTGGGAAACTTTTAATGTGGTTGTAGTCAATGGTGTTAAAAGGCCAAGTGTAAGGATTGTAATAGTTTACTCTCATATTCGGGAGCCAATGGAACTTCACACCTCAACAAGCATGCCAAACACCATTGTTCGGGAAGGCACTTGAGGCTTATGGGTGGTCAATCACAATTGAAGTTTAAGACAGAAGATGATGGGACCACTTCTTTGGCACTTAAGGAAAAAGCAAAGAAAGTGTCATTTGATCAAGATGTTTCAAGGCGAGAGTTGGTTAAGATGGTAGTAGTACATGAGTATCCTTTGTCAATTGTGGATCACATTGGTTTTAGGAGTTTTGTCAAGAGTTTGAATGATGATTTCAAGATGATTACGAGGAACACATTGAGAAGCGATGTGGTGAAGATGTTCAACAATGATAGAGGTTCTCTTAAGGCTTTGTTAGTTGCTAACGAGGGTAGAGTGGCGATAACAAGCGATATGTGGACTGCCTCAAATCAAAAGAAGGGGTATATGGCCGTGACATCCCATTTCATTGATGATAAACGGATTTTTGCATAATCGAACAATAAGGTAATTTTGATTATTTCATTTATAATTCTAACATATTTTTGGTTATTTGCTTTTGTTCCAACTTGTGGTTATTTGCCTATTTGCATTTATAATGGTTAATATGTTGGAGTTTTGGTTTTTTTATGTTCTGAATCTTGGTTTTATCATGTTTATATAGGTTTTGTTATGTTCCAAGTCCGCATACAAATGGGGTAATTGCTAAGATTCTTATGGAAAGTTTGTCTCAATATTCTTTGGAAAACAAAATTTCTTACGTAGTTGTTGATAATTGTAGCACAAATGATGCAATGATAAATGTGTTGTTGGACAAATTGGAGAGTAGTTGTTTGGTGTTAAATGGAGAATTTTTGCATATGAGGTGTAGTGCTCATATTCTAAACTTGATTGTCAAAGATGGTTTACAAGTAATAGATCATGCTATTGCTAAAGTAAGAGAGTGTATTGCGTTTTGGATGTCTACCCCTAAAAGAATTGAGAAATTTGAGGAAGCATGTCGTGTTTTGAATGTGACTAAAACAAAAAGAATTGGTCTTGATGTGAAAACTAGGTGGAATTCTACTTACTTGATGCTTGAATCTAGTTTGCCTTTCAAAGACGTTTTTAATAAATTGAAACGTCTAAATAAAAGGCTTAAGTTTTCTGCTCCTAGTGACCATGATTGGAAGATGGCTACTATTGTTTGTCAAAAGTTGGAAATATTCTACAAGGCCACTAAAGTTTTCTCCAATAGAAATCATCCTCTTTGCGAATTTTGTTTTTCGAACAATTTGTGAGATTAAGCTTGCTTTGAATCTTTGGGTGCAAGATGATAGTAATGAGGTCATTAAGACAATGGCTATGAGTATGATTGATAAGTTTGACAAATATTGGTATGAAATTAATGGGATTTTGGCCATTGCGGCTATTTTAGATCCTAGAAACAAAATGGATTGTGTGGCTCATTATTTTGAGAAATTATATGGAGATGAAGCCAATAGTGAAATGGCAAGAGTGAGAAGGACCCTTGATAAACTTGTTCGTGAGTTTGAAAGTAGGAATGATGTAGTGAATGGACAATCATCACCATTAAAGAGAGGGTTTAATGAGTGTGGTGATGAAGATGATTTTGCTAGATCAAAGAGACAAAAAGTAAGAACAACACCATTAAGGGATGAGGTTGATAACTACTTGGAGAGTGCTACTATGCTGGAGGATAAGGATTTTAATGTTCTTAATTGGTGGAGGAGAGACACAAATTACCCAACTTTGAAAAAAATTGCCAAGGACATTCTTGCTATTCCCGTGTCTTCGGTTGCTTCGGAAAGTGCTTTTAGCATGGGTGGAAGAGTGATTAGTGCTCACCGTTCTAGGCTTCATTCACAAACCGTGGAGGCTTTGATGTGCTTGCAAAGTTGGTTGATTGATGATGTGAAAGGTAATATTTTACTTAGAGTTATATATACATCTTTTTTCTCTTACTTTTATTATATAACTTACATTATTATCTAATATACTTTTTATTTGGTTTATAAATGCAAAGGCACACTTGATGGGAAGAATTCATCATACACAATTAATGAAGATTGTGATTACGATAATGAAGCTCAAGATATCATTGACATGGTGTGTAGTGTGTCATCATTTTGTTTGTTTTATATGTGTATATAATTTTTTTACTAATATTCCTATTTGGTTGGTTATTGTGTTGTTTTTTTTTCTTTATTTTAGGATGTTGATGATGTTAGTAGTGATGAAGAATAGCCTTCTTGGAGTCTTGGTAGATGGACCAAGTGAAGAATGGAAGATGTAACATTGTAGTTTGTTAAGAATTGTAGCATTATTGAAGTTTGTTGAACTCTTAATATTATTGATGTTGGATTTGTTAAACTTAATTTTAGTGAATGCTTGTATGGACAAATGGCGTTGTTAACTTATTATTGAACTTTTGTTAAACTATGTTTTAATGTTATAATGAAAATTAGGGTCGTTTGAAGAAAAATAAGTTAGGATCCGTTTTGGATCCGTTTTGGAACCGGATCAGTAGGATCCGTCGGATCTGGATCTGGATCCTCGATTTCATTACCCAGCGGATCCGGGTAGGATCTGGATCCTTGCCTAAAAAACGGATTTGGATCTGGATCCTAGAGGATCCTACCCGGATCCTACCCGTTGCCATCCCTAGACGTGACTATGTGTCTACAGTCGTCAATGGGTCGGTCCAATCAGCTCGGGTATCACTTAGTCCATTTCAGAGTGAAGTTGGATGCGAGGTTGATTCAGGTCGGAATCGGGTTGGGTGCGGGTCACACTTCGCGAGTCCAAGCTGGGTCCCGGATACAACTTGGTTTTGTCCGGATCGGTTTGGGTTTCCATTTTGATGGGTACAATCGGACATTAATAGACACTTGGTAAAAAATGGGTGGATTTTCAACCATTCATGTTTAGCGCCGGAACATGTTGGGTCTGCGTTGGATGTGGGTTCACCCATGGATCGGCCTTGTTTGACACCTCTACAAAGAATGAGACGGTCTTTCGGCAAAACCGTTTCATCAAGGTCTTTTTACTTTATCATCCTCAACGACTCTACTACGGTACTACCCCTCCCCCCGGTGATGATAAAATTGTATAGAGCGTATGGGTGTTCCAAAAGGCGAATCGGTCAAAATGGGCGGTAAACATACGAAAAATAGAGATTAAAGCTGTTTGGTTACCAAACCGGTATAAATTACGGTTAAACGTTACGATTATGCTTTTTTATAAAGCGGTTAACCGAAGGTCGGTAATTGTACACTTTGTAATTGTTAACGGTTAATGGCCCAAAGGTCGATAAGTTAGTAAGGTTTTTGTGCAAAGGTGAACTTTGTAAAACTCTCTCCTCTCCTTGAACTATTAAAGGTTCTAAGCTACATCTACTAAACACTTATTAACTCCCTCAAACGGTTGGCATTGAATTAATGTGAAAATCTAATATATAAATTAAGTAAAATAAATTAATAAAGCGTGATTAATGGTTAATAGTTAACGAAAAACCATACCGAAGAACCGGTTAACCGAGTTAAGCGATTACCGGTTTGAGCGGTTGTAGTTACGATTAACAAAAATAGCGAACCGATAATTCCGATTATTGAACCGAAATGTCATTTGGGACGGTTAACCACCTATGAACGATCGAGAGAATAGGAAGAGAGCAGCGCGTCTTGCATCCAACCGGCCACGCACAAAATTTTCGGGTGTGGCGCGCGCGTGTAAAACACGCGCTGCATAAACTCACGTAACAAATTTTCCAACAACATACCTAATCCTCTCTTTAATAGCGCCTTTGTCATTTTCTAGGTAAGAGACAAATTAAAAGCAAGAACAAATCCCCGAGAAAATTGAAAGTTAAAAAATGGCGAACTCAACGACTGCGATGAAGAATCCACGGACTTAGAAGAATCACAAAAATTAATGGATATAGAAGAATCAATGAATCGGCTCGGAATACACCCAAACACTAGTGAGGAAATTCGGGAATACATTCTCCAAAATAACGAGCTAGAAGGTAACCCACGATTATCTCGATTTTCACGAATAAATATTCGAATCAAAAATCCATGTTATGATAATCGGAAACCCGAAAATATAAAAAATAAAGAATCGAAAGTTAAGTTAATTAGTAACCCTATAAAAATTACTTTTATTAATTAGTAATCCCAGTAATATAAATGAGTAACACTTACATATATTAACCATTAACCCCCAAAAATAAATGAGTAACACTTTCTTTTCATAATCAGTAATACCTACTTATATACATCGGTAACCCCCAAAATATGAATGAGTAACACCTACTATTATATTAACCAGTAACCCCCAAAAATGAATCGGTGTTACCTACTTATATACATCAGTAACCCCCAAATTATGAATGAGTAACACCTACTTATATTAACCAGTAACCCCCAAAATATAAATAAGTAACACTTTCTTTAATTTTCATAATCGGTAATACCTACTTATATTAATCAATAACACCCGAATTATGAATGAGTAACACCTACTTATATTAACCAGTAACCCCCAAAATATAAATGAGTAACACTTTCTTTTTAATAACCATTAATACCTAGTTATATTAATCAATAATCCCCATAATATGAATGAGTAACACCTGCTCATAAGAATCATTAACACCTACTTATATTAATCGGTAATGTCTACTTATATTAATCTGTAACAATGACTTAAATTAATCTGTAACCCTAATATATGAATGAGTAACAGCTACTTAATAATATGAATCAGTAACATCTAAGTCAGTAAGTAACCCGTGACTAAGCTATCAGTAACCAAAAGTACAAATTATAAAAGCATATCTGAGTCTTACAAACATACCATCTAAATCATCCAATTATTGATTATGCATAAAGTTGGGATCATGATGCACAACATTCAGTGGAAGATGAAGAACAACATAGAATATTACTTCTTAAGCAAAAAGTAGAGGAAAAACAAGAAGAACACAAAGCAAGTTTACTGGGCTTTACAGGAACTTTGGAAGGAATTCATGAAAGATACAAAAAACATGCAAATGTTATGGGCTTTAGAGTAAGACTCCACAACAAGATATACACAAGGGGATAAAAAGAGATAGGATCAAAGGAATTTTTTTGTTCAAAGAAGGATTTAGATGCAAGGGGCCATTGAGAAAATCAACCCCAGCACAAGGACAAAATGTAAAAAAAAAAAACAAGTACTCCCTCTGTCCCAGAATACTCTTTACACTTTTCTTTTTCATCTGTCCCAGAATACTCTTTACACTTCTATTTTTGGATATGACCCACTATTATTTTAATCCTTCTACCTTTTAACCATTGGCCCACACTCTCTCTCCTCCAAATAAAATAATACCACTCTTACTATCTACCAACTCTAACCATTGGCCCGCATTCTCTCTCCTCCTAATAAAATAATACTACTTTTACTACCTACTAACACCTATCACATTTACTTTTTCAATAAAATAACAATTGATAACCAAACAACAACTTATCATCTAAAACTACGTGCCCGATAAGTGTCGAGTGATGCAGGACGGAGGAAGTACCTATTACAAGAAGCGGCTGCAAGGCTTATATAAGGAGCTAAAAGGACTACGATGGCAAGTTTAAGGTCGATGATCATGTCATTAAGCATAACCATGAGCTCACAAGAAGATCATGACAGCATTTGCATAGGTCAGAATGAAAAATGACTGCTGAAAAAGCAGTTATATAGATTTAATGTTACAAAGTGGATTGAGACCAACACAATCGTACCAATTAATGGCGCATGAGTTTGGAGGAGTATCATCGATTGGACATACATACAAAGACCATCTAAAGTACATAACCAGAGAAAGAAGATGAAAGAGATTGAAGGTGGTGATGCCCAACATGTCATAGATTGTCTTTATCATAGACAAAGCGAAGACCCGAATTTCTTCTTCAAGTTCAAATTTGGCGGAGGAAAAAAGGAAACAAGCTTACGACTATATTTTGGAGAGACTCACAAATGAAAGAAGACTTGGAAATGTTTGGGGATGTGATGATGTTTGATACAACTTATCGAACAAACAAATACAACCTCATTTGTGCCCCATTTGTTGGCATCAATCACCACTGGCAAAACGTCATATTTGGTTGCACTTTCATTGCAGATGAAAGCACAACAACATTTGAATGGCTACTAAACACATTCAAGAAATCTATGGGTGGTCTAACGCCTACAACAATCTTTACCGACCAAGATTTAGCTATGTCAAAGGCAATAAAAAAGGTATGTTATCTAAAATTTCACTCTTTATTATTAATACACCCATATTTGGTGTGTAAGTAACCCTTTTAAGAAAAACCAGAAATTGTTTACAAATATAATTGGATATCCTATGGGTTACTTTTTAATTTCATAGGGGGTTAGTGATAAGTTTTAGAGGTGTTACCAACTAGTAAACTTATCTTTTGATGAGTACATTGATGGCTTACATTTATAGTAATATATCTGCTCTAACTAACCCCATATATCTACTCTAACTAACCCCTACTTATATTAATCAGTATTCTCCAAAATATGTATGAGTAATACCTAATTATATTAATCAGTAACCCCTACTTATATTAATAAGTAACCCCCAAAAAATATGTATGAGTAACACCTACTTATATTAATAAGTAATAACTATTTATATTAATCAGTAACCCCTACTTATATTAATGAGTAACCCCCAAAATATATATATCAGTAACCTCTCAAGTAATTCCAATCTAAATAAATTAGTAAAAAAGCTTATATTAATCAGTAACCCCCACAATATGTATGAGTAATACCTACATAAAAGAATTAGTAACCACTACTTATATTAATGACTAACCCCCAAAATATATATATATCAGTAACCTCTCAAGTAACCCCAATCAAAATAAATTAGTAAAATATGCTTATCTTAATCAGTAACCCCCAAAATATGTATGAGTTACACCTACATATAAGAATTAGTAACCACTACTTATATTAATCACTAACCCCCAAAATATATAATTCAGTAACCTCTCAAGTAACCCCAATCTAAATAAATTAGTAAAATATGCTTATAATAATCAGTAACCCGCAAAATATGTATGAGTAACACCTACATATAAGAATTAGTAACCACTACTTATATTAATCAATAACCCCCCAAAATATATAATTCGGACCTCTCGATCCCTAAGTATATCAATTAGTAATTTGTGAGATTGTTAATCAGTAATGTCTATGTATATGAATTAGTAACCTGTGAATAAATTTATCAGTAACATGTGAATATATTTATTTCTAAATACATTTACAGTAACATGTAAATGTTTTTATCAGTAACTTCTAAATATATATTTTTATTGTATGAAAAGCATCAATTTATACCATTAAAAAATTGAAAGACTTAAAAAAATTCAAAAACAGGGAATAAAAATGTTGAATAATGAATCAACACACATATAATTTTTCAAATAATATTCAAATTTTCATTTATATTAGAACAGAAAAGACATAACTAGAAACTATTTTAACAACTACTACAAACTTAATTAAACAAACCTCATAACTAGAAACCTTAAAATTAATAACTACTAGAAATTCCTTATTGGTTTTCTTCTTATTCTTCATCTTCATCTTCCTTCTCCTCCTCCTCCTCCTCCTCCTACTTCTCTATTTGTTCCTTCCACTTTCGAACAAGGTCATTTGTATCTCTAACAGCATACATTGTTGGGTCCTTCATGTTGCATATTTCCTCTATTATTGCATGCGTATCTACCCCTCTCTCTTGTTCTTAATATAACTAGAAGGGAATCCATAAGTGTAGAATGAAACTTATTAAACTTCGAATATAAACTGTCAAAAGCTTTACAGACTTTTAGAACTTCGACTTTGAACTCGGGATCCATAAGGTTTGAATGGAGAAAAAATATGAAGAAAGATTAAAGAAACTGAAGAAGATGAAAGGAAATGGAGGAAAGAAAGTTAATCTGATGAAAATGACCTCTGAAAACCCCTTATTTATAATAATAGTTGCAGTTTAATTCATTGAATACCTTAAAAATAATTAAATTTTCCGTATTCAATGTGACATACAATATTGAAAGTTGAAGACAGCATTAAATAGGCTAAGAGACACTTTTTCAGAATATGTATAGTTACTTCAATTTAAAGTTGTATTGGTAACCCAAAATATGGCAGGTAAGTAACCCTTCATGTTACATCCGTAATTAATTTTTAGTTGGTAAGCCATTAATAAATGAATTCTACCCCAAAGAAATAAACAAAAGTAACCCCATGAAATTGTTTAGGTAACCCCATATATTTGCTCTAAGTAACCCTTAATATATCTGCTCTAAGTAACCCCAAATATATGCTATAAGTAATATATGTATGAGTAACACCTAATTATATGTATGAGTAACACCTACTTATATGAATCAGTAACCCCTATCTATGTGAATTAGTAACACGTACTTATATTACTCGGTAACCCCATATATCTGATCTAAGTAACCCTATATATCTGTTGTAGTAACCCCATATATCTGCTCTAAGTAACCCTATGTATCTGCTGTAAGTAACCTCATATATCTGCTCTAAGTAACCCTATGTATCTGCACTAAGTAACCCCAAATATATGCTCTAAGTAAAATATGTATATGAGTAACACCTAATTATATGTATGAGTAACACCTACTTATATGAATTAGTAATACCTACTTTTATGAATCGGTAACCTCTTTAGTAACCCTTATATATATATGAATTAGTAACCCTTATCTATATGAATCACAGTAACCTCTTTACTAACACCTATTTATATGAATCGGTAACCTCTATAGTAACCCCTATCTATATTAATCAATAACCCCTATCTATATTAATCAGTAACCTCTTTACTAACACCTATTTATATGAATCAGTGACCCCTATCCATATGAATCAACAAGTAACCCTCAGTTATGTGAATTAGTAACACCTACTTTTTATAAATCCAAGTAACCCTCTTTAGCAACCCTATCTATTTGAATTAGCTAGTAACCTGTGAATAAATTTATCAATAACATGTGAATATATTTATGAGTAACTTCTAAATACACTTACAGTAACCTCTAAATGTATTTATCACTAACTTCTAAATATATATTTTTACTGTATGAAAGGTACCAATTTATATGAATGAGTAACACCTACTTTTTTTGAATTAGTATCCTCTCTAATAACCCTTATCTATATGAAGTGGGGAATAAATTTATCAGTAACATGTGAATATATTTATGAGTAACTTCTAAGTACACTTACAGTAACATCTAAATGTATTTATCACCGAGTTCTAAGTATATATTTTTATTGTATGAAATGTACCAATTTATAGCATTAAAAAATTTAAAGAATAAAAAAATTCATAAACAGTAATAAAAATATTGTACAACAATTAGACAGGAGATAATTGCAAAAAACTTTGATATTTCATTAATATTAATATAACACAAAAATACAAAATATTAATAATTACAATACCTAAATACTTCTAAAACAAGTCAAAATTAAGAAGTATACTAGGCATTTGGATGAACAACACAAGAAAGAAAATCAAAATAAAAAACTAAGGTCCATGAACAACAAAAGAAGGAAATCAAGGATTTGTTGAAGAGCAGTTAACTGTAGCTGCTTCCTCCTCCCCTCCACTTTCTTCTCTAACTCCTTAAAAACATCTGGATTCTCTAACATTGTGCAAGCAGGGTTATTGCATGCTGCGCCTTTTGGAAATTGTTGGGAGATGATCTTTTTGCCTTTTTATTTTTAATTCGTAAAGGGTTTTCATAGACTTAGCAAATTTCAAATGTAATTTGCCCTCAAAATCAAATTGTCTAAAACGCTTTAAAGATCTTTAACGGTTTCCTCTTGAATTTGGGAATCCATAAGTATTAAATTATAAAAGAGTTGTTGGAAAGAGGAAAGCTTGTGATCAACTGACATAATTTTAGTAGAAGAAAGGAGGAAATGTTATGTTATTGGTATGTAGTAAAACCGTGTGAAAACATGTGTTATAATAAATATTTAAGTTCAAATCATTGAATAATGATCAAAAAAATTAGATTCATTGTCGTGATTTAGTTTGAAAATACACATAAAATTAATTAGATGTCTCTGACGCAATTATTCATAATTTTTAGAAACCATACTAAATTAAGCCTCAATTTAAAGTTTTTCTTGGTAACCTAAATAAAGAATTATTAGTAACCTCCAGGTCACATGAGTGTTCCCCCAATAACTCGAGTCACCCATCGACAATTTTATTGATTTTATTTGTAAAGTATACCTTATCACATGGATGTATCTACACTTCCCACACCTACTTCTACTAATAGGAAACTTCATCTTACATAAAAATGAAAAATTATAATAACTAACCCTTGTGTAACTCCGGCGATTATGCCTACATAGCGATAAATCAGCGTATTAGAATAATAGTAAATTTTTAGACTAAATTTATAAACAACAAAAAAATAATAGCAAGTCGCTTTCCTACTGGTTTTAATAAGTAACCCCACGAAGAATATAATCAGCAATATTTAGATTTCTATCCACGGTAATCCACTCATATCTTTATATTTTTAATAGTATACCTCCTTATATCTAATCTATATAACCCTCTACAAGAATATTGTCGGTAATGTGTCATAAACTAAAAAAAGTAACCCTCCCCAACGAACTATGATTACCCCTCTTTGTAATAATTTATCTGGTAACTACTGCAACCTTAGTTATATATGTTTTATATATCAGTAACTACTATAACCTTAGTTATATATCAAGTATATGCATTCTGTAAAACATTATCGGGTAATTGTCATAAACTAAAAAAAGTAACCCCTCACACAAACTATGAGTACCCTACGCAATAAATTATTTGTAACTACTATTGCCTTAGTTATATATGTTTTGTGCGAGCACTACGTCCCTCCTGAAGACCACCCGAGACTTTGCATTTGGCATCGATAAAAAATGCAGTATCAAGATATGGAGCTTTGAAAGAATTCAACTTTCAGGAATACATTCACTAAGTTTCTTAATTGGATGTACGACACCTAAAGAATTTGAGAAGTGTTGGGATTGATATGTTAAAAAGAAATATCGACTAGAAAGCAACAGAGTGGTTCCAATGGACGTATGAGTGAAAGAAAAATGGTGCAACGAGCAAAACTTTTTTAGCGGGAATAATCTCTTCTCGAATAAGTGCAAGCAGAGCAATGTTGTTGGTTTCTCGGTAAACAGCGACCCGAGCCTACATGATTTTTTCAAAATGTTCTAGAATACGGTAGAGAAGTGGAGGAATAATGCGTTAAATCTGACTTCAAGTGTCTGCGAATCAACATTGAGTTCGGCCCTCCGATGTTTGGTCCCAATCAAGCATGCATCCAGGTATACACCGAGACACTTTTCGGAGACTTTGAAAATGAATACACGTATGTCCTTTCAATCTATTGTGAGAATTCATGCACATGTTAGCGTCGAATACTCTTATAATGTATGGCTAGAGGATGACGTATACTCACAAGCGCCAAAGTTACATTTGATAGTGTATACTGTCGATGTTGTGCACTTACAAAAATTATGAAGAATCCGGTTGGTTGTGCTTTGCCATTCTCTCCGTGTACTTTTTACTTTTCGGTAACTAAAGTTCCGGATGTTTACATATGTAAGAATTGGACTAAGTTTAGAAAGCTAAGGAAGATATTTGGGAAAGAAGGGAAGAAACGGCCCGATCCATGACCTTGAGAATTATACAACAGAAATACCTTCCTTAGCGTAGCGTGATTGTAAGAAAGGATTCCAACTTAATCTTTGAAAAGTCAGGAACATCTTTGCGACTCGCAAGGCTTTGAGGACATCATATGAAGACTAATATGTACGTTATAGATCATCACGAGATGAGGGAATCCGGCGGCCACGAAGAGCGAGAATCGATATGACAGCATCGATCAGATGAATGACACTGCCAATGGATAACATACCTTCGGAGGTGGCGATCTAGATGAGCGCGAGCACGAAGGTAGGACCAAGTGTGCATTAAAGGTCGTTTCCGGGGTCAAGAGCAGGCACTAGAAAGAAGAAAAAGAAGTCCGAAGACTTTTGGAACGTTAACTTGACACCCAGTCAAAATTGTTTTATTCTTATGGTCTTATAATAATATTGTAATTGAATTTATATTTGAGATTACAGGTTTTCAATTATCTATGATAGTTCTACCTATATGCTACTGAGTAAACACTCTAGAATGTTATTAGTAACTCTAGTAAGAGAATAAGTAATCCTTTCAGCAATATCTATGTTCTTATCTATTATTCTATTTAATCCATCACAAACCACTGAATTTTTTAATCAATAATCATTATCTAGGCTAATAAGTAATCCTCAATATCCACGAAGTAATCCATTCTTAAATTAATCGGTAACTCTAAGTGACCGAACAATTAAAATCCACCTACCTATTATTAAGTAACCCCTACTTACCCTGATTTGTAATCCTATCCCTATAATAATTGGTATCCCAGAAATACTGAGAGTCAGTAGCGTCTATATATATTCATTGATCAATCCACTCATATCTTCTAATAATTAACTATAAGTATCTTAAATCGGTAATAATCTTTGAATTTGTTAATCGGTAACCTTGTTTACTTTTATAACTAATCTAAAGTAGCCTCTACATATATTAAAGATAAACATCATTACATGTGCATAAACACATATGTTAAAGCGCTTCTTTATTAAAAATATAAAAAAAAAAGTACTTGTTCGACAAACCTAGTAATCCACAATATCCACTAAGTATGAACATACTGGTTAATCTATCAAATGTGTTGTGAAAGATGGCAATTTGACGATACTTGGAATAAAAAACAAAGGATCGTTCTATAACATATTGAAGGCAACGGTTGCGACTTGTTGACTCTTCGCTAGCCGGGCTAAACAGTTGATTCTTTTCTCTCCCTCTTTTCCTTTTCTACAATCTCCTTCTCTGCTTCACCACCTTTTGTAGTATTTCAACCCCTACACTATGAATTTTTGACACGAGCCATAAGATGACTACGCGACATATTAATATCGGAATGCGAATAAGAGACACGCATATTTCGGCCCGGTAAAAGACCGACGCTCCATTACACTACAATAATATTAAAAAAATCCCGATGTGTACTCAATCGGTAACCCTTTGAAGCCCTTGAGCATCATTAGCAATCGGGTAGCCACTCGAATATAAACAATAAGTAACCTACTATACACCAATAGAGACGGTAACCCCATATAAAAAAATAGTATCCTCTATGCCAATAATGATTAACCCTTTCCGATCCAAACCATTCTCTCCAAATTCCTATTCCTGACCTCCTATATACATAAACCAAATACCTTAAATCACTCAAAATAATTCAAATGCTTGATAACATAGGATTTTTTAACTACAATAATACAAACTTTGGCTAGTTCTCTCTTGATAATACAAACTTTTTGATTATTTTTAAAAATACAAACTTTATTCCAAAATTCCTCAGTGTAGGTCGAGTTGACTTGTAACAGCAACAGGTAAAAAAAATTACAAAATGATATTTCTTCTTTCTCCTCCTCCCAAACCCCACCCCTCTTGCATCACCTCAAAGCCTACTGAAGCTGACCACACACCCCCAAAAACCACCCGGCCACCCACGACCCCCCCAAAACCAAGCCTGGCCACCCCCCCGCTACGACCACACTAAAACCAAGCCACACCCCCCCCCGGGGAAACCAACCCACAGGACCCAGTATTACCCCACTTTACCACCAGAAACCAACCATGAGACCCCGGCTCCAGTGTGGCACACTTGGCTTTGAAGCCACCAAATCCATTACCCCCAAAAAAACCAAACCCGGTAGCCCTTACCAAAAACCGCGAGCCCGACCACCCCACGAAAACCCTCCAAACCCGACCACCCCCCCTCGAAAACCACACCCTCCCGCTCCCTCACCCCGGAAGTACCAAACCAGCCTGCCACCATGAACCCCATCCATAGAATCCGTCCATCAACACCTTTCATCTTCCCCTATCTCCCACCTCGAATTTGGAATTAGGGGTAGTCTGCGAAGAATTAGGAAGACAAAATAGAGAGATCTTTGGTGTGCTTGGGAAAGTCAGATCCGTGTTGATGCTGTTGGTGCTGGTGCGTCGGTCGTGTGTGGTGGTGTGGTGTGGCGTATTGTGGTGTTGTGATGGTGTGTCGTGAGATAAGGTGTGGTGGTGTGGTATGGGCGTATGGTGCGGTGTGGTGGTGCGATGGTGTTGTCTTGTTGTGATGTGTTGAGTGGCGGGTTGTCGTTCGGGATGGGAAGAGGCCTGCAATGTAAAGTGAAGTGCCATGGCAGCGACAGAAGGCTCAGTAGGGTCGGGGGTGGGTTGGGATGAAATGGGTGAGGAAAAAGAAAAAAGATCTTTTTGTTTTCAAGAGTTCAAATAAAAATTTAAAAAATCAACCAATAAACCAGCGACACGTGTCTAGGGAGTGCATTATCCAAATCACTTCACTCGACAAGTGCCGAGCAGTCCTGACCCTACTAAGAGGAATTTTGGACTCAAGTTTGTATTATGAAAAAATAATCAAAGTTTATATTATTACTAGAAGCCCAATTTCTGTATTATTGTTATAAAATCCCATTAGCTATATAGGAATTAATGAAAAGAGATAGAATTGTACCCACATGTCGAACCCTTTCAACCAGTCGGCCTTAATCATGCGACATTGGTACAACTTTATATACACCGGATCATTATTAGAAGGCAATGTACGCTATTAAAAGGAGATTACGCCTAATCTCGTAGTTCTCATAATATCCAAAATCATAGTTCTTCGAGCAATGAGAAATGTGGACAAATAAGTTCTCTACATAGATGCAAACCACACAAAAACAATACAAAAAGATTAACCTACAAGTCCATATCCAGAAAAGATCCATAGATATAATAAGAGTATAACATAAGTTTAAAGACATAATGAAATGGTCGCAAAATGTATAGATGCGGTGAAATGTGGGGCGATCGAACTCAGTTTCATCACATTTCTGCGAGTTACGATACGAGATAAATCCTCATTATCAATAACAGTAGTCGATCGTCTCGTCTCGAAAATTGATTGCAACACATGAAAAATTGGTCAAAATGCAAAAGCGTGAGTAACCTATCTACGCAAATTTATTATATACATAAGTTAATTCTCCTTAGAAAACATAAGCGAGAATTGAATACATACTTATATGAGGAACGATTTACCAGGAAGTTGAATCTAAAAAGTATGAAAGATATGAGATCGACTATCTCTCCCCATGTCCCATCAAATCATAAATTTCTTTCTCATGTGGTGATGTATTACCCTCCATTATAGCAACTTTAGAAGGATCCTAAAAGGGTAGAACAATGAGTAACCCCGAGTGTAATTTTAATCTTAACACTATTTATATGGATCGGTAACCCTATCTATATGAATCGGTAACCTCTTTACTAACACCTATTTATATGACTCAAACAACCTATCTATATAAATTAGTACCCCTAGTTATGTGAATTAATAGCATACTTGCTTAGCAAGTTAGGTAACACTGTTTTATATGAATCGGTAACCCCATCCATATGAATAAATGTATCACTCTTTGCTAACACAGTTTATAGCAAACATTAACCTTCATCTATATAAATCGGTATACCCTTGCTACGTCTACGATTATCTTCAAAACAACAAGTATAACTTTAGCATCCATCGAAAAAACTCAAAACAAAAAAAAAAAAAGGTCAAAAACCAAATAGTTGCTTTCAAACTTACCGTGTATGAAAACGAAAAAAATATCTTGAAGATGCACAGGCTTCTACACTCCGACTCGAGTCTCATTGAGCCCAAAAGCTGATCAATCACCACGACTTGAAATGAACTCCAAAGGGTACAATGTTAGGTACTCCTCTCTCTTGGCAATGAATAAAAGTGGTTGTAAATAAGCATTTCTTTCCACTGATAACTCATAATTATATGTTTTCTCAAAATTCTAGATGAAGAGCAAAAAAAAAAAAAAAAAAAAACAAGTTCAACCTTGACAAGAACTTACGATGGAAGAAAATCGTCATGAATTAAAGGAAACAATAATGAGCAACTTGAATTCTCAAAGCTTTCCATATTTGTCGGAAGAAGCTTTGTCGTTTTTCGCGTCGACTTTGAAACCAAAGTCAACTCTTATTACCTCCACCTTCACTTTGACTCCAATCACAGTGCATAGCAAGTGATGGTTGCAAAATTCATTATCAGCCCTCCTCCTTTTACGCAAAAAGCTCCTCCGAGGTAGCCCTAGTTGGCTCGGGAGTATGGCGGGAAATAAGTTGAGAAAATGTCTCCTCCAAAAGCGCTCTACGGCTGGCATTGCTTCCCTTTACCTCTCCCCCGCTTCCTTTTGGAGGGCTGCACTATGTTCCCCCTTCTTGCATCTGGTTTGTGTATTTCTCCGCTCGGCGTCCGCCTCTACCCGACACGGGAGGCTTCTCCGATCTTGGCCTCAGTTCCTCCAGATAATCATCTTCCATTTTTAACGGCTTTCTTTAGGATCATTCTCTCCTTCTTTCTCCCAGCCATTTGATCCTTTTCTTCTTAACTTCGGTGGCAGGTTGAAGACCTCGAATTAGATGTCCAACTTTTTTATAAATAATCCGATGCTACTCATTCTTGCCAATATTTCAATGAACTCGCGTACGCTAAGCGACCAATGCCAGTCTTCCTTCGACTTACCACATTGGATGTCTCATTCTTTGGAGCAGTTGCTTCTGGTATGGAATCACCAATTTGAATAACGAGGATCGGGCTCCGGATTGACTTCCCGACATCCCGAACATAGAGTCTTTGAGACTTGGCCGGACCCGGCTAGCAACATATTACCTCGATTTGGTTCACACTTGTAGCGTCGACAGGTTGAATTTATTTCTATACTTGTGCGAAGACTTGCTCGTGAAACTTCGTCTTTAACTAAAGGCGTTGTTCCCTTCTCGCTTAACCAGGTTCCTTGGTCCCCTTGTTTTCATAGCTTCCTCCCGAACCAAATCGGTAACTACATCGTTGGTCACTTATTCTTAACTTTCAGTGACTTCTTGACATCCTCTTGTATTATCGACTTCATTTCTCACATGAGGAGTTATCTCCAGTGTCCTTTATCTCAACTCATATGATTTCAAATCATTCAGCACTTAATGTATCTTAGCCTACTTGAACTTTGCATATCATCAATCGAGGGACACGTCGATAATTTCCATTGTCTTTGAAAAGGTCATTGTCCATACGAGCCTGCTACGACGGGATCATGGCACATTGATATCACTTGTTGAAAAGAAGACCTCAAAAGATGGCATGTCTTTCTCGACTCCTTCATTGTGATACACGGAGCACAATAAGTCAATTTGCTAACGAAATTTTGGATCACTAAATGCGGGATTTAAGCTACCCGACATAATAGGAGAAAAACCGCTTCTCGTATATTTGGTCTTTGACTAATGCCAGGTTCGGATAGCCTTCTTATTTCCTCCACATGCTTCTCACATTGATAAGAGAAGCTTCATGTCCCCTCTTCCAACGGCCCAGACATTTCTCTCTTGAAGATCCTGAAAAAGGGAAATAAACAAACAAACAGGTAACCCACTTTAAAGCGAAACGATTAGCGGTACTAATATATGGAGCAATAAGTATCCCCGTATACACTTTCCGAGGTAACCCCAAAGCAAATAACCACAAAATCCGGTTAAAACAAAACAAGTAACCATATAAAAACAAGAAAAGGTAACCCCTAAAACAAATAAAAAGTATCATCTGAGAAAAACAGAGCAAGTAACACCCAGAAACTAGAACAACTAAAACAATTAATGAGTAAGCACGCTCGACAAGTAAGCTTTATGAAACTCAGCTAAGTAACCCCTTGGGAAGTTAACCACAAACCTCCTTTATGTAACAATAAGTAACAAATAAAGTGTAATAACTAACCCATACAAGCTTTAAGGTAACCCCTAAAGGAAATAAACAATAACAAATTTAAAAAAGGAAACAAATTAACTTTAGTGAGACAAGTAAACATTAAACAATTAATAAGTAACCCGCACAACCTAAGCAAATAAAACCTTGAACTTAATATGTAATAATTGGAAAATTAACCACAAAACTCCTTGAATACAATTAAGTAACACCTAAAAACTTAATAAGTAACCCCGTATACACTTTTAGGTAACCCCATAAGCAAATAAATAGTATTTCGGTTACAACCCAGACCAAGTAACCATGTACGAAATAAATCGTTAACTTAATTCTACTTTCTAGTAATCCTTAAAAAATCAACTAATAGCTAAATAAATACTTACATTCTTAAAAATTGATGAATTTCTCATTGACATAATCTCGGCGAGTGACTAACTCAAACATAACGCCAATGACCCTGCGAATTGTTCCCGCTTCCGGTTGGATCGAATTACTTAAAACACTTTGTCCTTGACGCATCCATGAGCACGTTTGGAAGCATATGCCACGTCATTACATCCGCTTTGCTTTCGGCAGCAATAGTTTCATTACCAATGGTTGGTGCGAGATACCAGCGCGATCACGTCCATTTGGCTTTGACCAACAACACCTTCCCTTGATTGCGGCAGACTCCTCTTGGGCAATCCCCCCACCATGACAATGGGATATGTAGACTATCACCCATTTTCCCGATGGCCTCCCATCCCTGCTTCCGGTAACCTCTCCACTCTCTTTCTGAGTTGTCCAATATTTAATCCCGAAAAGTAATGTGAAGTAAAGAGAAGCGGCCCCTCTAAGCGGATACCTATGGAAATAAGTATATCTACAGCAACGAATACAACCACCCTACATCGTTACAATTCCGGTTTGTACCTAAGCCAGACTTAAAGCCAGTTAGTGCGACACCTTATTGACACCAATTACAATTCGAATATTCTCGGCATCCTCCGAGTGCCTAGCGAGCTTCAAATCGGCAGTTTTATTGCTTGTTGGAGTGAATAATGTGACCATAGCAAACATCAGCCTTCTTGAAGTCATCTTACGGTTATAAATCTCGGGATCATTCTTTATGTTTTCTCGACTCCGCAATGGCTAATAGAATATGTTCTTTTTTCTCCATACCTCCTCGAATCTCTATCGTACTTCCCGGATATTGTACTTCAGAGTGGTCTGTGAGGAATACCTAATACATCATGGACATCCTTAGGAAGTTAATTGAACCTCTTTACCGGGGAGTTATAGCAAAAACTTCTCCCGTTTGGGCGAAATCTCTATACCCGACCACCTAAGCATAACCTAGGAACTCGGTAAGCAGTGATTGTCCGACAAACAACCAAAACCGTATGCCTTAATTAGCATTTGACTATTTTGGTGGCTGTGAGATCTCTGCAGCACAACTTAATGATGCCCAGCCAGACACACTACGAACGGTGATGCGAGGGTGAAAACAGCACGGAAAAAACATAACCATTAGTGCTTAAGGCCATCTAAATTGAAAAGTAACCCTTTTTAACAAAAAAAGCTACACCGAAACTATGGTGACCCTTATTCTATAGTATTAGTAACCTTTATAAAATCCCTGGAAATACTCTACGAACAATTGGACCTTTATATTGCTCGGTAACACACATATCTATCTATAAGAACTAGTGGAAAAAAAGTTCTTTTACTACTTGTCGAATACTTTAGTTGTTGTCTCGAGGGCATTTGGTGAGTTCCTTTAATATTTGATAAAAAAATTCACAGATACTCCGGTTTGTACGGAGCATTTGTTGTTCTGCCTACTTCCTCGGCTCACTCCTCTCCTCGATTCCTAATTACTCTCTCCCCCCTTTTGATTTTTCTCTTGCCCTCTCTGTACGACGACACACTTGCTTCCTTTCGCACCTGCAAAACCCTCTCCACTCTCTCCCTCTCATCCACCCTATGGAAGTCTCGAACAAACATTTTCTCGTTCATTCCCCTCCCCAAATCCTATTTCCCTCACTTCGATCTTAATCGTTCAAACCCTCTCGACAATCAACCCCAATTTCACTTTCTCTCTCCTATAAAACACTAATTTCTCCTTTCCAATTGGAACTTTGCTTTTCGGAAACCTAGAGATTTCTCAAATGGCATGAAGGAGGTTTTCGATTTGCCGAACTTGTGCCAAGATGATGACGACATGGAATTTACCTAAAAAGGCCAAGAAAATGAAGACGAAGTTACGAATGTCTGAGCCTGAGAAAGTAGAGAGCGAGGTGCGAACAAAGATGAAATTGATGAAGTTGGTGTGCCAACGGCCCCTAATATTGAGCTCGATTGAACCCTAATTCGACTCAGAAATGGAGCGATTTGGGACCGCCAGGACTCGGGAGGCCTCAGTCCGCTTAGAATCGGATGCGTCGAGACGAGAGGAGAAATAACCATAGCATTGTGATTATGGACGCGTAGTGTTCTTTATGTCTCACGAGGCCGAGGTATAGTAGAATTTTAATATATTTGGTTGTTGATTTTTTTTTAGATGTGTTCGAAATAATACGCGTGATTGAACTATCACTATGAATAATACGGACTTTAATTTGTTCAAATGGCGACGAATAATCTTGATAATTTTATTTGGAAAACTTAGAAAGGGGCTAATTTAATCTTTATATATTATTGAATATGTTAATGTATGTAATTTTTTTATGTTAGCGTTATCGCACTCAATATCTCTTGATGCTCTCTTGGTTGCTCGCTCAGGTGCTAGATCCATGCAATTTGGGCTAACATTGGCTCCTATGTCGATGGTTCTATAGTTCGATTCCTTTGCTCTCGTGCTACTTCAAGTTCATTATTCACTCTATAGTATTTTAGGCTTGATTTGGAAATAAAGGTCGACTTGGGGTTTCCCTCACTCAACCACCCAGTCTCTCTTTTTACTCCTCGCATCAACCCACCATTTTCTTTCCACGCTCACTCTGCTCCAATACAACGATTGGGATTGTTGATCGAAAGCCGGGCGCGAGCAACACCAGTGCCATGACCCTAGCAACCATCGCTAGGAAGGCTGCTACGATGGTTCTTGTATCCGATATCTAGAGGAGTAGTTTCGTCTCTTTTTGTTGGTAGATTGAAATTTCATTTATCATGTTTCGTTTCCTTTTACTTAGGGTTAGATTGCATTTCAGGTTAAATTTTTTCTCTGAATTTTTATTCTAATTAGGGTTAAGATTGCATTTCTAGTTTAAAATTAGGGATATAAAGATTGCGTATATACTGCGAGTGTACGTTTTTGGAAATTTAGCCTCCCTCTCTGTCATAATCGATCATGTTGAATTTGTTGAGTAAGATTTCTAGGTTTTCAAAGCAAACAATTAAAGTTATCAAGTCTTATGGGAATATTTGAAAACATGGTGAAGAATCGTTTCTTCATACGATTACGTCAATTCCTTACACTTGATTTATTGTTGGCATATTAGTCTACAAAGTGGTATATTTTTAAAAATCATTTTTTTCCTTTTTAATTTACTTTTTATGACGAGTTCATGTGGGCCGACCCCAAATCATATTGTGAGAATCTTAGTTTTCTATTTTTTGAGCAATTATACTCTTTGTTACTCATTGTAAAATTGTATCATTATATATATTTTGTTATGCCATAAATTTCATAGACACATGAGTTCGTCCGCCTTTGGATATGATGTGCATGATAAGTGAAGTTGGTGTTTATTACATTGCGCATTGTGTTTTAGTACATATGTGCCTTGAAATCGAATGTGCTAATGATTTTGTCGTGTGATGGAGAGTTTAAGTTTTGATTTACTACTCTTGATACGGAAATCAGTGCACTTTGATGTTGAAGATTTCATCTACAAAAGGCAAGTGCTTGAGTGTTGTGCTAGAGTCGCTTATTGTTTTGTGTTTCATATGTGTTAAAATTTGACTCTTCACGATATGCTTGTCACTTTTTTTTACAGGTGGGTAACTTTAGAGGCTAATATTACCTTTGGCTGCCAGTTATGGCGTATTATAGTGTATTATCTTGAGACGTTGCTTTTGCGTACATTCTTTGAAAATCTAGAAGCTGTCTAACGGGTTTCATTAACAGTTTTTCTTTTGCTTCTTTCTTTTCAATAGAAATGGGAATTCAGATGTTGTAGAAAACATGTGATGGAGGCTACGATAAATTGAAAGATTGCATAAGTGAAGCACATGACGGTGGAAAAGCGGGTCTTCTTTTATCCATTGCACATTAGTGAATATGTGTGTTTATGTGTTTGTGAATTAGTCATTGGTGAATATATCGCTTTGTGGATTTTATTGTCCATGCATCAGATGGTCTAAGAAATCTATGTTTACCGAAACATGAGAATAAGCTAAATCTAAATGTCAAACTTCATGATCTTAGCCTCCTGACAAGTCGGGACACTTTATGAACTTGTTTCTTGTGTAAAAGATGAGGTAAAGGCTACAAATCGACAATGCACTTCAACAAGTGATTCTAGAGTTATTTCAATTTGCCAAGGATACAATGGTAACTAAGTCCTCTCACCTCGATGTTTTCAACGAACAAGACCGATGCACTTGACTAGTGATACAGGGAGTTATTAGGTGAGAACTCCCAAGAACATGCCGATAGCTAACTTGTACTGGCTGGAAGATGATCACATTGCAGGCGTTCTCTGTGATCTTGAACCGCTTGATATTCGACTGCCCTTTTGCAATGGTGGTGAGTTTTGCTTCTCATCCTTAATCAATGCAACTACTTCATAAGGGATTCTGCAACCTGGGTGCAGTTCCTTTGTTTATTATGTGCCTGCTGAGGCTTTGTGTTTTGTGAAGTCCATAGGAATTTTGGATTCGGTGGATGCATTCAATTTATGTTCTCTCTCAACATCGAGTGATCTTGATGTTTTGTCTATCTTTCTTTTGAAGAGTGTTTCCTTATAATAATGTATATCCTTTTTACCTTAAAGGAGTTCTTCTTATTCTGTGAAACCTCTATTTGTATTATAGTTGCTTTTGTCATCTCTCAGTTATGTAATTTAGCACTATAGTATTCACCCTTCATCGCTCTACGTTGTGCTTGTAAACCTTGATTGGATGAAGGCCAGACATTCTTGTGAAGGATTGATTTGTACCAGAGTTTGATTTTTACACTTTATCTGTTCTTTCACTATCTGTTCTTTACAAGGAGTTTGATTGGATCACATACCTTAATCTATTATTTTGAAGTTATTATGCATTCAGTTATCTATTTACAAGTACTCCATATATCCTGTAAAAAAGTTGATTCAGTTGTGTTAGTGTAATAGTGTAAGATGCTAGCTACACGCATGCTAGCAATAGCTGAAACTTTTTTTACTATATAAAATACACAAATGCTCCGGTTGTTTGAAAAAACCCGGAGCATTTATCGCACAAATGCTTTGGTTTTCCTTAAAAATCGAAGCATTTCGTGGTATTTACTCCTGTAGAAAGCTCAAATGCTCCGGGTTTTATCACAACCGGGAGCATTTGAGGAAATAAATGCTTTGATTGATAACCGGAGCATTTGTGAAATGCTCAAATGCTCGTATGACGTTTGCTACGGGTCAAATACAGAGCATTTGAGGGGGGTTTCTTAACCCGGAGCAATTGAGCTTTTTCCACTATCGAAGTAACCCCTTTAACTAACTATCGGTAACTCTTAAACATTAATCGGTAACACCCAAAACAATTAAAGTAATCTTCTATAATCATAACTACTAACCCCTCAATAACATTATTAGTAATTCCTATAACCATAATAAGTAACCCCATACATGTGTTGTAAGTAACCACTTTAACTAATTATCGTGGAACCCCATACATCTCGCACTAAGTAACCCCTTTAATTAACTATCGTTAACTCTGAAACATTAATAGGTAACACTTTCAAAAACAATTAAAGTAATCTTCTATAAACATATAACTAGTAACTGTACCCCTAGATAACATTATTAGTAATTCCTATAACCATAATAAGTAACCATGTACATATCTTGTAAGTAACCACTTTAACTAATTATCAATAACCCATACATCGCCTCTAGTAACCCTTTAACTAACTATCAGTAACTCTTAAACATTAATAAGTAACATCCGAAAACAATTAAAGTAACCTTCTATAAGCATAACTACTAACCCCTCAATAACATTATTAGTAATTCCTATAACCATAATAAGTAACCCCATACATATGATGTAAGTAACCACTTTAACTAATTATCCAGTAACCCCATACATTCGCTTTCTAAGTAACCCTTTAACTAACTATAAGTAACTCTTAAACATTAATAAGTAACACCCTCATTCATGGTAAGCCCCTTTTCCCCTTTTATTTTCGGTTTTTAATTCATTTTCTTCTCGTTGTTTAATTAATTAGTCTCTCTTTATGAGATCGTTTCAAACCCCTGTTGTGGGGTTTTTGGTTTCTATTTTGGAAATCTCCTTCTCCCCTATGGGAGTTATGAGTATGGTTTTTTTGTTTTTAGGTATGAGAAATTGTTCTCATTGGTTGAAGTTCGAGACTCAACATGAAGGTATTAGAATCTCGGATGCAATCAACATGACTTGGTCAAGAATGTTCTTCCCAAACTACATCGGAATGAGAGAATTCCTCATCAATAGCTGCTTGATTCATCAAATACAAGGGGGTTGCTTGTTGTATTGCTCGACTGGTTCATTGTAGTTCCTTCGAAGAAGAATTTGGTTTAGCCTTGTTTAATTGTATATTGTTTTTCTTTAATACATATTGTAGATGCTTTGTTTGGCCTTCAATTAATGAATTTTCTCTTTCAAAAAAAAAATAATAAGTAACACCTAAAAACAATTAAATTATCTTCTATAAACATAACTAGTAACCCCTAGATAACATTATTAGTAATCCCTATAACCATAATAAGCAACCCCATACATGTGTTGTAAGTAACCACTTTAACTAATTATCGGTAACCTCATACATCGGCTCTAAGTAACCCCTTTAAATAACTACCAATAACTCTTAAACATAATAAGTAACACAAAAAAATAATTAAAGTAATCTTCTTTAAACACAACTAGTAACCCCTCCATAAAATTATTAGTAATTCCTATAACCATAATAAGTAACCCCATACATGTCTTGTAAGTAAACCACTTTAAATAATTATCGGTAACCCTATACATATGCTCTAAGTAACCCCTTTAACTAACTATCGGTAACTCTTAAACATTAATAAGTAACTTCCAAAAACAATTAAAGAAATCTTCTATAAACATAACTACTAACCCTCAATAACAATATTAGTAATTCCTATAACCATAACAAGTAACCCCATACATGTGTTGTAAGTAACCACTTTAACTAATTATCGGTATCCCCATTACATCTGCTCTAAGTAACCCCTTTAACTAACTACCGAGTAACTCTTAAACATTAATAAGTAACACAAAAAAGAATTAAAGTAATATTCTATAAACACAACTTGTAACTCCTCCATAAAATTATTAGTAATTCCTATAACCATAATAAGTAACCCTATACATGTGCTTGTAAGTAAACCACTTTAACTAATTATCGGTAACCCTATACATCTGCTCTAAGTAACCCCTTTAACTAACTATTAGTAACTCTTAAACATTAATAAATAGCATCCAAAAACAATTAAAGAAATCTTCTATAAACATAACTACTAAACCCTCAATAACATTATTAGTAATTCCTATAACCATAATAAGAAACCCCATACATGTGTTGTAAGTAACCACTTTAATAACTATTTATCAGTAACCCCTACATCTGCTCTAAGTAACCCCTTTAACTAACTACCAGTAACTCTTAAACATTAATAAGTAACACAAAAAAACAATTAAAGTAATATTCTATAAACACAACTTGTAACTCCTCCATAAAATTATTAGTAATTCCTATAACCATAATAAGTAACCTCATACATGTGCTATAAGTAACCACTTTAACTAATTTTCGGTAACCCCACACATCTGCTCTAAGTAACCCCTTTAACTAACTATCAAGTAACTCTTAAACATTAATAAGTAACATCCAAAAACAATTAAAGTAATCTTCTATAAACATAACTACTAACCCCTCAATAACATTATTAGTAATTCCTATAACCATAATAAGTAACCCCATCCATGTCTTGTAAGTAACCACTTTAACTAATTATCAGTAACCCATCACCGGTGGAAAAAATGTTATATGTCACAACACAAACCGTTGCGGTCCTTAAGAGAACCGAATCGGTAAATCCTCCAAATTTGTGGTTGGAAACACCTGGGAACACAACCGTTGCGATCCTTAAGAGAACCGGGATCGGTTAACATAAAACCGCTCCGATTTTCTTTTTAACCGCTCCGGTTCCCTTAACCACGGCGGTTAATACGCCTCTAAATCCAACCCGCGTTTCCCTTTAGCGAAACTCATAACCCTCGCCAATTCTCTCTCTCTCTCCTCATAATCCTTCCTCACTCAACCTTAATCCCTCCTCTTGAGGATCTACTCCTCTATTTTGTGAACACCCTACGATGAATTTCACTCTCTCGTAATCATACCTATCTCTTTCACTCTCCTCACTCAATATTCTTCCCACCCTCTCTCTCTCTCCTCTTCGTTGCCGTAGTTGCTTTGTATTACAAACCCTAGAGCGGCGAAAGTAGCAAGCAAAGCAACAACAATGGCGAACTACGACCTAATGTCGAGAATCGCTCCTCAACTCGACCGTCATCTCGTCTTTCCCTCTGCTCGAATTTCTCCAAGAACGTCGGTTTTATCCCGGAAGAACAACTTCTCAAGGCTAAGATCGAGCTTCTTAAAACAACTAAAATGGTCGAATACGCTATGGACATCCATAAGCGTCTCTACTACACCGATGATGTTCCTCAAGGTCCGATTTTCTCTCTCCTAGGGTTTTGTTGTTTTTTCGATTGATTGAATTTAAGTTTGATTTGATAGTCCCCCATTCTTCGTCGATGTTCATGTCGGTGCGGGATTTCACTCCCCTTCCAACGACAAGATTCTTAGGTCCACCATGAATCGTGCTTGCCTTCTTCTGCGGCCGCCATTCTTCGTATGGTTTCACATCCTCCTCTCTTACTTCTCCCTTTTTACAACATCCATTGCTTTTTCTTAAACTTTTTTCCATCATATATTCTCGCACTTCAAAGATGCACGATTTTGATTTTAATTTTGAATTTCAATGAATATACATGTTGTCTGTTTGTTTCGAGGTTGAATTTTATGTTTCATCCATTGATGCTTCTCAATTTGATTCATATAAATGATTAGATTAAAATTTAGAGATCAATATTAATTTTGATGAATTTTTAAAAAAATGAATTGTTGTCAAATAATTGATACGGAAAATGCTATATTAAGTTTTTATTTAACTCAACTTAGGATTCACGGTGAATGTGTCGATGCGGTTGAAGCGGCGATTTAAGTTTTGGAGGTAATTTAACTTTATTTATTTTTCTTGTTTATCTTTTTATGCACTTTTCGGAACTATGAGATTTTCTTTTAGTGACTAGCAATGCATTTTCTTCTCTCAATATTCTCTTAAATGGGAGAACATCGGAACATTCTAGTTTTACTATGCTGAATACAATGCTTTCCGCACTCGCAATTTGCTGGTTCACTTATGTGGTGTAGCTGGAATTTTGTGTTTCTGTTAGTGTATTTGTGAAATGCTCATCTGGAATGAGATCATGAGGGGGTAATTAATGAAAGGTCGCCAAGGTCCAAATTACAAAAGTGTTGGGATCTCGACTTCGAGAACCCTTTTATGGTGTTTTAATCATCAAGCGAAATAGCATTAGAGTTTGTGTTGATATATGGTGCTCGAAATATTGATGAGAAGCTAGCGAAATTTCGGATGATTTAGATAATTGTAACCATGCTTAAAGGGTGTTTTAGGTTATTTCGGTCTAGTGCAACCTAAAGCAGCTTCGTGATCGCCTCCCGGGATATTGCACGGAAAACTTGCTACATTCATTCAGATAGGAAAATTCTATCTGTTTGCACAGATTATGCCTTATTGATTACGTGATTTGAAGATATTAGAAACTTATAAAAGTTTATGTTGCATGTCTCTAAATAAGCTGCCATGGACATGATTTGAGGTTATAAATATAATTTATAATTGATTAATGGAGGTATCCCTTTAATATGGAAGAAGCATAATATCATCGGGTGGTCATTTGTTTTCCATCTTTGTTTACGTGTTGTCGCATTTTTTTTTTTTTCCTGTTTTTTTTTTTTTTTTTTTTGGTAAGTAAGTAAGTATATATCAACCAAAGAAACAATACAACCTATCTCTCAAAAGAGAGCCAACAAAACAAGGCCAAACGGGCCCAAAACTACAAACTGTTCACCAATCTACATCTCTATTTGTCCATTTGGACGATTTACAAAAATTACACCTATGTTTCACTATACACTTTATCTCCTTTGCTATGTACTCAACTCGTTGAACTTTGTAGTTCCAATGAGCATCATTCCTTGCTTGCCAAATCTGATAAACACTAGCAGCCAGCACAGCAAGCACAACCTTTTTCCTAATTGAAGACCCTTTTGTAGCTACGCCTGACCCAATTTATCCACTGATGATAAGTCCTACTCCTGTAGCTTATACCCAGCCAGTCAAGCAAGCAATTGAATCAATTTTTTGCTAAAAACACACTCGAAAAATAGATGATCATGATGTTCGGTCCCATCTCCACACAAGGCGACAAACATTCTTTTGCCTGTTTTTGTCGGTGAATAAAGTGTTCTCCCCCAATTTGGATATATCTTTCTAAAGGATGATCCTAGCACAAATGCTGGTCATGGTTCAAATGTGACAGAGGATGGTCGTGTTGAATATGATGCTAGCATCATGGATGGTCATGTATTGTTGTCTTATGTTTGATCTGATACACTTGAATGATAATTCTAGTTGTTCTAGTTGCTTTGCTTGTTGATTTTTGTATGTGTATAATTCATTCCTATTCCCTATTTCGTTAGAATGAGGTGTGTGCTGTAATGGCGGAAACGACGTGCTCAATAGATTTTACTAAAGTGTTGTTGGTTTTATTTGATGTTCTTTGGATAGTGAAGTGGAGTTTTTATAGGCTTGAATGTAGGCTCGGTTTGTTCTCCAACCAAGTAATTTGGACTTTAGGATTTATCTATATGCTCTTGGTTGTAATTGCATCAGCTAATATGCTGCCTTCCACCTCCTATGATTACAAATCGTATTGCCATCTCTAGTTGGACTTAGGTACTCGTGTAGTGTCTGGCACGGGTACTTGCCTCTACCCTTTTTTTTAAAGGGATGAAAGCCTAATTAGTCATTTTAAGAATTTTTTTGTGCCCCCCGCATGTTTTGGTGACTTCTTCTTTCTGTTATTGATAGATAAGGAATGAGAAGGCTAGAAGATATTTAAGTAGCATGAGGAAGAAGCCACCAATCCCGTTTTCCCAAAAATTCCCGAATGTAGATCCATTGGCTCTTCGCCTCTTAGAGCGCCTATTTGCATTTGATCCCAAAGACCGCCCAAGTGCTGAAGAAGTATGTAATCTGAACTTTTTTTTTGCTTTGAAATTGCAAGTATAGAGAGATGATAAAAAATGACCCAACCCGATAATTCTCCCAATAAAAAGGGTCTTGAACTAGATTTTAACTCAAACCTGAAATTGATCCTGCCAGGATGACCCTGAAATATTAGTACTGGTCAGATTCTGACCTGTTCTAGGCCTATATGTTGGATGAACTTATCAAGTACTTTTGTTTGTTAAGTACATTAAGTTTGATTAAATTATAATATTAGTCATTTTGACTGTGATGGCACACACGGGCGTTAGCGAATAAAAAGAAAAGAAAAGAGTTTGAGAATTCTTTCGTTATGAACCCTCAAAACGGTCTAATAGATGTCCATTGAACATTCTAATAAATTATGAACATTCCGAATATAGAATTATATCATTTGTATGGGACAGATTCTACTTGTCCAAATACCGTAAATTGTAATTTAGTTAGGTCGGGAGTAGCTTTGCTGATCAATATAAGTCTTCATCTTGTTTCGTATTCTCTCCCGCATGTAATAAGATGCAATACTAGGTCAGGGTTGATCTGAAGGCGAAATTGAATTTGACAAGCTAAAACAATTCACCCAAAGAGTAAATAACCTTAACTTGAAGTTTACTTGGATCCGAATCCTATCTCGACCCATCTCGTTCGACTTATCGACAAGCATATCATAGTCGGGAAGTGTTATTGACTAGTTTGTTGATTTGTGGGAAATGCTTGTTGATTGCGTTTGTTAGGCATTAACCGATCCATACTTCTATGGATTGTCGAACGCGGATCGTGAACCTTGCAACAGACTCACCCATCTCAAATCGGGAAAGATGATCACTCAAATGGACATCTATTCTCTTAATTAGCGGGAAAACCGAATTGCAAAGCGGTGAGGTGACTAGTTTTCAAGTATAGCCGGATCATTCGAGATGCAGGATACGCCTAAAGGCCAAAACAAGACCCACATATGGAAGCAACGTCTAGCTTAGTCCAGGTGTCTCATTTGATTTAGAACTTGAAATATTTTTTTATGTATCTCGTAATAATTTATGCTCAATTATGTATAATAAAATGAGTATTAGTACTTTTTATCATATCGAACTGTTTTTGTATCAATAAATAATGAAAAAATGCAAAAAAAAAAAAAATTGCTTTATGGGGTGGTCGGCCGCTGCGGTTTTGACCCAAAACCGTAGCGGTAGATGATTAACCGATCCGGTCAAGGACCGTATCAATTAATATTTGGGGATCGTTGCGAGTCCAACGGATGCGGCCCAAAACCGGAGCAATAAGCCCTGTTTTGACCGCAGCGGTTGAACTTTTTCCACTAGTGCATACATCTACTCTAAGTAACCCCTTTAACTAACTATCAAGTAACTCTTAAACATTAATAAGTAAGAACCAAAAACAATTAAAGTAATCTTCTATAAATATAACTACTAACCCCTCAATAATATTATTAGTAATTCCTATAACCATAATAAGTAACCCCATACATGTCTTTGTAAGTAAACCACTTTAACTAATTATCGGTAACCCTATACATCTCGCTCTAAGTAACCCCTTTAACTAACTATTAGTAACTCTTAAACATTAATAAATAACATCCAAAAACAATTAATGAAATCTTCTATAAACATAACTACTAAGCCCTCAATAACATTATTAGTAATTCCTATAACCATAATAAGAAACCCCATACATGTGTTGTAAGTAACCACTTTAATAACTAATTATCAGTAACCCCTACATCTGCTCTAAGTAACCCCTTTAACTAACTACCAAGTAACTCTTAAACATTAATAAGTAACACAAAAAAACAATTAAAGTAATATTCTATAAACACAACTTGTAACTCCTCCATAAAATTATTAGTAATTCCTATAACCATAATAAGTAACCTCATATATGTGCTTGTAAGTAATCACTTTAACTAATTATCGATAACGCCATACATCTGCTCTAAGTAACCCCTTTAACTAACTATCAATAACTCTAAAACATTAATAAGTAACATCCAAAAACAATAAAAGTAATCTTCTATAAACATAACTACTAACCCCTCAATAACATTATTGGTAATTCCTATAACCAGAATAAGTAACCCCATACATGTGCTGTAAGTAACCACTTTAACTAATTATCAGTAACCCCACACATCTGCTCTAAGTAACCCCTTTAACTAACTATCAGTAACTCTTAAACATTAATAAGTAACACCCAAAAACAATTAAAGTAATCTTCTATAAACATAACTACTAACCCCTCAATAACATTATTAGTAATTCCTATAACCATAATAAGCAACTCCGTACATGTGTTGTAAGTAACCACTTTAACTAATTATCAATAACCCCATGCATCTGCTCTAAGTAACCCCTTTAACTAACTATCAGTCACTCTTAAACATTAGTAAGTAAATACCCAAAAACAATTAAAGTAATCTTCTATAAACATAACTAGTAACTCCTAGATAACATTATTAGTAATTCCTATAACAATAATATGTAACCACATACATGTCTTTGTAAGTAACCACTTTAACTAATTATCGGTAACCCCAAACATCTCGCTCTATGTAACCCCTTTAAATAATTAATCATTAACTCTTAAATTATAATAAGTAACACCCAAAAACAATTATAGTAATCTTCTATAAACATAACTAGTAACCCCTAGATAACATTATTAGTAATTCCTATAACCATAATAAGTAACCCATACATGTCTTTGTAAGTAACCACTTTAACTAATTATCGGTAACCCCACTCATCTACTCTAAGTAACCCCTTTAACTAACTATCATTAACCCTTAAACAAATAAGTAACATCCAAAAACAATTTAAGTAATCTTCTATAAACATATCTACTAACCCTTCAATAACATTATTAGTAATTCCTATAACTAACCATAATAAGTAACTCCATACATGTACCGTACGTAACCACTTTGACTAATTATCAATAACCCCATGCATCTACTTTAAGTAACCCCTTTAACTAACTATCGGTAACTCTTAAACATTTATAAGTAACACCCAAAAATAATTCAAGTAATCTTCTATAAACATAATGGTAACCCCTAGATAACATTATTAGTAATTCCTATAACCATAATAAGCAACCTCGTACATGTCTTGTAAGTAACCACTTTAACTAATTATCGGTAACCCCATACATCTGCTCTAAGTAACCCCTTTAACTAACTATCAGTAACTCTAAAACATTAATAAGTAACACCCAAAAACAATTAAAGTAATCTTCTATAAACACAGCTAGTAACCCCTCCATAAAATTATTAGTAATTCCTATAACCATAATAAGTAACCCCATACATGTCTTGTAAGTAACCACTTTAACTAATTATCGGTAACCCCATACATCTCGCTCTAAGTAACCCCTTTAAATAACTATCGGTAACTCTTAAAGATTAATAAGTAACACCCAAAAACAATTATAGTAATCTTCTATAAACATAACTAGTAACCCCTAGATAACATTATTAGTAATTCCTATATCCATAATAAGTAAACCCATACATGCTCTTGTAAGTAACCACTTTAACTAATTATCGGTAACCCCATACATCCGCTCTAAGTAACCCTTTTAACTAACTATCAGTAACTCTTAAACATTAATAAGTAACACCCAAATACAATTAAATTAATCTTTTTATAAACACAACTAGTAACCCCTCCATGAAATTATTAGTTATTCCTATAACCATAATAAGTAACCCCATACATGTGCTGTAAGTAACCACTTTAACTAATTATCGGTAACCCCATACAATTGCTCTAAGTAGCCCCTTTAATAAGTAACCCTCCACCAAATGTTTTAGCAAGTAATCCAATGATACAAATCACAAACTTTATTTCCAAATCAAGTATACATAAAATAACTACAAATATATTATCGGTAATCCCATTTATCTATATACATAACTCCTACAACAATAATAAGTAATCCAATTGAACATCGAGTAACATCAATAACAACAAAGTACTTACAATGATCCATCTTCCAAATCAAGTACTTCATCAGGGCTTTATTACAAGAGCGGACCTTGGATCAACTGTTGCTCTTTCTCGTTTAGGTGAAGCTACAAGCACTTCAACTTCCTCTTTCACCTTTTGATACCTACCCCTCTTGGCGGGCTTATCTTCAACTACATCAACAGCCGGATAATCGGGCTCATCTTTAGTTTTAACCATTTTCAATGACACAATCTTCCGTTTACCAAACGCTTCGCTAATGAAGGTTCATTAACCTTCAAATTTTTGCCACTCAAAGGCCTCTTCAAACGAGATGTTGGCTTATGCGCCGGCTTTTTCTTCAGCTCAACGAAACTTTTTCATTTGGAAATCTAGAAGATTGTTCTTTGCTCCCCTCTTCACCTTTTTCCTCTTCTTCTTCATCATCTTCTTCATCATCATCATCACTATCTTCCCCGTCACTTTCCCCGCCCATCACCTTCCTCTCTTCACCTTCCTCCTCTTTGTTTTCTTCCTCATCAGCTGCTTCCTCATTACCTCCCTCCTCAGTAGAATTATCAGATTCTGTTTCCTCATCAGTCTCCACAACAACTTAACTTTCACCATAAGGCGGCACGGTTTGTGAACCGTAGATTCCGGCACATAAACACATCTTGACAAAGGAACTTCCTCGGTAATAGCTTTAAAAGTACAGTAACCCAACATATTATAGTCGGTAACATGTAAAATTTATAAGCAAGTAACCACAATAAAACAATTGTAATCAATACAACACTCTAACTAAGTCAAATTTTAAAATCCAAATTGATAAGTAACCTCCAAAAATTGTAGTCGGTAACATATATCAATTATAATAGGTAACACCTGTATAACTTCATCAATATAATAGGTAACACCTGTACAACTTCATCAATAACGTCTAAAAGAAATTTCAAATCCTAATAAGTTCATCAACAAATGAGTATCCTCCACACATTGTAATTAGTAACCTCAAAACAATATATAGCCAGTAAACTCAATTAAAACCAGTAACCCCTCACTTTATAAACAAGTAACCTCAAAAACGAACTTACACGAACAACAAGAAACATAACTCAATCAGTAACCACAATATAAAATATGAAATGCAAATAAATTCTTGATCAACGAAATTAACAAAAACGAACAAACAAAAGAAATGCAAAACCTGGATTTTCAAATGTCTTTATGAGTAACATCAAAATAAATTTTCAAAACTTCAAAATACATAATCAAATAAAACAAACAAATGCAAAACCTAAGTTCTCAAATGTATTGATGAGTAACATCAAAATAAAATGAAATTACTATTTAAAAAATCACAATGAGTAACAATTTCGTTATCTAGGTTTTCAACACTTCAAAAATACATAATTTGACGAGGTTACTAATGTCGAACTACAAAAGTTACTAAATAATTCAATAGGAGTTACGTATCTAAAATTAATTCAAAACACACGGAAAAAAAGAAAAAAAAAAAAAAAAAGAGAAAACGAACAACAACCTTAACTTTAGTTGCAATCAGGTTCAATAAAAACACGAAAATTATGTCTATGAGTTCCAATTAGGTTCAATAAAACATATAAACAAACAAAGAAGAATTCATAAAAAAACAAAAAAAAAAAAAAAAACACCCGAAGATTCCTTCTCAATCAATTTAGTTGCTCCGATTTCACCTCCACGAACAACAACCTTCACTTTAGGCATCTTTTTACTCGAAGAGTCCATTGAAAATATGAAAATCAACCTTTAAAAAGGCCGCAAAACAAGCATGAAATTACCGATGTTAATGAAGGTTTATTGGTTTTTCGAGCAATGTTAATGGAGGTTTTAAGAACAAATGAAAAAAAAACAAATAAGAAACTTGATTACAGCTAATGGAGCAATGTTTAAACGTGGATTAATTACGGTTACCGACTTACTGCCAACGTGTAAACGTGGGGTGTAACGTTAATTTTTTTCAGCGCTGGGCTAACTTTTACCCATTATGTTTAAATAAGAGAGGTGCTGCTGGATTGGACACTATAATCAAAACTGGATTGGGCCGGTCACACACCAAATTATAGGTGTGGCCGGTCGTATATAATAATTTGTCGGAAGAGAGTAGAAACATGTCAATTATTTCCCGCCGTCAATAGAATAATTTTTCGCTCAACTCCCATTCTTATTGACGAAAATGGTGAAGACAAACTACATGAGACTTCAAGGCAGCAAAAACCTGAGATTGCGTCTTCTTCTCTCGACGCTTTCCTCAACTCCCATTGTTATCGACCAAATCCGATCAAATGAGACCATTCCGGGCCTTCGTCCTCATGAAATCTCTCTTCTTCGACTCCTCGAAAAAGTCTGCGATGATTGCTATATCGAAATCAACGAAACTGGTGCGCACCTAATTGATGTTTAGGGTTTTGGGTTTTTTAGGGTTTAAGGGTTTTTATAGTGATGTTTTTGAATGATTTACAAATTCAGGTACAAAATTGAAGTACAAGCCTGGAATTGTGATAGGTGGGAAATACCTGACTCATGATTGTGGATTGAGTCGCTCAATTGGGTACTTTTTGGAACCTTTGATTGTCTTGGGATTGTTTGGGAAGAGACCACTTTCAATTAAGCTCAAAGGTAACGCCTTTAATCATTCATCTTATGCTTTATGATTTAATTCTGGTTGTTTTATGCATTTAAGAGTAGAAACTTGTGTGCTTTTTACATTTGAAATTTCCCCCTTTTTAAGTAGTTATGAATCATGATATATAGTGAAGGGGTATTCGTATGACGTAGTTTTTTGAATATTTTTCTCATTGTTGTGCTTCTGGAAATATTAGAATGGGACTGCGGTAGTCTTCGTAACTCGAATTATGGTATGTATAGTTACAGTGAAATATATCTTTTGTTGAAAATAAAAGAACTATCTGGGCATCCAGGTTTAAGTCATTTGGTTAAACTTTAGCATGCCGGATTTGGTTTTGAATATTTTCTGGAGTATGCACTCGATGACCTTAAATCACTAGAGGAAAGTATAATGCTATTACTACCACCATAATGAAATAGCTCTGCCAGCCAGCTGATGATATTAGCGTATTGGAAGTTGTCAGATACTATTGGTTTTCGTGGTCTTTAGCTGATTTGGGCTTTTAGAACATATCAATTTGGAAAATAGGACTGTTAGATAGGAACGAGATACTTCAAATTTTACCTGTATTTGGTGATAAAGATTGTCCACATGTCACATGTGTACCATCTCTTCAAACATTTGTCCTTTACTGTAATTTTCTGAGCACGATACAGTTTTTTTTATCATTTCCAGGTTGCTGCTTAAATTTCGAGTGACATAAGTTGTGTTCTTATCAGGTATAACGAATGATGCTAAGGATCCATCTGTTGATACCTTCCGGTCAACTACCTTGAACATTTTGAAACGCTTTGGAGTACCATCGGAAGGCCTGCAGCTGAAAATTGAGAGCCGTGGGGTTCCTCCTTTGGGTGGCGGAGAAGTAGCTTTAACAGTACCAATTGTGCATAGTAGTTTAACGGTAAGTATTTCTTGCTTAGCCTTTTTTTTTTCCTTGATTTATTATCTCTTAATATCCTTATCATTCAGGCAGTGAACTGGATTGATGAGGGAATGGTAAATCGCATAAGAGGGGGTTTCTTTTTCCACTCGAGTTTCGACTCAGTTTGAAAATACAATTATACATTCTGCACGTGGGATTTTCAATGATTTGCTTCCTGATGTCCGCATCTTCACTGATCACAAGGCTGGTGCACAAGCTGGAAAGTAAGCTTCTGTTTCCTTTTGCTTCTGATTTCTCTCTCCATCTCAAGTACACTTCTCAGCTTTAATGCATGATACTGAAAGACATTTTTGAGGTTACGAAAATTACATTTTTCCTTCAAAGGATTATTCTGGTTTAGTTTAATTTTTGTGGTTAAAATAATTTCAACACTTCGTCATGGAATAGGAGAGTTGAGTATCCTGTTTGATTAAGCTATGTATTGATGTGCAAGGAGTCAAGGAGCCAAGGAATTTTAGCATGGCTGATTCTCTTGTTATTTATATAAGGATATAATGGTGAATCCATTCCACTAAATCGTTAGCAACTGGCAGTGGGAATCGATTGTTGTTTTTAGCTGACACAGTTAGTTACAAGGAGTAAAGTGGCAGAAGGGATAATGTGAAAGCAGTATAAACAAAGTGAAGGAGTAGGAAGGCTTTTAGAAAATTATTCTTACTCTTAGTTTGTGATGGGAGGAGAGTTACCTACCACTCGAATATGGGCAGTTTGTGAAGGAATGGTCATTCTGAGCTAAGCAATACAAACATACCTTTTTCTCTCTCGACTTTTCTATCTTATTCTTCTTCTTTTATCTATTTTCTCACTCCTTTATAGTGCAAATTCCAGTTCATAGTATGAGGTTTCCCTGTCCAAGTTATGTGAACTTTTTTCTCTACCTGATTCAGGTCCCCAGGCTTTGGGGTTTCACTGGTTGCTGAAACCACTTCTGGATGCTACATCTCCGCTGATACTGCTGTCTCTTACCCACGAAGAGAGGAGACAACTGAAATTGAAGATGAGATGTTAGATCTGAATGCACATGAGGATGTTGGTGTTCAAATTGCTTCTGCTTTACTAGCTGAAATAGAGCAGGGGGGAGTAGTGGATTCAGCACATCAGGTTTGTGCTCTCACATAATAAGAAAGATTGGTATGTTATGTGGTTTTACGGAAAGTCTGACTGCTTGCTTTGAGATTATATATATATATATATATATATATATATATATATATATATATATATATATATATATATATAGTTGGGTTTCCATGAGAACGATCCTTATATTAGAACATGAGAACATTTTGTTATAATCCTTTTTAGCCGATATATAATCCATTTTGGCTAAGTTATAACCTCTTCTTCCTTGCGGAGCCAATTTTCGAAAAAGTATTATATTTTCTGGAAAAAGGAATATAATGTTATATGTCAAAAAAGGATTATATTTTCAGTAAAATGGATTATAATTGCACTGTCCTCATGTTCTCATATAAGAAGTGTTCTCATGTGAAATTTATTCTATATATATTCTTATAAATGTATGTTGTGGCTTTAAGGATGCTTGGATAGCGTACTTGATTTTTCTAGAGATTTTGCTTTGTAAATGTTAAAACCTTTATCGCTTTTCCTTACTTGGTGAAATTGAACAACCAGATGATGGTTTCAACATTCATATTCATAACAAACATTAGATACTTGTAGGTGAGCTAGTTTCTAAGGCCCTAGGTAGCTAGACTGTGATGGCAGGAATATTGCTTGATCTGATAACATATGATCATGTTTGCTGTATGATCAACGACATCGATGGACTATCTAACCACATTGTGCAGTGTCTGTAAGCACTATCTGAGAGGGAAGCCCCTTCTATTTTCTAAAGACTTCTATGTAAATCGTAATTTCTTTAAAAGTCAGCATTATAAGTCTGATAGTCTTGCATATAGCTGTTCTCCCTAAAGATGTTCTGCTGGCTCCTACATTTTTCATGATTTTGGCACAAGTCCGACCTGGATTGCTGTATATCTATACTTTTTTAAGCTGTCCTGCTTACTTATTGGACAACAATAACAATATCGCCTTTTGAATCATTGGGCTGAAATGTGTTCATAAACAAAAGAAACGGAAATGAAACAGTGCCTCATCAACCTCTGTTTTTTGTTATTCTGTCAAGTGTCAAATATAGGTTTTGTTTGAAGTTAGATTAATCCTCAACCGAATTCTTATGCTGAGGCCTTTTCTCTGTTGTGGCTCTTCAAAACCCCATCACACTAACTAAACAAATTTATGTTTTCATTCACTGTGTTTGCAGGGCTTATTGTATCTTCTTTGTGCGCTTTGTCCACAAGATGTTTCAAAAATCCGTGTGGGGAAACTTTCTCCCTGTGGAATAGAAGCATTGAGGCTCATCAGAGACTTTCTGGGTGTTAAATTTGCAATCAAGCCTGATCCTTCAACAGGCACTGTCATTCTTATATGTGTGGGATGTGGTTTGAAAAATCTTTCAAGAAAGCTTTCATGATATGTGTCATCTCTAAATGGAGTACTAGAAGTGTTTTCTTCTTCTGGTAAAATATCCGGTTCAGCAGGCTGTGCTACCACCAACCTTGGAAAGGATGATGAATGAGGCACCCCTGTCTAGTTTTGTCATGCGAAATTTGTAGTAAGGACGAGTTTTCGTTGACAAACTTGGCAAATTTTGCATGTTGGTTTTCTTCGGTAGAGCCATTAATCTATCACCAATTTTGAATTTAGGAATTAAGCATATAACTGATAGCTTCCACGAGCATCAGCTAAATTCAGAGGCATGTCTAGGATTGTAGTCTAAATTTATAGGAAAAGATGAAGTTCATGTTTGATTGAAATTTCGTTACTTTTGCAAACATGAAGTGTTTATATTCAAACTACAACCCTTCTTCCCCTCCTCCAAAAGTCGGTACGACTCTGGTTGGTCTTTTTAAAGTATTAATCTCTCTGTTTTTTAATCTGCCAGAAAATTATAGGCCACTTTTACTAATGCAATAAGTTAATATTTAAATTTTTTTGTATTACTCTTAATGATGTTTACAATAATTTTTTTAAATTACTGCAGTAATTCAAACTAGAAATTAGAGTATGGTTATTTCAGGGAAAGAGGGTAAATTACAAAGAAAGTTCCTAGTAAATTTTAAAGGCAAAGGAGCAAATGTCAAAGAAAGTTCCTAGTAGATTCCTGTCCCTTTCGTTCCACTAACTAAATTTCTTGTGTAGTTTGGTTGCACCTTCCCAAAACCCGTTTTTTCCTATAAATTCTTTCACAACAAAATCATATCATCTCAACTCTTTTTAATAATACTTTTATCTGATCAAATTACCCAAATATCCAACTAGAAAAACATCATTTAGATTTTAGAGCCTGCACCGAGGCGAGGCCCGAGCACAAGGCATACACCAACAACTTCTTCATGGTAACTTTCGTCATTTTTGTGTATTTCGCTTATTTTGCATTGGAACAATTCCGAGCAGCTTACTATGAACTATCAGTCAAGGAAAGGAACACTCGGACAAAAAAGATATACTCGTTGTTGATGCTGATGGTATTGGCACTCGACATGTTCATACTACGAGCTCTTACCTACCAATTGGCTAATGTGTTTCCTTTTGGGGTCCTTTTTCCCCTCTTTCTTGTTTTTGCCGCATTATATGGCCTTAGTTACTATGAGATTCTTGTACATGAGGGTCAAGTTAGCAACAAGGTGAAGTCTAGCAAGGTGATAAACATATATTTTTCTCATTCTTGTAGTAACGAAATGACGTTTCTAGAGGAAAATATTGTCTAGATCTGTTAATCATTAGTGTTTCTATAGGAAAATATTGTCTAAGGTTGTTGATGGTTGGTGTTTCTAAAGGAAAATATTGTCCAAGTCTGTTAATGGTTGGTGTTTTTTTAAAAACAATATTGTTCATGTCTGTTGATTGTTGGTGCTTCTAGAGGAATATGTTGTCTAGGTCTATTGACGGAGAAGAGGTCGTAAAAATTTGCGGGTAGGCTGCATTTCCCAATAGTTTATGTATCACCAATTTTGAGTTAATAATCAAGCAGATAATTTATAGCTTCCACCACCAAACAACAAAAGGCAGATTAAAGATTATAGTCTAGAGTTTTATAGGAGAAACAAAGAATACTTACTCTGCATGTTTGATTGAAATATTGTTACTTCTTCAAATGTTTTTTTCTTTTTGACATCAACAAAATCTGCATTAATTAAAAGTCAAGATTACAAACTAGGAACATACCATAAAAACAGTAAGCATAAACTAACCAAACACTAAATGGAGCTTTAAATTCTGTTAGTAGTAGATAAACAACATTTTAGGTAAACCAAGTTTTATCTGTCAAAAGCCATGATTTTTTATAAGAAGAAAAAACTTGATTGGACCCGGTGTGCACCAGCTATCATATGATATGTCAGTTATTGTTGGTAGGAAGATGGGAAATATAGTGTATCATATGATACGTGAGCTCCGAAAATTGATATGGTGTTAGATGGGATATATAGTGTATGGAGGATTTATGGTGCAAGTTCGATGATAAAGTTGTCTAATGATGTGCGATGCTTAGCATTTGTGAATGGAGGTGTTGGGGTTAAAGCATCGATAGTTATAGGTAGGAAGCAGATGGAAGACAAATCTTGTAGAGTTTGATTTGGAGTCCTCCAAATTTAGGGTCACTTCCTCTCTACTACGATATGAAACAACATGCTCTCGGTTTCGGACGCTTATTTTTTTTTTGACATCGGGGAAAACATACAATAATTAAACAACGAAGTACAACCTATTACTAATACAAACAAACATAAAACGAGTAATAACTAAATGAGCTTTATAAGCTCTTACATGCCCCTAAAAAACAAAAGCAAATACAACGGATAGAGAGTCGCCGATTAAGGAGGGCGTCGGCGGTCGATGATTGTGTTGGTGGAGCCAAAATTCTAATAACTAATGGAAGTGGTAGGAGAAGTGAATGTCGTTCGTGATCGGGACAACGGACAACCGAAGGCAAGATTCGCGTCTTGCCGCATGGGCAATCCCAGCGAACTTCGGCGCTTGGGATTCTAAGCTCGTGATCTATTGAAGAGTCACGTTCCTAGGTGACTCATGACTCCCTCTCGAGAGTACTTCATGTTTCTCCGGTAAGTAGGAGAAACGAGGCGTGCTAAAACCCACCGGTTGAACCGGGGTGTCGCTGCGGATTTTGATTTTTCAAGGCAAGGACCAATAAGATCGTTGCCAAGCTAGAAGGAGAGCTCGACGGTTTGAGCTCTCGAACCACCGCCGGCTTATGAAACCGAAAAATACATGTCCGAACAAGGGAAACTTTTAATCACCTCGACCATACTCATACTTCGCATCCTCGTGAGTAACATGTTCATTAATCAAAGAATCTAAAAGAACATATTCTTTGGTTGGAGTCTTAATCCACCGATCCTTAAGCAACTAGCAACCATGTTTGAGTTGCGAGAACCAACTACGAACACCAACACTACCAACATAGAAGAGGAAGAAAAAAACAGTTGAACTAGAGATAACATATGTCGGGAAGGGAGCACCAACCACCGGGGGGTTAGGGAAAGGGATGCCCAAAAACTTAAAAGTAGCCGACTAAGGGGGGAAGGGGACACGACATAATACCATAAGCGGGGAAGGGGGAGGGGAGGCCCGGGCGCACGACCGGGGAGAGGGGGAGGGGAGGCGCCGGCGAAAGCCGGGGGAGGGAAAGGGGAAGCCCGACGCGCGACAACCCGGGGGAAGAGAGGCCCGACAAAGCTGAAACATATACGAAATTTAGGGGATGGGGGGGATGCCCAACAAGGCGAAAACAAGGGAAGGGGGAGAGGGGTGCCCAACAAAAGCTGAAACGGGGGAGGAAAGGTGATACCCGAGCGCAACCATGGGGGGAAAGGAGGTGGAGAACACTCGACGGAAACGGAGCGACTTGGCCGGTAGTGCGGCGACTCGACGGAGCTAGGGCGACGGGGAAACTAGGGGAAACTAGGGAAGAAAAAACGAAAGAAAGCTATGAAAAAACAAGGGGAACTCGCCGGGAGACCTACGCGGCGCCGGAACTCCGACGAGTTCCTAGGGTTAGGGTTTTTTAGGGTAGTTTTTTAGGAGAGAGAGCAAAGCGGTATTTTAGAGAGAACTAATATATCGGTAGATCTGTTCGGACGCATATATTATGTGACTAGGATGTTGAGGGAAAAAAATGTTCGATGATACATATATTACCAATTTGAGTGATGCTAGCGCTATGCTAATAATGCCATAGGTCTCGGCATGGGACATTTTGTGTCTTTGGCTTTCTAAAAATAGTAACATTAATGTTTTATTAAAAAAGAAAAAGTATATTTAATACCATAAATAGAAAGTTGGGATATAAATTGTGTAACACCCCGACCCGTACGGAGTCGAGTATATTGTCACAAATGCGCATCCGGGTCCAACAACGAGGTCCTCGATAACCAACGCGAGTTCTTGAGTCACATTTTGTGATCACTCATGCGCACCCGAGAAACTTCCTAGGAGGTCACCCGTCCCTGGACTACTCCCGACCAAGCACGCTTAAGCGTGGAGTAACTAAGGAAATAAGCTCCCTAAAAGAAAGATGCATCTTGTTGGAATGAGTAGCCTTTGCTAAATCCCTTTAAAGCAATCATGAGGGGTATTACATACACCCCCGCTTGAGAACATTGTCACCCCGGCCCATACGGGTCGAGTATATTGTCACCAATGCGCATCCGGGGCCAACAAGCGTCCTCGATAACCAACCCGAGTTCTTTCGGCACATTTTGTCCTCATTTTCATGCGCCCTGAGAAACTTCCCGGGGAGGTCACCCGTCCTTGGACTACTCCCACCAAGCACGCTTAAGCGTGGAGTAACTAAGGAAATGAGCTCCCTAAAAGAAAGATGCATCTTGTTAGAATGAGTAGCCTGCTAAATCCCTTTAAAGCAATCATGAGGGGTATTACATACACCCCCCACTTGAGAACAGCAACGCCCTCGTTGCGCCTGAGGACTCCACATATTCGGCCACAACGACCTGTGGGTCGCCCGACCCTAAGGCGATCGCGGGAGACTCCGGATACTCGGTCGACGACCTGCGGGTCGCTCCTTATGACAATGCGGCCCGGAATCCTCCCCCCGCTGGGCGCCCGAGGACTCCTAATATTCGGCTGGCTGACCTTAGGGTCGCCCCGACACGCGCTCGTAGGGTTGCTCGATACCATTTGTAACACCCCGGCCCGTACGGAGTCGAGTATATTGTCACCAATGCGCATCCGGGGCCAACAAGCCGTCCTCGATAACCAACGCGAGTTCTTAGGCATATTTTGTCCCCATTCATGCGTACTGAGAAACTTCCCGGGAGGTCACCCGTCCCTGGACTACTCCCGACCAAGCACGCTTAAGCGTGGAGTAACTAAGGAAATGAGCTCCCTAAAAGAAAGATGCATCTTGTTAGAATGAGTAGTCCGCTAAATCACTTTAAAGCAATCATGAGGGGTATTACATACACCCCCACTTGAGAACATTGTCACCCCGGCCCATACGGAGTCGAGTATATTGTCACCCGATGCGCATCCGGGGCCAGCAAGCGTCCTCGATAACCAACGCAAGTTCTTAGGCACATTTTGTCCTTACTCATGCGCACCCTGAGAAACTTCCCGGGAGGTCACCCGTCCTTGGACTACTCCCGGCCAAGCACGCTTAGCGTGGAGTAACTAAGGAAATGAGCTCCCTAAAAGAAAGATGCATCTTGTTAGAATGAGTAGCTGCTAAATCCCTTTAAAGCAATCATGAGGGGGTATTACATACACCCCCGCTTGAGAACGGACAACGCCCTCGTTGCGCCCGAGGACTCCGCATATTCGGCCGCGACGACACGTGGGTCTCGCCCGGCTGAAGCGATCGTGGGAGACTCCGGATATTCGGTCCGGCGACCTGCGGGTCGGCTCCTTATGACAATGCAACCTCGGGAATTCTCCCCCGCTAGGCGTGCGAGGACTCCTAATATTCGGCCCGACGGCCTTAGGGTCGCCCCGACACGCGGTCGTAGGGTTGCTCCGATACCATTTGTAACACCCCGGCCCATACGGAGTCGGGTATATTGTCACCAATGCGCGTCCGGGTCCAACAGCGTCCTCGATAACCAACACGAGTTCTCTTGGCACATTTTGTCCTCACTCATGCGCACCCTGAGAAACTTCCCAGGAGGTCAGCCATCCTTGGACTACTCCCAGCCAAGCACGCTTAATTGTGGAGTAACTAAGGAAATGAGCTCCCTAAAAAGAAAGATGCATCTTGTTAGAATGAGTAGCTTGCTAAATCCCTTTAAAGCAATCATGAGGGGTATTACATACAAATTGTAACACCCCGTAATTTTCACCCTTTATTTTTGGTGTGTGTTTAGATTAAAACGATATTTTTTCGTAAAAATGATTAATTTATTATTTAAATTATTTTGGAACGTCTTTGTGAAAATGTGTATATATTTTATATGTTGTGATATATTTATATATATTTATTTTAAGTTTTTGGTTATTTATTTTAAAGGTTATATTAGTTTCGTTATTTATTTAGGCGTTTAGGATGCGGTTTTTGCCGCGTAGCGTTTTGTAACGTTGTTGGACCGAGTTGGGTGATGAAATGTTGTTTCACGTGTGGCGTCTCATGCTGGCCGAAAATCAGCAATTATGGAGTGGAGGATGAAGAGTTTTGGCGCTTATTAAGCTAACCTTTGAATATCTTGTAACCGCTCATTTAATCCCTCATTAACTTTCTCCTAAACCCTTCATTTTTCCTTGCCATAAAATTCTGATTTTTATTAAAAGAAGTTCAGCATCATTCGCATTTAACCCTCACCGTTTTCAAGAAAAGAAAGAGAGAAAAGGAAGAGGAAAAGAATAGAAAGGTTCAACCCGGTTTTTCTGTCACACCTTCACGAAAATAACCGTAGTCGGATATCGAACCGTTGGATCGTCATCAAATTTGGACAGAATGTTTATAACATCTTGTTCTACACTCTGACCGGAGCGATTTAGAATCTGACCTTTTGATCACCGGGAATCTTGGTCGGAACAGAGCAGTGCGAAATGAGATTTTTCAACGTTCAAGAAGAAAACGCCTAGTGATTTGTTGCTACAATTATCATTCATGGAGCAATTGGATTGCACGCATACTTTTCAAATCCCTTTAGACTCAGCTCTCCTCCCGACGTTCCGGGTAACTAGTAGTTATCCTAGAACCATAGTGATTAGGGTATTATTCGGTATTAGATTATTACGCTAGGAATTATTTAAAATACTTTTTGAATGAAATTATTGACGAAATTTGACATGAATATACTTGATGCATGCTGTGTGAATACTGTATAAAGAAAAATAATTTTCGTCTGATTTTTAGTCTTTATTTGATTTAATTGGTGTTTTGTGCGTTTTTGGCTTATTTGCATAATAATTATTAAACGAATGTTAAAATTGCTGAAATTATTTTTCGTGGATCATGTTATATGTGTAGTATGTATTCCATGCCTTAGAATAATTTTTTCCTACTGTTTACCTGTTTATTTAATTGATATATCTGTTTTTGCAATTTCGTTTCTGTCGGTATATAAATCATGAAAATTATTTCTGGAGGCTGAAAAATTCATTTCTTTGTATATTATGTATTTCTGTGAGTTGATGCATGTTATGTAAATTTTTGGTAATTTTTGGGCCTTTATTTTTATTTTTAATTATTATATTGGCTTTATTGAGTAATCTGTATATTCACGTTTAAAGATACTTTTAGAGTCCAAAAATTATAAATAAAAATTGTACCATGTCGGTAGAGCTATTAGGGTCGTATGATAATTTTTGTGTGATTTTATTGCTCGAACTTATTAGTTTAATAATTATTATTGGGTTTTTGTTATGAAATTGAGGATACTCTTTTAAATTATTTGAGAGCTTGTTAATCAGAAATAAATTGTAATCTATTATGTTCTTGGTTGCTGATGTTCGGTAGGTTGCAGTAATTATTATTGGGTATCCTTATGTTTATGTTTGATTTATGAAGAAAATGATTAATTGTTACTACTCTTTTATTGAATAAGCTTTGGAGTTAATTGGTGATGTATTTTTGATTGAATTGTTGGTGTTGTAAAAACTAGTTTAATATCATTGTTGATGTTTAGAGATGTTCAAGTGTTTATTGTGGGAGACATTTGTTGAAAGCTTGTAAGTTATTAATTTTGAGGAATTATGAGCAGTTGTTTTGATGAATTATGGGTATAAGGCGGGTGGCATCCCTTTTGGCGAATATTTTTGAGATGAATGATACTTTGATGATATTTATGATTTTATTTTGAGATAAGAATATCCGGTGGGATAGATGTAGTCCCGGGTGAAGAACATGCCAACCACCTAGTTTGCAAACTAGGGGTACACTACGGGTTAATTGTTGTCGTCGAGAGGTCGGGGAGTTACGCGTGTTCTACCTGTATCGGGCGTTTGGCCATTCTTAGACACAAGCGGTGTGGAACGTAAGCCCATAGACTAACCTGGAGATTGCGATCGACAAACCTTAGGAAGTGAATTACAATTCACTTGGCGTTCGATTTCGACTCAATAACTTGTTGTACTTTTGTTTTATTATTATTTAAGTATTCAAGAGTTGATTCACTCACTATATCTTGTTTACTTGATGTTGATGATCACTTGTATTACCTTTGAGCTTTATGGTTTTCGGATGCATGTTATTGTTATAATGATTGTATGATTTCCTTTCTTATTAATCTATTTCGAATCGTGCTTTGATTGCTTTTGTTACGGGAGAAGCTGCTAGTTACTCCCGTGATTGTGGGTGTTTGTTGATATATTTTGCGGGGTGATGTTGATGGGAATCTTCTTTGGTTTTGGGCTCGGGTTGAGATGTGAGCATTAAGATGTTAGATGTTTTAGGCCTAGACTTTTAGTTAGTTGAAGAGTTAGTTTTATCTTTTGAATATTACTCTAATTAATTTAATTTAGTTATACTATTTACTTATGTTGGTTTATCACTTAATTATTTAAACACATTTCTTGTAGTAGTGACATTCCCAGAAGACGATGTTTCCGCCATCGTCCTATTAATACTATTATTATTTCTTTCTTTTCCGCTTTGAAATTCTGGGGTGTTACAAATTGTGTCTCATGTTGCAATTTAGAAGTTATTAGTTGGGATGAAAATTTTCATATTGATGTTTTAGATTAAGTTTTACTTAGATATTACTATGATTGTTATAGATTTTGTATGACGATCATCAAAGATAATATTTTCAATTCTTTCAGAAAAAACAAAAAGTTTCCATGTGACAGATATAATATGTTATATTAGCAAATGAAAAGGAAATATAGCACTAAAAATGTTACATGTATATATTTTTATTTGTTTATTGATTTTTGTCAAAACCGCCTAATAAAAACTTTTACTTAATCTACCACCATGTGATTTTGTTATGGATTCCTTCCAAAATTTGCATAATAAACCCATGTTTCTTTCGATCAATTAACGGCTCTTTATCATATATCAAAGTTAACAAGAGATTCTTCAAAAAAATGAAGTCAACATGTTTTGTATTTATGAAATCACAGCATAGATATCTATTTCTTTAAAAAGGTAGAGGTGATCAAAACTTGGGTTGTGTCGAGCCTTATTTAAAAAAAGCTATGCCTAAATTGACAAAATTAGGGTAGGCTTTCGGGCGGGAATCGATTTAAGCCTTAAATGGTTTTTTGAGTTGCTCAAACTTGCATTTTTTTTCTTTTTTGGAGTTGGGCCGCATCGATTCCTAATGAACTTTTAAAAATTTTATATCAATTTGGACTATTCTTACTTTTTTAAGGGTCTTGCTATTTACTACTCATATTTACTAAATACGCATTTTTTTAAGAATCGAACTAAGAATAGTTACTACTAGCCATGGAAGGCGTTTGGTAAGGCCCGCGGAAGGCTGAAATATTGAGGCTAAAGTGATTGTTTATCAGACAATGAAAACCTCCTTAACCCGCGATTTTAATACAAAGTAGGGTTATGATGTTGAAGATAAGTTGCATGAGTGGTTTGCTAAACAAAAGGCAATTAAGCTGCAATAGAAACCTCAGAACAGAGCTCAAGGAGAAAACATAGATGAAAGACAGTAGCTAAGACTTGTATGATACCATATAGCTATGTGCTTTGGAAATCCTCACTTGATTCACCATTGATGTAATCACAACTCACAAGACCTTCCAGTAGTGAATTTGAGTGCATTCACCATACACTAGAGTATACCATGAGCACGAGTATAGGATAAAAATTCCCAGTGAATTTACCATCGACAATCACAATTGCACTCAAAATTGGTTTACAATGGCACATTCAAGTGAATTAGGAATAACATTTGGGGGGAGGAGGAGGAGGAGGAGGAGGAGGAGTGAGCGTGAAAATGACTAAAGTGCGACGCACTTCGCATTGCTTTTGCAATCAGGTGACAAAAACTCTGAAATTCGACAAGAAAGATTCATAAAGTGACTTAATGATAAAATCTTTTAATTATAGTAAAATTGACAGAAGTTTCCAAAATCATTTGCAATAAACCTTCTCGTAAGGTATTATTTTCCGCAGTAGAACAAACTTGACCTCATAGCAAACAGTAAAATGTGAATTCAGTCAAAATGTAAGCAAGGTACGGACAGGGAGCAGAAACTCCAACCCCGTAAATGTGAGAGTTCACATCAAAATCTTGGAAACATTTTAAAGATTCTAATCTGATCCACTGGAGTTCATCATGAAGACAATGCCTTCTGCACTGCTTCACTGACTTCCTTTGGTGGCTTCTCAGCATGGACGTTCGTCACAACACTTTTACTGGCATAATAATTGATAACCTGTAATGAAGCGCCATCAAATTCAGTCAGGCACAAACCATAGCCTTTGAAACAAGTAACCAAATTATGGCTCCGTTTTCTTTTATTGTTTCTATTTGGAATCTTTTTGTGAGAGAAAATAGGTCAAAGTAGGAAGAGCATTCGGAAACGGAGGAGAACTACACAAGGAGAAGCATTCAGACCCAAAAATCAAAGTTGAGCATAAGCTAAATCTGCCTGAAATGGTGAAAATGATAAGAAACAAAATACATAATTTATTTACACAACAACTTGATTTTTGACCCAAAAATAACTCTCTTACTATGATACGCTGTCTTGAAAAAATGTCACATTCCTTTAGTAGAATCTATACTAATATATTAAAAGGTGTTCCTAAACAAGGAACGGTGCCACATGGCGCTCTCCATTAGGATTTTTTAGAAAAACCTTTGCATAAGATTTGATCCCGTGACTTCAAGCTCATATATTAAAGTCTTAACCACTAAACCAAGTCATATTTAGTGTTATCAATTTAAAGTAAAATATTAATAAATGAAAAATACCTTTACATAAACACTAGTTTACAACATAAACAGTGACCTTAGTCAGAAAGATGGAACAGAGAATAGCACCACAAAAGAAGTATCAGGATTCCCACCAACCAGGACATGCTAGCTTACATACAGAACAATATGAGCTAGTGTCAGGTGAGGATATTGACATCCCACTAACAACTCCCAAGGCATGCTACTGAACATGGAACCAGGCCTAGGTGATAATAAGGTCAACAACCCTTATGAATCACAAACTAACCAAATAGACGATCCCCTTCCCAGATCACATACGAAATCACCTAGCTTCTACATGTAAATTTTCATTAAATAATTTAATAATACTTGAAGCTTAAGACTTAAGATTAAAACTTGCCAGGAGATTCATATAAAGATATGGCCAAGGGTAAGAGCAATACTTTGTGATGATAAAAGATACTTCCAGTGTTCACTTTTACTTCCAATATGGGGAGAGGCACATGAACCAAGGAGAGGAGAGAAATAAAAATAGGACCCGTGTGATGAAGTGAGATAGAAAGAACTCAATGCCAAAAGTAATACTTTTGCAAGTATTTAATATTGCCATAAAACGGGAAGTGTTGCAAATAAAAGTGCAAAAATTGGATGTGAGTAATATACTACCAAAAAAATAGTGGAAGTAGCAAAACTTTAACAAAAGTCACGTCATCCACTAAAAATAATAAAACAAAAATTCCCAACACAAAGAAACTAGGGATATTATCTTAGATAACCCTGACATATAGGCCTTTTTCCCAAATAACCTCGACATATTTTTTTTTCCTCAGATGACCCTAAACTTGTATTTTGTCATTAAACATAACGAAATTAGTAACGGCGTTAATTTTATTTTAAAACAAACATAATTACTGCTTTTTTAATTTAAAAAAAAAAACCCAAAATCATATCTTTATTGTTCTTTCTTCCTCATTCTTGTCAAGCACCCATTAATGGTGCCCACCACTTTCTATCTCCTCCAGCCAACCCCCATCTCTCTCCTCCAATTCCTCGACCCCGCCTTTGTTAATTCTATCATCACAACCATAACTACCCCCCATTTCCCCACACTCAACATCAACAACGCATCCATCGCTCCCACCACCCACGAATCAAGCCAAGATAATCTCAGCTTCAAACAAAGTCAACAGGGGCCTTGCGAATCCCCAAATCAATCGATAATCGAGCACATAAGTATGAATTCAGCCATCCACCGAATCCTCAAACAACCCGATCCAAGCAAACCGCCTCACTTAAGCGCATATTTCTCAACTTTGACCACTTCTTCTTCTTCCTCCCTAACCGCGCTCTTGATTTGCCTTGTTGTTAGTTAGGGTTTACGAGTGGGTCGGGTGGTGATGGTTTCGTGGGTTGTCTTTGGGGGGTAGTTTCGGTGGCTGGGCCCGGGGGTTGTGTTTTCTGTGTAGGGGTTGTGTTTTCGGGGCTTGACTGGGTGTGGTGGTTACGGGGTTAGACTAGGTTTTCGATGGGTCAGGTGGTGGTTTCTGGTGGAAGGGTGGTGGTTTCAGATCTGGGTGGGGTTTTGGGGTTTTAGGAAGAGAAGAGAAATAATTTGGGCTTTCTTTTAAAAAAAACACAAAGTAATTAAACTTTTTTAAAATAGTTAACACCGTTACTAATTTCGTTATGTTTAATGACAAAAATACAAGTTTAGGGTCATCTGAGAAAAAAAAATACGTCGGGGTTATTTGGGAAAAAGGCATATATGTCAGGGTTATCTTAGATAATATCCCAAGAAACTATTTATTAGATAAAAGCTAATATACTAATACTAGCAAGTAACAGCTAAACCAAGACCATAAAGATGATGCCGACGGAGCTTATCTCTGATATAGAGAAACAGTGCCCTATAGCAGAATTTAAGCTACCATGTACACGGAGACCTATGTTACTTGGACTCGGCTAGGAGTGTCAGATATGAGTACGGATCCGAGTGTCGGGTACGGCACTTCCAAAAAATCAGGACATGGGGACTCGTCCGAATTTTCGACACGAGTACGGGTATGGCAAAATTAATATTTTATAATATAAAAATTTAATAATTAATCCGGTAATTTAGATTTTATAATTTTCTATTTTTAAATACTAATAAAATTAAGGTATTTGTTTAAAAAGAATAACAACCTAGCCAAAGGCTAAGAAGAACAAAAATGATTTTTTTTAAAAAACAGAGCACAAGAAGGAAACGAGAGAAGGAAAAAGAAAAGAAAAAGAAAAAGAGTCACGTGAAAGTTCGAACAGGAAGAAGGAGAGAAGGAAAAAGAAAAGAAAAGAAAAGAAAGAGAGAGTCACGTGGACTCATAAAGGAAAAAAAAAAAAAAAAAAAGATGAGAAGGTGAGGCTCGGGGAGGCAACAGAGGCAACAGAAGATCGAAGAGAGAGAAGAAGAGAAGTGAAGAAAGATGAAACATACCGGCGAGTTCAAAGCTCCGACGGAAACTCCGATCGGCGAGTCGAGGTAAATTATCCTATTTTCCTCTTCTTCTCTTCTTCTCCTCTTCTTCTCTTCTTCACATTCGAATTCTAGGGTTTGAACATCTAGGGTTTGCGCCGCCGTGTCGAGTGAAAGTTGTCGGATCGACACGTATTTCGTACCGGTGTTGGTGTCGTACCGACACGGTTATATGGCAAAATTTGCCGAGTCCGGGTAACGAGACGGAGACTATAGGTTGTTGACTTACAACTTCTCTATTACACCATTAGTACCATATAGAAATAATGCAATTAAGGATACATCACAAACTACTTGTCTAAGGGGTTATTATATAGCTTTCGGACTAGCTAGCTAGTTGATGACTCGATGATGCATCAAAAATAATGCAATTAAGGATACATACAAAGGCCACCGGGAGGCTCCTATACTTAATTTGTCAATGTGGGACAATGGTGTCTTCCAAATAGGAAGAAAAAAAAAAAGGCTTCTATACTTAATTTGTCAATGTGGGACAACGATGTCTTCCATATAGGAAGAAGAAAAGCTAACTCCCATGCATTGTCAAGATTTGACAGGGAATATTTATACTATCACCAATACATTATATAATACTTCCTGCGTTCTTTTATAATTGCAACATTTTCCTTATTTAGAAGTTTCACATTAATTGCAACGTTTCTTTATTTGGTAATATTTTCTCTATATCCCTCTCCTATCACATGGGTCCCACTTTTTTATCTATCTCTATATCTCTCTTCTTCACATGGCTTTCTTAAATAATGTGCCAGGGGAGTGATGTTGCAATAATAGATAGAACATAGGAAGTAGTTTAATTTATTGTTTTAGATGTCTTATACTCGAGAGAGAAAAAGGTTGTTATCCATCGGATTTATTCCCTGACTCAAGCCTCATATCGCATGTCGCATGTCTTCAGAAGAGGATATTTTGTATCCTCTTACCAAAGGCTTCTATAAGAAAGGTCCTTGGAGCTGAGACAAAAAAATGATGTTTGAGAATAGGACAAATCCCGATGGATACCCAATAACATTGTCCATTTGTCCTACTAAAATGGGTCAAACAATGTTAGAAAGAACTCAAGTGTTACACTATATAGGTGACGGATGAGCCTACGATTTTTTTCGATGATTAATCTATGTCGATATGATGAGGAACCCACCCCATATAAGAGTTATTACACTAATTACTAAATTCTCCAGAGCCCTCAATCCCCACCCTTCACTTCTCTGGCCATCCCACCAGAACTGACCACATGTTTGGACCCACCCCCTGATTTTTCTTCGTTTTCCACAAGGCAGCAGCCTACATTTAGAAATTGTAGTCGCCTTTAGTAAACCGAATCCCTTTTCCTGAATACCCAGCGCTTACTCCAAAAATACTGAGGGAGTTCTTCAAAAGTCCCATTTTCCCGAAAGAATGAAGTGCTGTATGGGAGGGGCTATCAATGGCATGGCACAACAAGGATATGAGAGTTGTGAGAGTAACGGATGGAGACGGTGACAGGTGTGGTCATATTGGATCTTGTTAGATTCGTGTCGTTATATACTTTCATAATGGCGGTGAATGTGGGGAGGAGAGAGAGCAGAGAGATAGAGAGGGTGAGGGGCTGGTGATCGGAGAGAGGGTTGTGGATTAAATATTACTTTCTACGTATCTCTATTCTATAAACTAACTCTTGAGAAGTTTGGTGTCCATGTAAAAAAAAAAAAATACCCTCCTCACATTAATTTTAAATAATGGTTCAAACATTTTTTTAATTAATGGATTTTGCTACATATGCAAGTGATTATTTAGTGTTTGCTAAATTAAGATGATGTCAAATTTTTCTTTAGAGGAAATCTATGAACAATTTTCTTACCTATTATTTGTGGTTAATAATAGTACAATTTGCTTTCTATTTGCTTTCGTATGCATCGCGAGCCTTTAAGAATAGCTTCTTAGATTGGAATATTTCTCATTTATGGAAGTTCAATATTAATTGCAACATTATAAAGTTGGCTTAAAGTTCTCTATATCTTTCTCGTATCACATGTGTCCCTCTTTTATCTCTCTCCTCTCACATGCCCAACACTAGGTATCGCGAAAGATAAAGACAGGAAGAATGAATTAGGACCAACGAATGGATGTCGTGCCACCTGGTTTACATGTTACCTTAGGTCATAGGATCAATTTGGGAGGGCTCCCCAATGTTGGGGACAATTCCTAAATTAATCAATAGTACCTCCGTTTTTTTTTTTTTGTACCCACAGGCCTTGACACATTCGCCAAGGCACAACTTTAAGCATAAGTATCTTCAATTATGCATAAGTATAAATTATAGAAAGTTGACATTATGAAAGTATATAACGACATGAATCTAACAAGATCCAATATAACTATACTTTTCCATATGTATATAAAATAGAACAAGGTCAAAGTGGAATATGTGCATAGTTTCAAAGTTAATATGGCACAACAAAAAAAACAGATTTAGTAATTGGGAACCTTTTAAAGATGAACAGCGATATGGAATTAGACTGTTGTCAAATTTTCCTGTTGTTCATTTCAAAAATTACTTTATTTCTCATAATCATTAATAATATATTTATGATATCTCACCATTGTATTCCTCTCACTATGTAAATCTTCCTTTTTACTGTAGTTTTCCTTAATTTAAATCATACTGCAGAAATATTTCTAGCAAGATTAACAACTTGGTACAAGTGTTCAAGTACTACATGACGATAAAGACACGTCAAATATATCAGATGTTTATGAAACCACAAAGATAATTATCAGACAAATCCTAATGTAAATTTACCAGAGAACGTGTAAATGAACTCACTATCTTTCCTTTCAAATTTCTTGATTTGTTTATTTATTTTGTGTGTGTAGGAATTGATGGGAGAAACACAGGCACATACCGGTTCAGTTTGCCGGTGGAAAGCTTCTAGCCTAGACTTCAGAACTGCTGCTGTGTCATCTTTGCGCTGAATCAGAGGCTCTCCCGTTACCTTAAACACAAAGAAAATGTCATACATAAAATAATACTTCCTCCGTTCCATAATAAGTGAAACATAGGGATTGGGCACAAGATTTAATAAACATCACTTTCAAAAGCCAAAAAGTCATAAAATACCCCTTTCATTATCAAAAGGAGGAGAGAGAAAAGCAAGCCACACAAGTTTGTGATGGATACTCTTGTCATTTTGTCACTTTCTTTTTTCCATTTAAATTATGTTTCACTTATTTTGAAACGTTCTAAAATAGTAAGTGTTTCACTTATTATGGAACGGAGGAAGTAACTCTTATATCATCAAAAGAAATTATTACAAAAAGCTGCTATAATCAATTGGGGAAGGTTTCATATGCATATGCAATGTTGAGTCAGTTCGTGGACACAGGAGACAGTAAGTCATAAGGAAGTTGAGAATTAAAAAAAGAAATTACATAAAATTAATTTTCACATGTTGCATTACTCCAAAAATTATGAAGCTATGCATGCAAAAAACAATGTACAGAGAGGAACGTTCAGTTCTCTGTTTGTCACGTACCACAGCATTTAAGCACAGGAAATGTGTCTAATGTCAAATTTCAAACAAGTTAAAAGCATTAATAATATCAAATGTCTTACATCATCCACCCCAGCAACTTTAGGAGGTGCAAATTTGGTGTGGTATGTCCGACCACTTGAAGGATGAATCCAGCGGCCAGTAATTCTCTCCTCCAAAATGGAATCATCAATAGCAAAGTTTAACACTTTATCAATCTTAGTTCCTCGCTTTTCAAGCATCTCATCAAGCTGCGTCAGTAGACAGAGGAACATTATTAATTTACCTTTTTTTCAGAACCAAGCAAGTTGATACTACAAGAAACAGAAGATTCAATTCAAGCAACTTCATGGACAAATAACAGGAACCTACCTTTTGTGCTTGTACCACTGTCCTTGGAAATCCATCAAGAATGAAACCTTTTTGACATGAAGGCTTCTTTATTGCTTCATCAATAATCCCAACAACCAAGTCGTCAGAAACAAGTTCTCCCTGAGTAAATTAAAACCTGTTATTAGTATAAATTCTTTATCTTTTCCCAATCAACAGCACATATTAATCATATGCCAAAAACATTAGCACAAATCCAAAATCTCCACAGGATTACCTTGTCCATGGCTTCTTTAGCCTTGACCCCCAGAGGAGTTTTAGCAGCCACTGCAGCTCTCAGCATGTCACCAGTAGCCAGATGACACAAGCAGTACTCATCCTTAATAATCGGTGACTGAGTACCCTTACCCGATCCAGGGGGTCCTGCAAATTGATATGACATGATACATTTATTAATAAATAAACTCAAAACTTTGGAAAAAAAATTAACACATTTATCTTCTGTCAACTAATTAAGCAAGATAGCACACCTCAAAAAAAAAAACATAACAAACAAAAAAGGCAACTTCAGCAAACTGTCAACTGTCAAGCTCTTTCAAACCAGCCTACTCAAACAGCAGATCTTTTCCACAAAGTATGACACAGAAAATAGGAGGCAACACATAGGTAAAAGAATTACTGACACTAATCACAAAATTTCCAACGCATTGATCCAATAGCAAAGACCTCGCTAAGTGAAGAAATCAGCCAATGGCAAGCTTACTTATTTTCTTCACCAAAACTCTGTAAGGCGGGATTAGAAGCATCAAGAAAATGCACCATACCTCCATCAAAGAGTGGTATTTTATTGATTTTAGTTGTTCTTCTCTTTCTTTCAGGAAAAGAATTTAGAATTGCTTCTATCGGAAAAAAAAATTTAAAAAAAAATAGAGCAATCTAGAACCCCTTCTGTTCTATTGAACAAAGACAGTTGACTTCTCATGTTATTTTCTCATCATGGTCAGTTTATACTGTGAGCCTGTGACATACCAGTATCCTTTATTTCTGGTAAAACCAGAAAATAACCTTAGCAAAGCCTAAACAACAATCCACTCTTTCCATCCCACATTACATCTCACAAGTTGACTTTGACATTCTCAAAGACACATCTTTGACTATTAATATATCTAACCATGTATTATAAATATTATAGATTGAAAGTACACAGTGACGCAAATCTAATAAGGCCCCATATCATAATGGCTTTTCTTATAAATTAATAAACAAGATTGGTCAAAATTAAAGAAACTTTGACCAAAATAGTCCACCTGTGAAATGTAACGTGGGTCAAAGGGAAGTATTACACCTCAAATTTGACGACAAACCAACACAATGAAGTTCTCATTTGGCATAAAGTCCATTTCTTCCAAATCAAACATAATATTGAGAAAGGAGACATATATTTGCAATTCCTACAAACTCACCCTCTTAACTAACCCAACCAAACCAACTTGAAAACTCACTCCTGTTAATTAACCCCCGAAAAAACCAACTTGATGCAATCAAAGTCGAAGCAGAAACAATGCACGATAGCTCCAGGCCTCCAGTATAGTCCAAGAAAATATATAGAAACTAGGAATCTTTCCATTTCAATAGATATTCCCCTTTAGATTGAATAAAAAGAACAACAGCCAAGAGGAAAAATGTCCATAGCAGATGTTGGAAACTAACGTAGAGGGAAATCTCAACATGAAAAATTGTATCAGCTGCATGGAGAACACATTCTTCTTCTCTATGACACAAGTTGATTCCCAGAGTGCTCAATTGTTCTAATATAAGCCAGTAAGAATCGGATGAAGTATCAATGGGAAAAAAACCTCTTTGCTAGCGCAGGAATAAAGCTGCACATACCCATTCCAACCTTATCCAGCACAGGGTATCTGGGTATGAGCCTATTTTAAGGCCTTAACGTAATGTTGATGTTGAATTACGAATCTATAGCACGCAAACACAGGTAAGAGATGGACAAAACAGCTGAAACAGAAAAATCCATCCTGTTGTCTCAAAGCTAGCATTCTTTGTTTACCATTCAACTACAATCCACCAAATTATTTCAAGAGACAATCTCCCTTATGTATAACATAGCAAATGAAATACAAATGATTGGTCTCGTATAACAAATTTACAAGTACAATAGCGAACTACTAAGTAATTTTACAGTGAAATGAAACAATTCCTAAAGCATAGAAGTCAAAGCATCCACTTACAAAACCACGAGGTTCTATATACTCATCTCAATTAGCAATAGCACCCGTCTGCCTCTACCGTGATAAATCAAAGCATACACTTAGACAACCATTTCAGCACTATATTGCTCATATTCCCGTCCGTCCAGATCTCTTCCCAGGTCAACCTACTCAATATCCGACGGAGGGTAGGCTTGTGGCGGCACAAAGACGATACAACCTTGGCATATTGCAACCAAATCTCAAGTAATTACTGCTAAGGTTAAGGCTTCATATCTAAACCTCCAAAAGCTAACCCAAAGGAGAAATATCAGTCAAATTTTGGCTATTACTGTATGCTCATATCTCCAGGCAAATGCAACACCCAAATCACTCGAAACTCATTGGAATTCATTGCATTCACAGTATTTCCACATTCCACACCCAACCCACCAAAAAAACACAGATCTTCAGAAAATAGCGCAAACCCAGAAACTAAATTACTCACTAAGCGAGTGAAATCACTTCAAAAATGAAATCAAAGCACTCCAGAAGAAAATCAAGGCACTTAGATCTGAAAACTAGTTAAATCTAAACAAAGAAAACAAATGCAAGAAAGTAAGAGAGAGAGAATTAATACCAACGAGAATGAGGCGTTTGTCGGGCTTGGAAGAACACTTCATGCGGCGAAGAAGCTCGGTCATGAGATCAACAGAGGGCACATCTTCCAAGTTAGCCGCCATTTCTGTGTGTGTGTATTTTTCTTCAAAATTCAGCAGCAGAGAAAAAAGAGTTTGTGATGAGAGAGCGACAAATTAGAGAGAAGAAAGAGAGAGAAAATGTAACTTCTATTTCGTGTTTCTTCGGACCTCCCAAGGGCAAGAAAAAACAAACAAATGCGAAAAGATTTTGATTCTTTTCTTTGATTATGGATGAAAATGAAATGTGTTCATCTGTCCATGTTATATAGGACATGTTTGGATCCTCTACCGTTCTAAATAACTCTACAAGGTAAGATTATAGGACCGTTTATAATACCTAAACTGATTATGTGTTTATATCATATAAAAATTGATGTATTATGCAAAATTAAATATATAAAAAGTGATTATGTCATATAAAAATTAAGTATATCAAACGTACAGTAATTGATTGTGAACTGGTCCATTCAAATTATTTTACAATTGCTAAAATCTTGTAAACAATGAAATTCAAAACTAGAGTCGGCAAAATAGACCCGGTAACTGTTGACCCCACCCGAAACACCCGATCGAGACCCATTTTAACCCGAAAGTAATGACCCGAAATATAAATGAAACCCAAAGTAACCCGTACGAAAGTAAAAGGGACTCGAATATGACCCGAACTCCGAACCTACTCGAACCGAAGTGATCCGAACCCGATCCGCCTCGAAAAATAGTCATATTAGTTACTTTTAGAACAAATTTAAAGAAAAAATTGTCATGAAATACTTTGGATATGAGTTAGGCAATGGCCATTAATTATTTCACTTACTTTTACTACTCTTATATGTGTTTTATTTATTTGCTAAATTAGAAAGCCGATTTAAGTCCGACCTAGCGAGACACGAAATTTCATGGACCCGAACGGACCCGACCCGTAATTTAAACACAAAGTTGACCCGATTATAAACCAACTTACCCGTATGACCCATTTGCCACCTGTATTCAAAACTTAAGATATTAAATTCCATCTATATATTATTGTGCATTTGCGCTTAATCCATCTCTACCACCAAAACAAAATGAAATGGGTTTATCTTCTTAAATTTACTGTTCTGGCCCTTGTACTAGCTCAGTTGCTCTGCCTCTGCCTGCCTGATGTCGTTGTTTTTACGTCATCTTTTTGGTAGTTCAGTGACAACATCTTCTCACCCTTTATTTACTTTTCTCTGTTTAGCACTTCCAAATATTGACTATTTGACCATATTTTTAACTTCTCATCGTCAAATAATAGTTTCAAAACTTTTTTTAATCTCATATTATTTGAACATGTTTGATTTTTAATATGGTTCCACTATTATTATACTATATTCTTCTCATATCAATACACTTTTTATTTTCATTTATCCCATATTATTTCATATACTTCCTAAAAATGGTATTGCGCATTGCCCACCAATTTAATATCACCTCTCTTTTCATGGAAAACCTAACAATAATAAAGAAACATCACATCCACACTCTTACTTCAAAAAGTTGACGCCCTATAATCTACTATATACAATTTTAAGAAATCATACTACACAACTATCAACAATAAAACTAAAACAAACAAATAAACCTCCTAAAACTTTGTGTGGGTGAAACTTTATCATTAGTTCGGGATGGAGGAATAATTAGTTTTCTAACATTTCTGTGACCCCCACTCTATTTTTATTAATAAAAATTATCCATTCTTTTCTCCCCTACAATAATAATAATAAAATATTCAACCAATTTCTATCACATGTACTTTTTAACGAAATACATTTGATAAATACAATACAATTTATCACCTTAAACTATGTTTCTCAAGAAGTGTTCTCATCTTTATGAGATAGAAGGAGTATATGAGATGGCCCTAGATACAATAGGTGTGCTTGTACAACAAAATATGCTCGCTGACGTTACTAAGTACAGCAACGCATAAATTTTTTTTTTCTAAAGAACTCTTTTGTTTTGGTAATTGAACTCGGAGTACCAAGCAAGACTTGGCCTAGTGGTAAAGGTTTGGCCTTATAATTTCAAGGTCACGGGATCAAACCCCACTAGGAGCTCTTTGGGGGGCTGAGATTTCCCTTACCATCCCCCTCCCTCCAAGGAGTCTGACCTGCAAACCTGGCGGTTATATCTGTGCGAGGTGTCAGTTCAGTAGGGTCCTTCATCTTACCAACTTAAAAAAAAAATGAACTCGGAGTTTTTTCAAAAGGTAGAGAGATCTAAGCTATATGAGAATTTTATGTTTATTGAAAGTGGAAACACATTATTTAAAATAAATGGACATAACTAAAAGTGAAATATGAAACTTCAAATTTAAATAGAATTCTATTATCATGAATTAAATATCTTCGCTACTTTATTATTTAAATGAAGTATGTGATCTTAAAATTGAAATCAAAAAGCCTAACAATAAAATCGGATAACCTAACAAAAAAATCAGACAAGTAAATTTCTCAAAGCCTAAAATATGATACTTAAAAGTTTAAAAATGAATAGATCAATCATAATAATGGGTAATGTATCCAAATATGAGAGAACCTAAATTGAACAAAAGTCCATAAACTATTTTTTAAAATGAAATGTGAGATAATAAAAATGAGTTCGAGAGCCTGGAAATGAAATTAAATAATTTGAAAAATGTAATCAGAGCGGTATATCTCTAAAAGGATTAAAAGTTAGATTGTGAAGTTTAAATATGAACAAATCAAACCTAAAAATGAAAAATCATCAAGATCATCCAAATCACAGATTCTATTTTAACCAAGAAAAAGTAAAAGATGATGAAATTTAAGACAAAAATGAAGGCTTTGAGTTCCTCGGAGGAGACTTAAGCACATCGATATCAATGGAAGAAGATCTCGAAAACGATCAAATGTAGATAATTTCTCCTTGATCTAGCGAAAGTCTCAACGAAGGAGAACTAACAACGATGAGCTGAACCTCCAAGTCGAGACCTTTACCAAGATATTCGACGAGGAGATATGGGCACACTAAATTGACAATGTAAAAGTACACAAGTTTTTATAATTCAAAAGAATATATAAAAGCAAATATTAGTATATATTATGTAACTTGATTTGTCTCCATATATATTGTTGTAAAATAACTACTTTAGTACTTTCACACATAAAACACAAACAGTGGGATAATTAATTACCTTGTCGGAAATTCCTAGTTGGGGATTACCTATCGAAGCGGAAATGTCATTCCTTTCTATCATAGACTTTTTCTATATTCATTTTCAAAGTTAACCGGTTAGTGTTATTTATTGAACATAATTAAAATCTCATCAACTATGAAGATTTTTATTGTGACTCTGTGTATAGTGATGCACAAGCTCAAAGAGTGATATTGATGTAACCTAGTCAGGTGGTCGATATTAGAGTAACAATCCTATGTGTGGGTGTGGCAATTTCGCTTAATACATGCATATAACGTGTTTTGGGATGATTTCAGTGTTACATTTTTGGAGCAAATGACTTACTTTAAAAGGACAAGGGACAAGTAAGGAATCGTTAACAAATCTCCAAGGAAAACTTGGAAAACTATTATCAAATTTGAAATTCGAATAGGGACAAAAATGAGAGACTAATTCAAGCATTGATTTAACCCCTTTATAATATTATGTAATGGATGTGAACTAGATTTGATTTCAGAGGTAAGATTACGAATTAGGTCAGCGAAACATGGTCTACCCACTATGTGTCCTTAACTTAATTCATTATTGAAATTTTATACAATCTATTTAACCACATAAATTGAGTGAACAACCTAAATTAAATCATCATGTTAATTAAGATTACTTTTTTAGCACTCAAGATCTATAAAAGGTGACCACTTATATTACAATTGAATTAACAGGAAACCAAGAAGTTTTCCATCATTATCTTGCTAGGCGTGAAGAACATATTGCAAATCTAAATCAGAATTAGATAAGGTAAAAAGTAATAGAATACAATATATAAAAACTACGTACATACACAAATTGAACTAAGGATCTAGATCATGAACTTATACAACTAATAATCGTAAATTCGTAATAATAAAACAAAAACAAAAAAAAGAGAAGATTTTAGATATGGAATATACAATAGATTGAAATTGCGCCTTTGGGTTTACCTTTAAGCTTAAGGAAACTTCCTGAGATTTCCTTGAAAATGGCATAATTCTCAAAATACTCTTATTGCATTCTGAACGGAGTTCAAAGATTAAGTTTCAAAGGTACCTCAGGAAATTAATGTACTTGAATTTTCGTATATGGTATTTTGAGTAATGTGTCAAACCTTATGAGTAATTTCCAAAATGAGGTATCTTGAGAATCATGCAAAACCTAAGAAATACCTCAAGAAGTTTCTCTTAAGCTTAAGGGGTCTTTTTATGTGTCACTTGAAGAAGGATGATTAAAAGATTGATCTAGAATTTTAGAGCACCATTTTTTATGATTGAAATAAAAGATCATGCCACTCCCTCTCTAACTTTCTTTCTCAAAATATCATCCTACAATCTTTTCCCAACCAATTTTTGTTAACCATGAAAAAAAAAGATCATCTCGACTTATTTGGTTGAATGTATTTGAGGTTGAAGGTTGTATGAAAATTGTAGAGAGTTTGAAGTTTGATGGAGTATATATGTGATTAATGTTGAATAGTATTAGTAATTCGTGCTTTATTTGGGTGGAAAAATGTAAACATATACTAACTTCTGTTTCTTTTTAAATGCAACATTTTCCATTTTAGAAAATGTTATAATAAGGCTCTGTTCTTTTGGACTGAATAAATGGAAATTCGGGGCTTCGCTTCGCCAGATCGATCGTCGGTTCGGATCGGCTCGGATCAATTCGGTCCAGATCGATCGGTCGCTTGGTCAGACTTATTCGGGCCTGGTTCGAGATCGGTTCGTGACTACAACTTATTGATTTTATTATTATTATTATTATTATTATTATTATTATTATTATTATTATTATTATTATTATTATTATTATTACTATTATTATTATTATTATTATTATTATTATTATTATTATTATTATTATTATTATTACTATTACTATTATTATTATTATTATTATTATATTCTTCTTCTTCTTCTTCTTCTTCTTCTTCTTCTTATTATTATTATTATTATTATTATTATTATTATTATTATTATTATTATTATTATTATTATTATTATTATTATTATTATTATTATTATTATTATTATTGTTGTTGTTGTTGTTGTTATTATTATTATTATTGTTATTATTATTATTATTATTATTACTATTATTATTACTATTATTATTACTATTATTATTACTATTATTATTTTTATTATTATTATTGTTATTTTATTATTATTATTATATTATTATTATATTATACTATTATTATTATTATTTTTGACAATGTCACTTTTAAGCTTTTTGGAGGGTATTTTTTAACCCATTTAACATAAAATAAGGGAGCGAGACAAGTGATAAAAAGAGTAATTTTTGGTGAAAGAAGCGAAAGATAGAAAAGTAATACTCCCTCCGATTTATTTTGTTGTTCCTATTTTGAATAGTTTTGTGAGAGGAAATTGGTTAAAGTAGGAATAACTTTCGGAAACGGAGGGAGTATTACTTTTTGGTGGGTGAATAACTCCAAATAAATAAGTTTAAACAATGTAGCAATTAAAAAAAAAGAACATTTAAGGGAAATTTAGCAATTAAAAGAAACAAAAGGAGCATTCTAAATTTCCTAATAATCTTCTTCCATACGATCTCGCAACCTCGTCATTTTCTTCCACCTCATCTTCATTATTATCTTCACCATCAACTTCATGTGCATCATTCAGCTTTAACATCTCTCCAAATGAGCCTTGCTAAGGCTTTTCGTCTTTCAAACATGGAAGCTTTTCGATGGTCATCAAACATCCCTACGTCAACACTTCCACAAACACTTGCTTCATGTTGCACAATTGGTATTCCAAGCTTGTGCATTTTTATGAAATTATGAAGTGTGCAAGTGGCAACAATAATAGACATCTCGATACTTTTCTCGACATTTCGTGGCATATTATGAAGCACTTTCCACCTTTTCTTTAAGTGACCAAATGCGCATTCAATGGACATTCTCAGTGATGAATGTCGATAGTTGAAATGTTCTAGCATCCCTTTAGGTGGGCTCTTCTTATATTCCGGTATGTGGTATCTAATCAAGCGAACAGAGACATGTACCCAACAAGTATTCGGGTATCCGAATCCACCAAATAATATTTTCCTATCATTGCAACGACAATCACATTAGAATCCATGATTGTTAAGCTATGGAAGGAAAATATATACATTTACCTAGTGATGGATGCGGAAACTTGAATTTGGAATTAGTTAAAGCATCCCTCCATACAAGTAATATCATGAGCACTTCCTTCCCATCCCACATGGATAAATGTGAAAATTTTATCAAACGAACAACATGCCATGACATTCCAACTTTTAGATCCCATGCGATTTCTAAATGGTACACCCTAAGCATCACTTATACAAGCTTTTATCTAGGTTCCATCTATAGCTCCAATAGCATCCTGTTCAAATTTATTGAAAAATTACATGCTAGTATAATTATAGTAACTATTATTAAGGCAATATGCATATAAATTACAAAATCTACATTGACAATGATGATACTATTTGAATGTTTACCTTGAAATAAGGCCAATAGAGTGAGCTAGTTGCTACTTCCGAGACACTTCCGATAGATCACGATGCGGTCTAATGATATCAAACGACAATACAACCAAAGCATCCAACACCGCTCTAAAATACTTGCATATTGTAGATAGAATGCTTGAATGTATCTCGCAGATCACGGTACGATTGTCCTTTGGCTAATATGTACAAACAAATGCCTACTTGCTCGGCTACACTTATGTATTTGCCATCGACTAACAAATTTCTTTCACGCATTAAGTTCACTAGTTGTACAAACATATCCCTATCAAGTCTCAATTGCACTTTGCAATTCGTGGCATTTTCATTTAACAATCTAAAAATATATTCAAGCACCACTTTCCCCCATTTCTCTCCTAGGTTGCCTTGTTGATGATTCCGATGATTCACTTGGTTCAAGTGATCTCCTTAATTCTTCTAAAGCAACAATCATAGATGCACGTTTAATATGATCATCCATTCTACATGTGATAAAACATTTAAACATAAGTTTCACATCCAACCAAATGACATACATATTATATCATAAAATACACACACAATGTTTTATCAAAGTTTGGCACCAAAGTCACACAAATTCAAACACACAAAACAATGTTCAAATAAAAATAAATTAGACATCCAAGCATAAGACCAACCACCCACCAACAAGCTAATCAAAGCGATATGCCATGTCCAAACCTCCTTTTAGAAAATACCACCTCTCGATCATCATTCTCAAGTTGCTAAGAAACTATCAACAAGTTTATCATCACTCAAGTACTTCATAGCATCCACAAAGTACTCATTGCCTCGCTCCTCAACCACTTCCATATTTGATAGAGCATCACTAACCAATTGAGCCTTTGAAGGCGCGGGAGCAATGGATGAACCAATACCACCCCGATAGTAACTCAATAACATTGTCGAAACTAGTTTGCCTTCTTTTGAGTTCGAAGAATTAATGGTCTCTTCACTTTGCCGTTTGCGAGAGGTGGTGGGTGTCACTTCGCACAGCTGATTTTGGGGGAGGGGATTTACTTTCTTCACAAGAAATGACAGGTATGCTACCTCCACTCAAGTCTTCGTTAGTATCCCCGGACCCTTCATTTATGATAGTCAAGTCGGCCTCCGTCTCTTTAGACAAAAAGTTTGTTCCCTTGGCCATTCCCCGGAGTAAAACAACCACCAACACCATGCGCCGACACACCGGAGAAAAGTTTTTTCATGTTGTCGACATTGGGTAATCCTTTTTAGCTATAATTAAGCCATATCTAGGATGCTTCGCAATGAATAACCAAGTAGAGTATTAGAATTATCATCAATAACATTCGGGATGTATAATAATATAGGGAAAAAATGCGTACCGCCAAGAATGCGTCCCACCTCTCTAGGCACGTTTCTTGAACATCCACGTCTTTAGTTTCGTGGATTATATGCTATGCCACTCATATTTTTTAAGTCCATCCAAGCCTTATATTTATCCTTCAAGTCAAAATGATGATTTTGCACTTGTTTTCCACTAAGCTTTAAGTCCGTTTGTAAATTAAAAATCTTGGCAATATTTGGCCAATTATACTTGCTACATCCTCTTTCTTTCTCCTCAAGTAGAACAACTAACAATTGTCCCGACATCTTGTCCGACCATGTTATTCTTGGCATTATCTTTAATTCATGAACCCAAATATCACATGTTGATACAAATCCAACAATCCAATATCTTTAGTTTAAATAGCAACAAAATAATTAATAGCAATAACTAGCAGACAATTATCATTAGTCATAAACTCATAAGTGGAAACATGTAATAGCGATAATCATGTAATAGCGATAAGTGTAAAAGTAGTCTGTAGAGATTATAGAAGATAATTTTTTATGGTTAAAATCAATGTTTATATTATTAACACAATGCATTACAATCTTTTTATGATAGATAAATTTTGGTTAAATTTAATATTTATAAAATGTTTAAATTTTTGTTAAATTCAAAATTTATATTATGAACACATTGTTTATGTTATGAATACCCATTCAAACGGCCTTGTTAATAAAAATGAGTTATGCTATAGAAATTTTTTAAATTTTAGCCGACGTAAATGAAAGCTTTTCGCTTTCAATAACATGACAACGGACAAGCAATACATACTCAGCTTGTTTTTTTCTTTTATGTAAATGAAAGCTTCTAATTACTATGGTGAGTGCCTCGAGTGGTGACTATTCTTCGGTTAGGTATGAAAGTTTAAAATTATGAAATAGTTGAAAATGAATTAAAAGTTCAAAACACATAGAGGGCATCTCTGTCACACAAATACATGTCGATATCATTCTAATCCCTTCATATTTGACCCGCATTCTACATACAACAACATGCTAATTACAACGGTTAATACCAACGCAACGCGAACATGCCAAATTACATTACTTAGCCAGTAATAACACTTGATAAATATAGAAAAATCAGCCTACTTTCTGATATAAATTAAGAAAAAGCAGCTTAATATCAACTAACTCAATACACAATCTGAAAAAATCAGAAAGGGAGGGGATAGATAAGGAGGAACACAATTAGATAATACTTGTAATTTTTGAGATAAATCACATACCGTCGTTTCAGGCGTTGAATAACTTGTGATAATTATGAACTTAGTGGCAAATGGGAGAATCCGTACAATGATAAAAAATTTATACTTTAAAAAAAAAAATAGGAGCAAAAAACTCAGTCATAAAGTTAAATATAATGGGAGAAAAGGAGGAATATTATAAATTGACCTGGAGGAATATAAATATATAAGTTGTTATTTTTAGGAGACATAAACAAAACCTAGAATATCATGGGAGAGAACAAGCAATAGCACCGGAGGGAAGTGTGATTTTCAAGCAATATAATAGCATATTCTGGTAAAATCCCAAATTCATCAATAAAAGTGGGATTTTTGTTTGAAGATATTATTCAAGGTTTCCTGATTGCAGCTAGTCTTCCATGATTGTAGCAATATATTTTTTTAAAATATATGTCACTATAGGAGTAGTCAAATATATGTAAATATAGTTATGTATTTTGTAAATTAGGCAAGTCAATATTCTGTTGCTTAGAATTAGGAGTCATGCATGCTATTGTTACTATTCTACAGTATTAGGCGTGAAACATGCTATTGGTTTTGTATATATTGACTTGCGAATAGCAATCTTGGAGAAAAATATTATATTAATAATATTATTAGCAGATCATTATTATTCTACTTGTTATTATTAATATTACTCAATTCATAAGAATATTATTGTTATGCATATTATTAGTATGAGTATTGATATTATTATTATTATCATTATCATTAATATTATTAATTATTATCATTATCAATGATGATAAAAATATTACTCTACTTGTAATTATTAATAATACTCAATTCAGATCAGTTCAGTTCAGATCAGTTCAGTTCAGACTTATTCATTTCAGTTCAGTTCAGTTCAGACTTATTCAATTCAGTTCAGTTTAGTTCAGACTTATTCAGTCCAAAAGAACAGAAGAACAGAGCCTAAGTGCAACATAGCTCAGAATGGAAAGTTTTTTTCATATATTTACAGATATGCCATTACTTAATTCCCCTAACAACGTATTAATTTATCATGCACCAACCTAAACAACATTAATTGATCAACCAACTCAACCCCCCTCTTTCATCTCAACCACTTATCTCTCAACCTACCACCCCTCTCTCTCCTTAGCTCAACCCACCCAACCCCCTCTCTCCTCAGCTCAACCCACCAAACCCCCTTCTCTCCTCAGCTCAACCTACCCAACCCGACACCACCACCAATCGGACACCACCACCACGCCACCACCTTCATCCTCACATTTGTAATTGTTTGGGCTCATTTAGTCAGGAGCCTAATGCAGGAGCACAAAAGCCTACTAAAGCCCGGGACAGTGGCAGCTGTGGGTCCCACCCGAAAGTCGACCTAATCACCAAGCATCGTGGGAACTTCTAAAGGGATGAAATAATCATTGCCCGAAAAGGTAACATGCCCGTTGGTACCAAAAAGGCCCATCTGAACAATGTTTCCTGTCTGGGAAATCCCCAACACTATAAAAACCAACTGCCTCATCAATGAACAGGTATTCAATTCTCACCTAACAAACTAGAGCATCTCTCTCTAGACTTTCTCTCTCTACCTCAATCTCATCTGACTTGAGCGTCGGAGGGGCGATCCCGGAACCACCCCCGGGGTAGTCTAACCTTGTTTTGCAGGATTCCGGCGTACGGATATCGGAGCTCAGGCGATCGCTCTTGGGGCCCACATCACATATCTCAACCAACCACAACCCTTAATTTCTTAGCATAAACAGTTTGGCGCCGTCTGTGGGGAGGTTACAATCAAAGTCGCTTCGCCACCACTTAGTAAGATCCACTCTGCAATGGCCCCAGCCAAGAGTACTCGCACTCGCCAGCCCTCAGCACAGGCTCAGAGATCCGAGAGGAGTCTGTCCCCATCTCTTCAGCGGAGGTCTGAACGGCCCAAAACACCAACCGTTCAAACCCTTGACGACGAAGAGGAAGAACACTCCATAGAAAACAGGCAGGACCCTTCCCGTCAGCTGCAGCCCGCTGACCCCCATCCTATATCCACGGCGGATATAAACATGATAGCAGCTCAGCTCCAACAAACCTTGCAACAGAGCCTAATAGATATGTTGGCCAACCTACAGCAAGGACGCCCCCTTCAGCCCCCCAAGGACCAAGCCCTGGTCCCTTCCCTTTGGGCGGAGAACCACGGTCAGCCTAGCCGGCACCGATCAGGGGCAAGGGAATACAGTCGGCCTGGTCAACGCCGATCAAAGCAGGGGGAGGGAGACCGACGCGAGTCTCAAGGAAGATCAACTAGGCCTGCTGAAGAAACTCACATATCCAAGTCCCCTCGGGGCAACGCGGGTCACAAGCAAAACGATGCCCGACACTTCCTCAACGAGAAGCGCCTCAGCAAGGGTTACGATGCGAGACACATATTAAACTAAAAAGCCGCTCAGCGCGAGGGTCATGGTGATTCTGCTCAATCGAACCCCATTCGGATCAACAGTGGGGCACTCAAGTTCATGGTCCCATTCAGCCAGGCCATACTCGAGGCACCCAACCCGGGAAAGGTCAAAACGCCCTCTGTCGAACCATTCGCGGGCCTAACAGACCCGGATGATCACATGGCGACATACAAAGCTCAAATGAGTGTTCAGACTGGGTGTGAAGCCACTTGGTGCCGCTTCTTTCCGATAACACTCAAAGGTCTTGCCCTGAGCTGGTTTCAAGAGCTCCCCGCGGGGATCATAACTGACTTCTGGGTCCTCGAAGACCTATTCATCCACCAATTTGTTGCGGGAAAGAGACAAAAGAAAACGAGCCTCCATTTAATGGGGATCAAGCAGGAGAAGAACGAGAGCCTGGCCGACTACATTAAAAGATTCAATGAGGAGTCATTGAAAATCTCAGATCTACAAGATGCGGTGGCATTCGCCGCTTTAATGTCTGGGCTTCAGCCTGGTCGGCTAAGATGGTCCTTGGCTGAAAACGAAGTCAAAACCTTCTCTGAAACGATGACTCGGGCTCAAAGATTCATCCAAGCGACAGACATATGCCGTCACTCAGACGACGGGAGCAAGAAGAGGAAGGAAGAAGGAAATCACAGGGGATCGCTCAAAGCAACGTAAGACGGGAGGTCGGTCAGACAGATTTAACGACCATGGCATCGACCCCCGGTTCAGCAAAAACAGGAGAGAGATATACTTGGACATAAAAGACAAAGTCACTCTCCCCTGCCCACCTCCCATCAAAACGTCAGCTGCTCGAAGAGATAAGAGCCTGTGGTGCGAATATCACAAGGAATGTGGGCACACCACTAAAGATTGTAGGGAACTCAAGGAATCCCTTGACAACCTAGCTGACCAAGGGAAGCTGAACCGATACCTCAAGCACTCTAGTGAAGAGAAGGGCAAGCAAAAAGTCGGTCAATCCAACAGTGGAGACACGGAAGGGTTCATCGGAGTCATAGCAGGTGGCTTCGCCTCGGGAGGCCTAACTAGCCGATCACGCAAAGCCCACCTCCAAAGTCTAAAGCATCAGGTACTCGATGTCAACCACCCCCGACTCGACTGCCCTATAATGACATTTGGGGAATCCAGTCGGCCACTACACACGCCCCACGACGACCCCTTGGTCATCGAGCTCAAAGTGGCCAACACCAGAGTCAAACGGGTGCTAGTGGATAGCGGATCCTCAGCCGACATAATCACGTTGGAGTGCCTCAGGAAACTGAAATACACTGAAAGGGATGTAACCCCACTTAATCAGCCACTCATAGGCTTCGGGGGAAACTCGGTACACCCTGTCGGATCTATAAAGTTGCCTACTCGGGTAGGAGAGAAGGGCAAAGGAAAAAGCCTATCGATTGACTTCCTAGTGGTAGACATCCCTCTGCCATATAACATCATAATGGGAAGACCAACTCTGAACAAGTTTAAAGCAGTAATTTCCATTTATCAGCTTCTTATGCAGTTTGAAACCGACGAGGGTAAAGTCGAAAAGATCCAAGGGGATCAGCAGGCAGCTAGGGAATGTTATATGAACAGCTTGAAAAGTCGGATCGACGTCGAAGAGGGCTCGAAGAAAAGAAAGCGAGAAGATGGTCAGCCCTCAAGTGGCCTCGGGGTTTACATTACTGAAAACCCCAAGCAATACGAGCGCTCTCAGCCAGCCGAGGAGGACGAAGAAGTCATCGTTGATGAGGAACATGGTCGGACTCTGAGAGTAGGCAAGGCCATGGACCCTCAAACAAGAAGGGAGATCATTCAAGTCCTAACAGAATACAGAGTCGTCTTCGCCTACGAAGCCAATGAGATGCCCGGGCTCGACCCTAAAGTGATGTGCCACGAGCTAAACATCAAAGAGGGGTTCAAGCTGGTCAAACAAAAGTTGAGGCATCAAGGCCCCGAAAGGAACGCCGCAGCAGCTGCAGAAGTTAAGAAATTGCTCGAAGCAGGGTTCATTGAAGAATGTCAGTACTCGGAATGGCTGGCCAATGTTGTCCTTGTCAAGAAGTCGAGTGGGGCTTGGAGAATGTGCGTGGATTTCACAGACCTAAATAAGGCCTGTCCAAAGGACAACCACCCTCTGCCCAAGATTGATAGGCTGGTCGACTCAACTGCAGGTCACGCCCTTCTAAGCTTCATGGATGCAAATGCGGGGTATCACCAAATCCCGATGGCTGAACAGGATCGAGTCCACACCGCATTCATCACCAACCAGGGGGTTTATTGCTATAAAATAATGCCCTTCGGGCTCAAAAATGCAAGGGCAACATATCAGCGCACCGTCAACAAAATCTTTAGCGATCAACTTGGTCGGAATATAGAGGTATATGTTGATGACATGATCGTCAAAAGCAAAGTTCACAGCCATCATCCCTCAGACTTAAGAGAGACCCTCGGGACGTTGAGGCGCTTCCGCATGATGTTAAATTCGAAGAAATGTGTCTTCGGAGTAAAAGGGGGTAAGTGCCTCGGATTCCTGGTTGATGAGAGGGGGATCGAAGCGAATCCCGACAAAATCAAAGCTGTAATAGAAATGAAGTCTCCGCGGAATGTAAGAGAAGTACAACGCCTAACCGGCTGTCTGGCCTCCCTCGGTAGCTTCCTATCCCGCTCAGCGGATAAGAGCTTACAATTCTTCAAAACTCTGAAAAGAAAAGAGTTCACTTGGGATGATGAAGCCGAACAAGCCTTCGCCTCCCTAAAAGAACATCTCCTAACTCTCCCAAAATTGATCTCCCCCTTGCCGGGGGAAACACTATTCATTTATTTGACTATTTCAGAATACGCGCTCAGCGCTGTCTTGATAGCCGAAAGAGAAGAAAAACAACACCCAGTCTACTTCATTAGCCACGCCTTCCGAGGAGCAGAGGCCAAGTACAGCGAAGTGGAAAAAATGGTTTTTGCATTAGTAATGGCTAGTCGGAAGCTCAAACCTTATTTCCAGGCCCATCCTATCAAGGTCCTCACTAGTCAGCCGCTTAGGAAGCTCATCGAAAGCAGGAACCACTCTAGTCGGATGACCGATTGGGCGGATCAGCTAGCTGACTTTGGGTTGGAATATGAGCCCAGAAGGGCGATCAAAGCCCAGGCCCTGGCTGATTTCATAACATAGTGCACGTCCGGGCCCCCAATCGACAGCAAGACAGTTGGGAGCTGCAAGTGGATGGCTCATCTACTCGGACAGGTTGTGGAGCCGGACTGGTCATCAAACCCCCGGTCGGAGAAAAGATGGAGTATGCCATCAAGTTTGAGTTCTTAGGCTCCAACAATGAAGCTGAATATGAAGCCCTGATCCTCGGATTGGAGTTATGCATCTTGGCCGGGGCAACTGTGATTAGTGCTAAATCCGACTCGCAGTTGATAAGTGGGTCGTCGAATACGAGGCCAAAGTAGACAACATGAGAATGTATTTGGCCAAGGCCCATGACATAATCAAACAGACTATCTCAGTTCAATATCACCCACATACCCCGATCGGAAAATCAGCAAGCTGATGCTTTAGCCCGAATGGCCAGTTCGGCAGAAGGGTCGGCTCCCCGAACAATCATGTGGGAAGTCCTTCGGCAGCCCAGCATCAATATCAAGGAACAGCTCGTATTGAATCGGACATCCGAATGGATGGATGAGGTAGTCGGATATTTGAGAGACGGGAAACTACCAGAGGATTGCAAGGAGCACTAATAGAATAATTGCTTATTGCTGCGGTGGTATTGCTGCGGTTTTACCCATACGCAGCAATATATCACGTAAAAAGAAAAGGTAAAGTATAAAATAAAGATATTGCTGCGGTTTCGGCCAAAAACCGCAGCAATATGGTTTCAACGGAAAATTTTTGAAACAAAATTGACTTTTTGACCAGATATATTGCTGCGGTTTCTGGCAAGAACTGCATCAATATATTAAAATAATATTAAAAAAAATAATATTTTAATATATTGCTGCGGTTTTTGCTAGAAACCGCAAAGAATATGTCCGGTTCATTTTTTAAATTAATTAATTATAGGAGGCACCCACCCAAGCTAGGGTTTCCTTTTAAACCCATTCCGCCGTTTTTTTATTTCGTGCCTCTCTCCTCACTCCTTCAAACAGTTCAACTCCTCTTTCTCCTCTCGTCCTACTCTTCATCATCTTCGTTCTTCACTCACAACGCTCATCCTCTCACCCTCTATCAACTCTCTTCGCAACGAACGATAAGCATCTGGGTTCAAGCTTTGCGATGTCTCGGGCCGCGTTAGTTTTGTTGCGAGCAGTTGTTCGAGACCACGATAATCTCTTTGTTGCTGCTGAAGCTGTTCACGCCATTGGTATTGCTGTTCTTATTTACAAACTTACTAAGGAGAAAACTTGCGCTAGTATTTTTCTCTGTTTTTCGTCATTATATTCGAAAGTTTATTTTTTTTGCACTACTATTTCATCAATTAAGATATCAGTTGTTATTGTTGTTGCTGTAATTTATGAACTAGGGCTATGGTTTTTTGATTAATTGAAAAAGTTTATGGAATAATTGACTTTGTAGTAGTAAACGAAGTTTTTTTTTTTTGTAAAATATAAAATTGTGTGTGTGTTGCTTCATATGGTGGTTAATTTTTCTTTATTTTTTGATTTATAAAAAGAAAAAAGAAATTATCTTTTTTTAGTATTGATTTGGTAGAAGTGTTATTTTATGATTTTATCTGTAGTTCTTTTGTTTTTTTTTTTTTTTGGGGGGGGGGTGTTGCTTTCGAGAGGATGTGAAAGTTTTTGATGATTTTTTTGGTTGTTTACATGTTGTTTATGCTTGTGAGTTGTGATGGTACATGAAAAATGGGAAAGGAGAAAATTCAAGTTTTTCCACATTTAAGTTGTTGGTCTTTGATGATGTCGGAGTACATATTGAAAAGAGAATGTGAACAATTTCTTGTGGAGTAGATTATGTTGCACTTAGGTTAGTTGAATGTGTGTGTAGATTGGCTTTAGATCTCGCCGTTCTTCATTCCGTCGTTCGTCGTTTGTTAGTTTCCAAATCTCGCCGGTCTTCATTCTTTCCCTCTCATTTCAGATCTGCGATTTTCAGATGGTTGTGCGATTTTCATTTTTCTCGGTCGCTCGTTGTAAGTCTTCCTCTTCGTTCATTTTTTTTAATCTAATTTTTTGTTAATTTTGTAGATCTAATTTTCGTTCTCATTTTTTTTTCGAGGATTTCCTGATGTAGGAGTAGATTCAGTAGAGTGAAAGGAGACCATGAGCTAGCAACTTAAACTACTGATGGGATCTATCTGTAACTTAATTTCTTGCCGTTGCCGAAAGAAAATTATTCAGCCTAATTCCAAACTTCTGGTATTATCTAGCAGAAGCTATTTAAGATATGATAGGATGTGTTATAGGTGAACATTTATCAATATTCAATAGAATGATTAGTTTCATTTTTGTTTTTTTGTTCAGTTTTCTTATTGTTGTTTTTTACTTTGTTCAGTTTTCTTATTGTTATTTTTTTCTTTGTTAGTTTCATTTCATTTTATGGCGGAAGTTTCTGATTTTTTACTATTTTTCTGAATTTTTTTAATCTTTCGAATTTAATGGCAAAATGCAAAAAAAAAAAAAATTTTTTTCTTACACCTGTACCTATTGCTGCGGTTTTTCCAAGAAACCGCAGCAATATGCCTATTTTTTATTATTAAATTCGGCATATTGCTGCGGTTTTCCCTAGAAACCGCAGCAATATACCTTTTGAATCTGATATAAAATATATATATTGCTGCGGTTTTACCCAGAAACCGCAGCAATATGTTCAACTATTGCTGCGGTTTAAAACCGCAGCAATATATTTATTACCTATTGCTGCCCTCTTTATTGCTGCGCGGCCAAAACCGCCGCAATAGGCTACTTAATGACCGCAGCAATAAGCATTTATTCTACTAGTGGAGGCTGATCGGGTCAAGCACAAATCCGGATGGTTTCTATGGCATGAGAATCAACTCTACAAGAAGTCCTTCACCCATCCCTTGCTTAAATGTGTCACCCCCGAGGAAGGAAATTACGTCCTCAGGGAAATCCACCAAGGGGCTTGTGGGAGCCACCAAGGAGGAAGAACCATAGCTGGAAAGGCTCTCCGAGCCGGACACTACTGGCCTACTCTGAAAACCGACGCTTAGGAGCTGGTGAAGAAATGCCCGTCCTGCCAGATCCATTCGGACATTCCCCGAGCACCAACCACCCCCCTGACAACAATTCAAGCGGTCTTGCCATTTGACAAGTGGGGCATGGACCTACTCGGACCATTTCCCCCCTCCAAGTCGAGAAAGTTCCCGATAGTCGCCATTGACTACTTCACCAAATGGACTGAGGCCGAACCACTCTCTTCCATAACGGATAAACAAGTTCAAGCGTTCATTTGGAGGAACATCATCACCGGATCTCGGAGTCCCCGTAGTTCGATCTCCGACAATGGATGACAATTCAACAAAGTGGTCCTACTAGAGATTATTGTGCTCGGTTCGAAATACATACTAAATTCTCAAAGTATCCCGACCACAAACAAACGGGCAAGCTGAATCGGCTAATAAGATAGTTCTCAAGGGAATCAAGAAATCCTTGGAGGCGCCAAAGGAGCGTTGGTTGATGACTCCGCCGGGGTCCTCTCGGGTCGGCCGTAACTACGCCAAAGAAGCAACGGGTCACTCACCATTCAGCCTTGTGTACGGGAGTGAGGCTGTCTTACCAGGAGAGATTGGCATCCCATCCCCTCGGATGACCTTCTATGAATACGAGAAGAACGAGGAGGAGAAACCTGTCAACCTAGACTTGTTGCCAGAAACAAGGGGCAACGCGCTGCTAAAATCCATTCGGTACAAGCAAAGGGTCACTCGGATGTTTAATCGCCGAGTGAGGTCCCGCCCAATCCAACTCGGCGATTGGGTCGTTCGGAAAGTCGAAGCCACGGGGCTCTCACACTTAAAGGGGGAAACTAGGACCTAAACTGGGATGGTCCATACAAAGTCACGTAAATCATCAAGCCCGGCACATTCCGACTAGAGTCCCTCGAGGGCGTCCCCCCTAGCCCGACCCCTCGGGAATGGGGACAACCTTAAGAAATATTTTGTGTAGTTTGTTACTTGCAATAGGGGCATATTGTAATAGCTCAATCATAGCCGGTCGACATTTTTATTAAACAAACAAAGTTTGTCAATTTCAACTTGGACTTAACCAGTCGAAACAAATGATATTTTTCCAATAGCTAGAGTTGGTCGGCAACTTGATTAACAAATAAGCCAGTTGGAATTAATTTAGACTTAACCAGTCCATGTAAACGACATTCATGTACTTAACCAGTCCAGGTAATCGGCATCCATGTAATCGGAATTTTTGTAGTTGGATTTTCGATCATGCAAACAAGTCCGTCGGGAATAATAAAAGTCAGTCGGGCAGTATTGCAATCAACAAACAAGAAAACAGAAGCCGAAAGATAAGCTTTCATTGATCAAGTCAAACATTACAGAAGAAATGATTACAAAGGCAACTAGTGTAAAATTTAAAAGCAAGCTAAGCACAAGGGCCGCACAGCTTAAGAACTGGGAGGAGGGGGAAGATCGGTCATGCTCTCAGCATTAGGTTCGGTATTATCACCGACCAGCTCCTCACCCCGACCAGCACCCGAGGCCTCATCGACATTATCATCATCAACGTCATCACCGTCGACAACGTTAACATCCACGCGGCCCTCATCCTCCTCCTCATCATCTTCATCGAGCCGGTCCCTTCAACTTTCACCGAGCCATGATAACAGCGTTGTCAGCATCAATGGACACCCGGTACCCCGACCGGATGTCGGCCCGTACCAAGTCGGGGTGGGACTCGGCTAAAACCTTTTTCGGATGATCAAGCGCCTCATCCTCCCCCATTTTGTGCGCCGCCTCGCCGGCCTCGTTAGCATAGGCCTCGAAAGCATCGGATTTCTCCCGGTCGGAGAACCACCGTGCCTCGGTCTTGACTTGGCCCTCCAACTCTGGTCGGCTTGACTTCGAGGTCGGCCACCTTTTGTTCGGCCTCCCGCAGCTTAACCAGGGCCTCCTCCTTGGCAGCTTGAGCGTTGTTCCGAGCCAAGACCAGGTCGGCCTTCTCCTCTGTCCACTTAGCCTTCTCCTCCTCGAAACCCTTCTGGTCATTCTCAATGGCCTTCAGAGCATCGTCGAGCTTCGACTCGGCTATACGCTTGGCCTCGTTGGCACGATAAACCTCGTCAAAGTGTTTCTTGGCCTTCTCTTTAAGAACGGCCACCTCTTCGGATAAGCTTACTCGGTGCTCGGGGCAACATTAGCCATCCGAGCGGAGAACCGAAACAAAGCAAGGCGGTCGAAAAATAAACAAACAAAAACAAAGGTGAATCGAAAAGAGGACAGGCTTACATCGTGCCAGGAGCGAAAAAGCTCGTTGGTCTCATTCGGACCATGAGTGATCTCGATGTACTCCCGGTCGGCCGGGAGTGTATATATGCTCAAGGGTCAAGTCCGGCGCTTATCCTTCTCTTTCCTGCTCGCCCCCGGAAGGGGACGGCTCGCCTTTCGCGCCCCCGAGCCGTTCCCTGGTAGCTCCCCGAAAAGGGGACAAAGGAGTGTATTGGGGGCTCCCGACTGGCCGGAAGTCGGAGGAATGGAGGGAGATATCGCCCCCGTCGGCCGCTGCTGCGCAAGGCCCCTTGGGCTAATAACCTCCATTGACTTCGCTCCTCCCGGCCTCTTCAAGCTCCGGCCTTGCCCTCTCCCCCGTTCGGCCTTCGACCGAGCCACCGCTTTCTCGGTCCGAGCCACCTTGTCGAAGACCGCTCCTTCCTTTTCTTAGTCTTCGGTTTAGCGGTGGTCCCGAGGCAAGAAGTAAACGGCTAGTAAGCCTGTCGAATGGTCGGCCGACCAAAAATGGGAGCAATAAGAGTGTTAGTCTCATTTGGGAGGAGCGGGGATCGTCATGGACTTCGCCGCGATCTCGGCCTTCGCCCGAGCGGCCCTCATAGCGGCCACGTTCGCCTATCTCGCCATAACCGGGTCTACTTCGTCGATATACGCTCGGGCGTACTCGCAAATTCAAAACAAAGAAGAAAAGAGTTAGCCAAAACAGAAAGTCAAAAACTAAAAATCGTCATACCGACCACCCAAAGCCTCCTCCCCGCAAATTACCCTTTGGGAAGGTCGAGCTTAGACCCATAGCCGAGAGAAAGTGCTCGTCTCGGAAAAGTTTGCGATCGGGCGACCATTGCCCGGCACGAATACCTCGCCCCGTTGACGATCTTCGCCTCGGCTCGCATATAGCGAGCCGCGGCTCCTTTCCTCGTCATCGAGATCACCCACTCGGTAATTCGTAGCAACGAGGGGCTCATCCGAGGGCGGAACCAATGGAATCCCCCAATCCCCGCCAAAATACACAAAGGCAAATTCTCGGCGGAACCCTTTTCGGGAGGTAGGGAGATTGAGGACGGTTCAGGCACCCCGGTCGGATCTCGGAAGCTCCACCAACCGGGTCCGTTCTTAGCCGCCATAACCTCGACCAACCTATACAGGTGCCTCCATAGTTTGAGGGTTGGTCGGACGTCAATCGATTGCTGATTAACTTGGAAGGCGTTGATTCCGCCCCCAGAGTTCGGGGAGACTTGGCGCATCGCCAAGTGATAGGCGTTCGCAGCCTCCTTAACAAAAGGGGTCAAAGGAAACCGAAGCCCCATATCCATGGACTTATAGTGCACTGCAACGCAACCGGGAGGGGGCGAGATCACGGTATGGTGGGCCTCTGGTCGGACCAAGTAGAAGGGGTCCTTTATTTGGAACCTTGTCGCTGTACCCCGAAGGTCCTCGGTCAGCGATCTAATCACCCCCGGCTCGGGAAAGAATGAGCCGGGACCTCCTTTTGGATCAAGGTCGGGATATTCTAATCCCCGACCAGATGTGGATGCTTCTCCTGCTCCCCTCGGCATTGCCCTCACTACATCAGAAGATAGATACTTATCTAAGTAACTCCTTGAAGGAGGATAGGCCAATGAAACCTCCCAAGGGAAGGGAATGACTCCCTCGACTTCATCCTCCACCGAAGGAGACGGACTCGGGAGAGCAACCGCGTCGGGCACAGCCGAGGGGTCAGGACAGTTTATTATCGTCGACACCAGTGTTATTCCCATCCCCCTCACCTCCTCGGCCAGATTGTAGGGAGGTGAAACCGGAGGTGTCGACGACTCGGACGAATCTCCCATTATTTATTAACAAGGGAGTCGGCCGAGGTTATTCGAAAGAAAAAGAAAGAGAAAGAAAAACTTAAAACAACAAAAGCGTACCTGGTCGGACGGAGAAACTGGGAGAAGAACTTGGGAATAGAGGAGAGTTGGAGATCTTTGAGAGAGAGAGAATGAGAAAATGAACAAATGATCCTCAACTTCTCTCTCCTCTCATACATATATAGGAGTACCTCGGGGGATGTGCAACGCAAACCCCCCCGCGTCGCCTAAATGGGCCTCTAATTAAGGCCCAACTGGACCTACTCAGCCCATTTCGTGAAAGGTCCAAGCAACTCGAGCCGAAAACGTTCCGAACCCAAGGAAGTTGAAGCGTTAAAGGTCCTCTGGGTGCCCCTCTAGCTCGGCCAATACCCAAGGCCCCAACATCCCAAGTATCAAGAGGGGCCATGTGGCATTTCAGGACAGGCATACACGGTCGGGCAAAATGGGCGCGGCCATATCACCCGAAATGCAGAAACCCACTCGGACCAACTTGGGGCTCATTAGTTCCTCATCCGAGTGGCCTCGTACCCTACTCGGCAAACAGGAGCCCTCCTCCTTTGCCGAGTTGCTTCTATACTTGGTCAAGTATGGCCAAGTATCAGCTAGCACTCACTCGGACCATCTTGGGGCTCATTAACCCCTCATCCGAGTGGCACCATTCCCTACTCGGCCAACAGGAGCCCTCCTCCTTTGCCGAGTCGCTTCTATACTTGGTCAAGTATGGCCAAATATCAGCTAGCACTCACTCGGACCATCTTGGGGCTCATTAACCCCTCATCCGGAGTGGCACCATTCCCCTACTCGGCCAATAGGAGCCCTCCTCCTTTGCCGAGTCGCTTCTATACTTGGTCAAGTATGGCCAAGGCCCCAACATCCCAAGTATCAAGAGGGGCCATGTGGCATTTCAGGACACGCATACACGGTCGGGCAAAATGGGCGCGGCCATATCACCCGAAATGCAAAAACCCACTCGGACCAACTTGGGGCTCATTAGTCCCTCATCCGAGTGGCCTCGTACCCTACTCAGCCAACAGGAGCCCTCCTCCTTTGCCGAGTCGCTTCTATACTTGGTCAAGTATGGTCAAGTATCGCCTAGCACTCACTCCCGGACCATTTTGGGGCTCATTAGCCCCTCATCCGAGTGGCATCATTCCCTACTCGGCCAACAGGAGCCCTCCTCCTTTGCCGAGTCGCTTCTATACTTGGTCAAGTATGGCCAAGTATCGCCTAGCACTCGCCGGACCATCTTGGGGCTCATTAACCCTCATCCGAGTGGCACCATTCCCTACTCGGCCAACAGGAGCCCTCCTCCTTTGCCGAGTCGCTTCTATACTTGGTCAAGTATGGCCAAGTATCAGCTAGCACTCACTCGGACCATCTTGGGGCTCATTAACCCCTCATCCGAGTGGCACCATTCCCTACTCGGCCAACATGAGCCCTCCTCCTTTGCCGAGTCGCTTCTATACTTGGTCAAGTATGGCCAAGTATCAGCTAGCACTCACTCGGACCATCTTGGGGCTCATTAGCCCCTCATCCGAGTGGCACCATTCCCTACTCGGCCAACAGGAGCCCTCCTCCTTTGCCGAGTCGCTTCTATACTTGGTCAAGTATGGCCAAGTATCAGGTAGCACCCACTCGGACCATCTTGGGGCTCATTAGCCCCTCGTCCGAGTAGCTCAAACACCCTACTCGGCCAACAGGGGTTTCCTGCTCACCCTCGACCTAAGTATCGGCTAGTGGTGACCGGGTCGGCGGTCTCCCCTCACCAGGGAGAGCCCCGGTCGGCGTCACCCCCTTCAAAAGGGAGATGACCGGGTCGGCACTCTCCCTTCACCATGGAGGGACCCGGTCGGCATCACCCCCTTCAAAGGGGAGATGACCGGGTCGGCACTCTCCCTTCACCAGGGAGGGACCCGGTCGGCAACACCCCCTTCCAAGGGGAGATGACCGGGTCGGCAATCTCCCTTCACCAGGGAGGGACCCGGTCGGCATCACCCCCTTCAAAAGGGTGATGACCAGGTCGGCACTCTCCCTTCACCAGGGAGGGACCCGGTTGGCATCACCCCCTTCAAAAGGGGAGACGACCGGGTCGGCACTCTCCCTTCACCAGAGAGGGACCCGGTCGGCATCACCCCTCCAAAGGGGAGATGACCGGGTCGGCATTATCCCCTTCAAAGGGGAGGTGGCCGGGTCGACACTCTCCCTCCACCAGGGAGGGACCCGGTCGGCGTCACCCCTTTCAAAGGGTAGATGACCGGGTCGGCGTCTATCCTTCAGCAAAAAAGGGGACACAATCGGCGTTGCTCCTTCCAGCAGGGAGGAAACTCGGTCGGCGCCATGGTCCATTCCACCTGCCTACTCAAGGCGGTCGCTAACCAGTCAGGGATAAGACAGACGTTATTCCGCCACAGACGGGCTCCCATCCAGTTGGGTTTCCGTGATCCCCATCTATGGCGTGGGGCTAATTGTTTGGGCTCATTTAGTCAGGAGCCTAATGCAGGAGCACAAAAGCCTACTAAAGCCCGGGACAGGTGGCAGCTGTGGGTCCCACCCGAAAGTTGACCTAATCACCAGCATCTGGGGAACTTTTAAAGGGATGAGATAATCATTGCCCGAAAAGGTAACATTCCCATTGGTACCAAAAAGGCCCATCTCGAACAATGTTTCCTCGTCCGGGAAATCCCCAACACTATAAAAACCAACCGCGCCTCATCAATGAACAGGTATCCAATTCTCACCTAACAAACTAGAGCATCTCTCTCTAGACTTTCTCTCTCTACCTCAATCTCATCTGACTTGAGCGTCGGAGGGGCGATCCCGGAACCACCCCGGGGTTAGTCTAACCTTGTTTTGCAGGATTCCTACAGACGGATATCGGAGCTCGTGCGATCGCTCTTGGGGCCCACATCACATATCTCAACCAACCACAACCCTTAATTTCTTAGCAGAAACAGTAATCATCGACAACCCTCCACCATCCCCGAAACTCACCACCAACATCTCTTTCCTTTTTCTTCGTCTTCGCCACCACCTTCACCGTTGTGCACCACCTCCACCAAACTTGCCGATTCGATTTTGAAGGTTAGGGTTTGGAAGGTGGCGATTTTGAAGGTTAGGATTAGGGTTTCGAAGGTTAGGGTTAGGGTTTCCAAGGTCGTGATTTTTGAACGGTGGTGGTTGGTGTGTTGCTGCATTGGTGGTGGTGGGGAGAGACAGAAGATGTCGGTGGTGTACTGGTTAATGCAATCCTGCGGTGGAAATGGTGGTTGGTGGTGATTGTTGTTGGTGGTTGGTCAAATGATGGTCAATTGGGAGAAGGGGAGGGTGTTGGTTTCAGGGGTGGGGTGGGGAACGGGGGTGGTTTCTTTCGGCCGGTGGTAGAGGAGGGGAGTTTTCCGGTGGCCGGGGGTGGGGAGGGGGAAGAGGTTTTTCGGTGGTGGTGGCGGTGGTCGATGTTGGCGCCCGGTCGATGTTGGCGCTGTTGTGGTGGATGGCGGTGGAAGGTGTTGGGGATATGAAGTTGTTGGGTAATTAGTGTAGGTGTTTCATTTAATTAAGTTGCCTAATCTCTCTCGATATGTGTGGTCCCCAACTTTCTCTCTCAGGTGCCCTTTGTCGTGTGACACTTCTTTATTTTGCACTTATTAAGAAATAGAAGAAGTATATATAAAAAGGAAAGCACGATTGCACCAATCATAACATAGCACAACCAGTTAAAATGATGAAGCTAGTGTCAAAAACAATTTTGGGCTGTAATTTCGCGTAGAATGCACAATGCCTACCTTTAGGGTAGATCGCTTGTGTTGAATGCAAGCCTCCTATGTCAAGTGCAAGATTCCAACAATATACCAATGGAAATCCTGGGCGTTTGAGAAGGAGGAAAGCATATATCGAAAGATCTTTAGCCAATTTTGCATAGAAAAATCTGACTTTGCATGATCTTTAGAGCAATTACTACTCATAGAGCTACCCTCCTTTTGGGCTCTAGGAAATTTATTAAGATAGCTGGTGCATCGAATGAGCCACTAAATTAGATTGTGATACTCAAATGGGTCTTTTAGAATAAAGCACGTAATATTCATCATTGGTTGCTAGTAGAAATTGTGGACGAAGACATTTTTAGGTGTCTACAATATGGTGAATTATCATAGAAGAATTTCATTGTAAAAGAAACCTTAAATGACTTTGCAAACATCATTATCAATAAAGTTCACATATTATTGGACGAGTTTAGGACCAAATTTTCTTTAATGCCTATCGCTTTATAAGGCGGCATGCTTGTAATTTTTTTTTTATTTAGGTTGTGTAGGAAACATCCTACCGAGGGGTTTTTGGGGGCTAATGTTTCTTTACAATGTCTTTTATAAAAACTAGTACCTTTTTCTGAGTTTTGTATCTACTTCCAAAATAGGCCCTAGGTAATTATTATATAATATAATTGTTTCGAGTGTGTGCCTATAGACATACATTAGACAAATCTCTTTTCATTTATGGAAATGGCAAAAAAATTGGATGGTGGATGCAGTGATTTGAAGATTTCAGGAAATTTCAAATTTTGTCAATTTCTAGTTGTAATTTGGATTGGAAATCTGATCTGTGCACATCCTGGGAAAAATAGCTACGCATAATTAAGCCTCTTTACAAAAAAATATTGTGTGAAGGCAGCACCATGCATCCCAATGGGTAACATGATAATTTATACTCTATTCTGTAGACTAGAAAACGAGTCATGACATGCTATTCTTTAGAAAAATACAAACCCATTTAAATATTTCCAGTTGAAATGTATATTGGCAAGTGGTAACTGGAGTAAGTGAAAATCGAAAGAAATATTCCTGTTATAAGTAAAAAGAAAGAGACAAAAGCACAGAGGCCACAAAGTAACATTCTTGTTGAGAATCATCTAACATGCATTAGATTATTCTAAGAAATTCCAAAATCTATACAAATTGTTGTTGAAACAAAACCTTTTGAGTAGTCTTTCAAATCTACTCCGAGATGGATACAACTTTCCTTCTGTGTTTTGTGCGCCGTGCCTGAATTCAGACCAAACCAGACTTTTCTTTGTTTGAGCTGATCCCACGCATGCAGAACGGAATATCTCAGTTGTCCTGGACTGGAGCCACTAATAAATTTAATTAACAAAGGGAAGTTAAAAAAGAGTATGCTTTTTAACAAAATCAGTAGAAAAGAATGGTCATTGACGCATTGGAATGTGCTTTAAATGACCAACGTGCTATGATTTTATGGCAAAAACATTATATTCAAGCATCTTCTGAAATCACATAAACATATTCATCCATTATCGTAACTTCTTGTCAATCATAAACATCTCCTCAGTTCCTAAAATACAATTAAAACGAACAAAGGATGACTACATCCCAAAATCGATCAACCATAGCTATAAGCGATCGCATGGAGCTGCAACCAATAAAATGATGCAGCAGATCAAAATCTGGCAAAAACACAGGCCATAATGGAACATGGATCATAATCCTATTTTTCATTTTGATTTCTTCTTCTTCTTGCCCTCGCTAACGGCTGATACATCCTCGCTATCATCTTTGCTCTTTTTCTTCTTCTTCTTGGCAGTTCCATCTTCCTTCGCCCCATTTTCTTCTGCAGCAGTTTGTTCTTGTTCTAATCTGCGCTTCTCTTTCTTCTTTTTCTTCTCAGACTTGGCATCTCCATGATCTTCTTCCATGTCTTCATCTTTCTTCTTCTCTTTCTTTTTCTTACTCTTTTTCACTGAAGAATCTGGCTGATCCATGTCCATATCATCATCTGCAAAAGTTACATATCCACCCAAATGGGTAAGTTGCTTGAACAGAAAGATCGTAGTTTAGAGTGAATCAAGTTGTCAACAGCTGGGGTGAACAACAAACTAAGAACTCACCATCCTTCTGGGAAACTTCAATTGCTGCTTTCATGACATCAATATTCTTGCGAGGTGCAACTCCCTTGTCATAGAAGTCAAGTCGCTCCTCTACTTGTTCGCGTAGCTTTTCACCAAAAACAGTAGAACTCTTCTCTGTATGAACACAATCATCATATGAATCAAATTCAAGGATCCATTTACAATGTGATAAATTGCAACCAGAACAACCTGCAAGTGAGGAGGTCATAAAATGCAACCAGAACAAACCTGCGAAACAATCAATACGAGAGGCAATGGAGCATTTGTTTGCAAGGTAACGTGCCATCCGACCCTTGTTCCGTGAAGATGCCCGGCCAATAAAAGACGAATGGAATATTAAACCATACTTTGGTGTGTTTCCTTTTGTTTTCAGGGCCCTAATAAAAAAAGTGGCCAATTAGACTTGACATTTCCACTGCAAATAATTTGCTTTCAAGACAAACAATATCATAGTCCCACCAGCTGTCATACAGATCTCATAGGATTCTGGAGATAAATCTTTGACTATAATAGTGAGTAAATAGCACAAAGCTATTAAATTTACTGAAAAGATGCAAAGATCCCAATAGTCACAAAATCCAGCATCTAAACTAAACATACCTAAAGAGTGCTTTTTCAGCACCAAGAATCTGAAGTGTGGAAGAAGGGCACTTTGCCAGATTTGTAAGACTGCCAGCATGGGAGATCAATCTGGCTCCAACCATCTCACCAATCAAAGAGGTCAAGTTTGGTGCAATGTCATTCATTTTTGTCACCAAGTAATCGTAAAGCTTCTTCCTATACTCAGCAAGATCCATTACTCTTTGAGCAAACATCTTGACATTAATCAAGTCAACGGGAGACAAATCTTGCCCTGCAGGAAAGTCAAGAGTAAATATGTTAAACATTTGACACATGCCATTCTTATCAGCATTACATGAAGTACTCAACAAACAATGATAAAATTTACCCATAGATGCTTTGGCAGCTTCAACAATCTCCTTTGCTTTATCCTCATCACCAACAACTTCAGTCAGGGCAGGAAGCTTCTCCTCAGACAACTCTGACTTGTTGTCAATATATTTTGCCACTTTCGCATATAAATAGTTGTCATTGATTATCTTGACCAATTCAGGGAAATGCCATGAATACCATTCCCTGCATTAAAGGAGAAAATAGTGTTTTCAAAAACGTGCTTAAAGAATTATGTAATAGCCACTTCTTACTTCCCAACACATCATAAAAGTGGTAGAAGTGCCCAACATAGAATACACAAGCATAAAATGGACACAACACAGTGTAGTACTCAGAAGCAGGAAGCATGTGGCTAACCTGACTCGCATAGAAAACGAGTTTACATCTTTGTCAAGAGTGTCAAGGAGGAAGATTGCTTGTATGACCATGTTGTCAACTCGGTTAACGTTGAACTTGACCTTAGCCCTGCTGTAGCTGTGTGCCAAACCCAACTGAGCTTTCTCTAAATCTCCAGGCTACACAAATTGGGAAGTGCCAAAACATGCATAAGATGATTTGTCCATAACCAACAAAAATTACAAGAAAAGCTTATCAGAAAATTTCAAGACAAAGCCTCAAATTATCATAAAACAATCAGAACAAAAAACCACCTTAAGATACTTGATGAACCTTTCAAAGTGCAAACGCACACCACGCAGAAGCTCCATATCAAACTCATTACTTCTGCATTGAATTTTAGTCTCTTCAGAAATACTTGCTCCAAGTTTAGAGTCTGCTACTCCAAGAATGAATTCCTTGGCCTTTGAGTTTTGGAAACTAAGCTCCAAGAAACTTCTCAATTCATCAGTCATGAGACCTGTTTAAAAGAGCAGTATACTATATACATCATCTTCAATTCCTGATAATCAAAATCGACAACACAATTGCCTCGCAAACGAAGTCAATCACCCCTGACAGGGCTTACATATCCTGGCAGACACAACCACATCAAACAACATAACTGAGGGCTAATTCCTATAATTGTGCATGAACAATAAGCTGAAGATTCAGCCTTTTTGTACAATCACATTTGCTAATAACATTTCTGAACGAGAAAATAGAAATTTTAAACCCAGATGGTCAAAATATCACAGCATTTACCAGTATAATTTCGAGCATGCTATAAATAATGACTATAAACATAAACCATCTCACAAATGCTATGAAAACAAGTCACAAACAGATAAAATCCCCAAAACTCATATAATACAACAATATAAAACAGAAACATGAAAACCCATATTTAAAACCTCAAATGCAAGAACAAAATCAAACAAGCAAGCAAACTAAAAACTGTCAAAAGCTGCAGTGAAATAACCAAAAAAAATTAAGGAAAAAAAAAACCCACCTTCAGAAATAGCACTGGCTTGATTAAGAGCATCAAGGGCAGAGTCAAATGGCTGAAAAGCGGTTAACTTTACTACTTGACCAAAACGATTGATGTCAGTTACAGAGTTTCGAACTGCTTCTATGTTCTGCCCAATTTCATCCAACCCCTCTGCGAAAAACAACCCATACCCAGATGCTGATTCACATAGCAAATACGTCTTCATCGTTTCTCTCCACTTTCTCTTTCTCTTTCTCTTTCTCTTTCCTCCGCCTCTAGTGAAAGAAGAAATAGAAGGCAAGTGAGAAGGGGTATGTGGGGGGTTAGAAGATGAATTAGGGTTTAGGGTTTTCGGCAGACTGGGAGTTATTTTAGGGTTTAGGGATTTTTGTAGGAGGAAGTACGAGCCACTTAACAACGGCCACGGCCACGGGTGCTCTTCATCTAATAAAATACCAAATTTATATGCATGCGATGCATGTAAAAGCATCTATTAAATAAATTAAATATACAATTATATTTGTTTACCTGAAATAATAAAAAAAAGGGTTCACAAAGTTCTATTAAAGAAAAACATCATACAATAACAACAAAAATAAATAAACATATGAAATGGCGTTTTTCTTAAGAGCTTACTCCATATGTATAGCCTATAGGGATGGCAATTGGGAGGGGCGGGTGCGGAGATGGTACCACCACACCTGCATCCGCATAAAATTCACATCCCCATCCCCGCCCCACCACCCATTGCGAGGAAAAATTTCAGACCCATCCCCGCCCATCAGGTAGAGGTGTGCACCGGTCTAAGACCAGACCGGAACCGTCTAGACCGGTGGACCGGAATCTGTGAATTTTTTGGGCCGGAACCGGACCGGAATTTTTTCGGTCCGGTTTTGGACCTATTGGACCGAAATCTATATTTTTTTAAAAAAACATCATTTTTATTTGATTTAAAGATATTTATAAATTAGATACATTAAAATTTAATAGTTAATAACAATAATTTTAAAGATAATAAATAGTAGGATTTTAACTTTCTACCTTTTAAACTTTTTTTAACATATGAACTTTTTTCCGGTTTTTTCACCGAGTACCCCTGAGGTTTCACGAAATGCACCGGGTACCCCTCTTGTTTTAGGAATGCACCACCTGGTGGTTTTGATAAAATGCACCAGATACCCTTGATAACTAACGGCGTCAAGTTTCCGTTAGTCATCGAACGCAAATCAACCTAATTACTCCAAAATAACCTCGTTATTGTAATTAATGCTAATTAAACCCTAATTATCTCTAATTAAACCTACTTAGTTAAATCCCCAACCATCCCACTTGTGGACCCATCCTCCTCTTTGTCCAGCCACCCTCGCCCAACCTTTCACCACCCAGCCCCCAAGACCACTCCGTCCCCTTCCCCACCCCTCGCCTAGCCACCCATAAACCCTGAAAACCACCCCCGCGACCCCCACCACCCCCTTCCCCTACCCCTTCGAAAAATAAAAATAAAGAAAATGAAAACAGAAAGAAAAAGAAACAAGAAAAGAAAAAAACGAGAAGAGAGAGAAGCTGGATAAAGAAGGAAAAGGCGTGATTCTGGGTGCAGATTCCAGTGAATGGAGATGCCGGCGAGTCGACAGTGGTGGTCGGTAATGGTGGCGTGCTGGCGAAACATGGAGGGAGTTAGCTAAGTGGGATGCGTTAGTAGGTTTGCGGAGATGCCGAACACGGCGGTGGTTAGGGGACGCCGGAAGCGGCATATAGATAACGGTGGCTCGGTGATGGTAGGCGCCAGTGAGTTGGGGAAGATCGAAACAAGGGGGGCTTGCTGCTACGGGGAGGGGGGGGGGGGGTCAGGGAACAGAGGTGGAGGGAGGGGGGGGGTGAGGGAAGGAAGAGGGTGTAGGGGGGGGGCCGGGGGTCGGGGGGGGAGGGGTGGTCGTGCAAGAAAGAAATCGAAAGTGAAAGTTGGTTGAGGGAAATGAATTGTTTAGGAGAGAGAATGGAGGCAGAATTTGACTGGGTTGAATACGGGAATTTTTTAGGGGGGGGGGGATTTCGGGGGGTGGCAAGGGAGAGGGGGAAGGGGAGGAAGGAGGGAGGAGGAGGGAGGAGAGAGAAAGAGGAAGAAGAAGACAACATTAGGGCAATTGTGTAAATAAGCACTAACGACGCCTAACACCGTTCATCATTAATGGCATTTGGTGCAATTCGGTCAAACCTCGTGGGTATTTGGTGCATTTCCTAAACAACGAGGGTACCTGGTGCATTTTGTCAAACCACAGGGGTACCTGGTGAAAAAACCGTTATGGAAATTCCTGTCCACGGGTCCTGAAAACCAGAATCGGGATTTCTGTGGACCGAGGACTGGTCCGTCCGTTCCAAATTTCGGACCGGGTCTTTGCATAAGCCTACCATCAGTACGTATTTTAACTCATCCCCAACCCACCACCCTCATGGGTACCCTCACCCGCTCGTACCCGTGTTGTACCCACTTCATCCCCGCCCCCACCACCCGCATGGGTACACGCACCGCTTTGTACCTGCGCTTTACCCACATATTTATATTTTCCAAGTTAAAATTATTAATAATATAATTATATAAATAGAATTTTAATAATAAATATGCAGGCGGGTAGGGGCCGGTATAGCTAGGGATGTTCAAAAACAGAAGTCGGACCGGACCGGACCGAAGATTCCGGTCCCGGTCCTCGGCCCAAAGAAAATCCCGATTCGGGTTTCCGATCCGGTCCGATCCAAACCCGGCAAAATTCGGTCCGGACTGTGGACTGGAATTTCGATTTTTTAGTTAAAAAAAGTTATATGTTAAAAAGTTTAAAAAGTAGTAAAAAGTTAGAAATTCGTAAACCTATCATTTATAAACTTTAGAAATATTGTTATTAATATTATTACAATTTTAATATATCTAATTTATAAATATTTTTAAATCAAATTAAAAATATATATTTTTTTAAAATAATGATTCTCGGGTCCAACAAGTCCAAGACCGGGACCGACCATAAAAATTAGTCCAGACCGGACCATTACGGTCCGGTCCAGGTCCAATTTTTTTTCTCGATTCAAGTCCGGGCCGGATCCGTCCCGGCCCGGCCCTATCCTATCCCGGGACCGGTGAACACCCCTAGTTATAGCATAAAATCCACACCCGCTCCACCACCCATTAAGGGTACGATTTTAATCCCCATCCCCACCAAACCTAGACCCGTCCCCACCCCCACTTGGGTGAGGATCCTACTTGACCCGCCCCCATCGCCATCTTTACATATGTACTTACATAAGAGAAAAATAAGATATTGTTGTATTCATCTCAAGTTCTCAATACTGTATTTTCAATATCAACATGTAATAAGTTTACTAATCTATAACTTTAAAAAAAATCATGATCAAAGTAGTACATAAGAAAGTGTAATAATCAAAGTGTAGGGATGGCAATAGGTCGAATCTGGGGCGGGTCCAGCAAGAACCAGACCCAAGCCCCTTTTTTCAGGTGAACCAATTGGGTCTAGCTGGTCTAAATGGGTCCAAAATGGATCCTTAAGATTTTTTTACTCTCAATATCCTTTAATATATACGTTTCTGCGACAATTTTTTTTACATATAACACGAAGTTAGCGCTAAAATCGATTATTAATACTTAACTAGTATTTAGGCCCGGGTTATTATAATTTTCATTTATTGATATTTTACTTTAAAATTATAACATCAAACATTACTTGGTTTAGTGGTAAACATTTTAATATAGTGACTTGAAGTCATGAGATCAACTCTTATATCATGCATTTTCTAATTTTTTATTGTATGTGGAGTACATGAAGTAAGCACTCTAAGGAATAGAGCCACGTGGCACAGTTCCTTATTTAGGAACGCCTTTTAATATATTAGTATAGATGAATAACTAGCTTTTAAATCAGTGCAAACTGCACGTGAAATTTTTTGTTTTATAAATTTAAGAATTTATGAAGTTTATCTTAAAAGAATAGTGTGAATATTAACTTGTGATCAAAACATATATAATCGTGTGTTATTGTTTTAAAACTGGCTTATGAACCGTATGTTCAGTGGTTCATGTAGTCAATGTCATAGTGGATCACGTGACCCATCATTTAATTTTAAAAAAAGTTGACTAAAGAAGTCTTTGCTTTGCCTCCTGCTTCCCTCAGGTGCTCAAATAAAATCACAATTCGAACCACCACCGCATTCACCCATACACCCACTTTCGCTCCCGCTTTCGACGGCCACACTCACCCTCTCTCTAGCTGTCTTCGCACCATCGATGCACCACATCGAGCCACCCACTCGGCCACTACCTACTTTGCCATGCTTTTGATTTTCTCTTTTTTCTTTTTATAAAGCAAATCGACTTCGATTCTTGAATAATCCACATCACTTTTGCTTCTATTGTAACAAAAGATTCCCTTTTTATATGGAAAAGTCCCGTATCAATAATTATTACTATTTAAGATTTACTAAATTACATTGAATGGTTTTTTTCGTGTTTAATGATATCTTGTGTAAAGTCATATATTAGCTCGTGAATTAAAGTTACATGCTCACCCCTTCTCTCTTATTATCTTGCACCACCATTGTACTGCACCGCTGGGAATATTGGCAGGCGTTATCTATATAGAAAATTTTGACAGTAACTACAAATAAGGGAATAATTGCGCATGATTGAGAATCCTTTAATAACCCGTGGTAAAAGTCTCATTATATTATTTTTTTATTTTTCATTACTTCTATTTGTTAGATACTTTCAAATATGTTGGTTATTTCACATACATCGATATTTTATAACTATATGCTAATATTCAATATGTCACTTTTCATAAAAAGGAATTGCCACTGAAAAATCTAATGAATAAAATCACACTATTTATGACCATATACATTCTTAAATAATTAAGTTTTTTTGTCTTTTCTGTATGTGTTACCACCTTTTTTTTATATATATATATTTGTTTTGTACTCCCTCCGTTTCGTTTTGATTTACTCACTTTACTTTGGGGGAGAACCAATGAAGAAGTAGAAAGGTATGGGAGAAAACCGAAAAAGTCGGAGTAGAGAACCGAAAAGTGAGAGAGGGAAACTAAAAAGTGGATGACATGGGTGGAAAAAGAGGAGAAAGTAGATGTGACATGTTTCCAACAATAGAAAAATCAATAGTGTGTAGATTAAAAAGAAATAGACCAAAAAGGAAAGTAGGTAGATTAAAAAGAAACGAAGGGAGTAGTCTTGTATGTTTTACTTAGAAATTAAAGTAAATTGTTTACAATACGTACTCTATGTATTCTGTAGTACATCCTTGCACTTTTATTTTTTTATTTCGTAGATACTATTTACAATTTTATTGTGGGAAGGATCATTCTACCTAAAGCAACTTCTTACAACTACTTACTAAAATTTAGGGTCTCAAAAACTTTCTCATTCTAATAAATATATATCGCTATCTTCTATTATATGTGTAATTAAATTAGAATATATCCCACTATATCCTATCATCTACCTTTAGGACAAAAGGAGTATTGTAGATATTATTTAATCCCATTGTAAATATTATGATCAAAATATTATATTTAAAGAAATAAAACACATCAAGTTTGGATTGCAAAATCATATGAGTTAATTAATTATAGATGTGTTAATTGATGAATTTTCTAAATTTCATTGTTAAGCTATTCAGAGTTTTAATGTGTTAAATTTAGTGTTAAACTATTGGGATCGCAAAATATATCTCCCTAATGTCGGAAGTATATGGAAGTTATCCCAAGGGTGCGTGCTATGATCAAGAAATCCATGTATGTTAATCCTATTTTGTTGCGAATTGAAATACTTTACGGAAAATCACACGAGTTAATTGTGATTGCACCTATTTTGCCACCGGCTCTGGTCATGCCATATAAGCTAAGAATATAAGAGATAAATCCATAGAAGTTTGAGAAGTAAAATTTTAAGCTGTGATTTATCAATAAAGAACACTCATGCATATACAACTTTCCTAAAGCATAAGTGGTTGTCTAAATGTACACAAATGATTATAATAGGCAGTCTAATTTTAACATAAAATTAGACAAATCCAAGCCTACATTCTTCTAACTAGCCCATTTCATCCCACTCTAACCTAACATTATTCCTAAATATCTCGCACCAACCTAGTCGTCCCTTCTCTTCTCCTTTGTTTCCCTTCCAATCTCGAACTACAACAGACAATTATAAAAAATAACCTTGCAGTCTTATAGAATGGATTAACCTAGTCACTGAATGGATTAAACTAGTCACTAAATGGATTAAAATAGTCACTAAATAGATTAAAGAATATGATTACTGAATGAATTAAATTGGTCACTAAATAGATTAAGCTGGTTCCTAAATAGATTAAACTAGTCACTATATTCCAAATGCTCATCTGTTCTATTAGGCTTGGGCAGTGCCTAACTTTAAATTAAAAGTAGGCGGTCTCTTTTAAGACCAACTGCTGAATGTAAGCCATGATTAAATGATTTAAATTTTTTTCGTTGCTTTAGTTTTTTTTTTTTTTATAAATTTTCTTTGCTTTACTTTGCTAGCCTTTTATACCTCTTTCATTATCTGTCTTTTCTTTTTACTTGTTTCAAATAATGTTAACTCACTCCTTAATTTTCTACCTTTCTCTCCCCTCAGTTACTAACCCTCTATACATGAAAATTTGAGTTTATGGGTCCTTAAAGCTTTCAAAATTACCACCATTACACCAATTTTATTGAGCCAATTTTTGGGCTTCTTTCTCATGAATTTTGAAGAATATCGTGGTAAATTTCGTGGGTGAATTTTTTGGGCCAAATTTTTGGATTTTTTTCCTCAAGATCTGTAATTTTTTTTGAGTGTTTTTTGGGTGACGTATATCAAGATCTGAAGTTTTGGGGTCAATTTAACGTGAGTTATAGTTAGGGGTGTTCATGGGTGGTTAACCGTTCCGAAACAACATTTCGATTTGGTAACCAAAAGTTCCGGTTCGCTCTTTTTGTGAACCGTAATAATAACCGTTTAGACCGGTTACCGCCTAAGCGGTAAACCGTTTTTTCGGTACGGTTTTTCGGTTAACCATTAACTGTTATTCAAGTTATACTATTATATTTTACTTAATGTAAATATATGTATTTTCTATTTTTGTTATGCATATAGTTTAATATTATATATACTCTAATATAAAATGTATTATAAAGTGAATAATAAATCCATATAAAACATAACAACGCTAAGAATTTACTCCATTTCCTAATTATAGTGTTTAAATTAGTAACAAAGTTTTCGGATAATCACATACTTCATCTAATTGTTGTTACTTAGTAACAAATATTAGAATTAATTTAGTTGTTGGAAAATGTTTCACAATAATTTAATAGAGAAAAAAAAATACGGTTTTCGGTTAACCACACTCAAAAATAATAACCGTAACTGTATCGTTTGGATTACTTTTTTCCGGTCCAAGGAACCGTATTGTTAAATTTTTTTTATCGGTACGATTACCACCCATTTGGATCGGTTTTTTCAAAGAGGGTTTTTCTGTTTTTTATGAACACCCCTAGTTATAGCTGGTATGTTTTATCTAAGAAGAACAAAAGAAGGTAGTATATTGAAGAATTTCATTCAAGAGATTACGTGGGCTAAAATTTCAACGAAGACGTCTTGAGATAGCATGAAGAATTAGGATTTACTCCCTCTATTTTTTTTATCTTTCTCACATAGAATCTTAACACTATTCATACTTAGAGAGATTCTTCTCAATTTTTCTAAATTATAAATATAGTCAGGTAGGGTCTTGTTTGATTCGTCTCAATTAGTACTTTATTAATATTCGATCGTTATAATTTTTACTAAAACGCACACAGGAAAGTGAGAAGGATAAAAAAAACATAGGGAGTACAAATTTAAAGTGAGTAATATTTTTTGGCTTTTACAAAGAAAATTTCGTTCAACTTTATTATGCTAAATTTATAAGTAATATCCACTAGTGGAAAAACCTTATATGTCACAAGGTAACAGATCCGGTTTTGAAAAAACCGAATCAGTTAAAATTAACTAATCCGGTCATTTATCAAACCGGATCAACAAAAGTTAATCGATCCTGGCCATTTATCAAACCGGATCAGTAACTTGCCCAAATCAGCGTGGCCCAATCTACTGCTCAGCCCAAAACCCACTTAAATGATACTTCACTTTGAAACGCTATTTCACATTCTCACCCACAACAAACCCTAACCCCTACTCATCCCTCTTCCCTCTCTCATCCTCTCACCCACCACAAACCCTATCCCCTCTTCAATCTCTCCTCTCACCTACCACAAACCCTAACCCCTCTTCGATCTCTCCTTTCTCCTTTCTCAACATGTTAAAATGGTGAGAAAGTATTGTTAATATAAAATAATTGCATCCTTTATGCTAGTTGAACCACATGAAAGTACAAAGTGGGAAGAGGAATTATGGGTTTCGTTCGTTCACCGTCTTCGAAGAAATTCTGGGTTTCGTTCGTTCACCAACAATAAAAACGAAATTATGGGTTTCGTTCGTTCGCTAACAACAAAAACAAAAATGAAAGTGATAGTTCTTCGATCTTCGCTCGTTCGCTAACAACAAAAACGAAAGACGAACCACAATTCGCCAACCAACGACAACAACAAGAACAATTTGTAGTCGCCAAAGACGAAAGTGATAGTTTTTCATTTTTTAGTTTAATTTCTTGATCTATGTTTTGATTAATTTTCATGTAATTTCAGATCTAGAATTTCTTCTCTTTTTTTTGTATTTTCGTTCGTATATTTGGATTTAAGGTTTTTTTTTTAGGGTTAATTTATGTTATGTAATTTTTGTAATTTATGTATGAACTTTGTCGTTTTAATTTTCATTAGATCTGTTGTTGTAATTTCTTTTAATTTTGTATTTAATGTTCGAGGTGGATTTTGTTGTTTTTTTGAGTTTAAATTTACTGCTAATGTTAGATTCGTTCACATGTTTGTTGTTGTTGTCCTGTTCTTTATTTTTGTTAATTTTGGTGGTCTTTGTATAAAGACATAAAGTGCCTTTTTTGTGAATGGGAGAAAGTAGATCAGTGGATTGTAACTTGCTTTTGTATAGTAAGCTGCGCTTTTTTTTAATATGCTAATTGCATTAGCTGATCCGATTTTGTCAGAAAACCGGATCGGTTAATGCTTAATTGACCCGGTTTGCAACCGGATAAGTTAATTTCTTGTACGCTGCTACGCCAACCGTTTCGGCCTAAAAACGGATCGGGAACCCTTGTTTTGACCGGATCCGATGATGTTTTTTCCATTAGTGATCATTCATAAATATACTTCCATCATTATAAGTAATTTTTTTGCAACATTATAAGTTAGCTCGGCTCTTGTCCATTCAAGTTTATTCAAACTCGAGCCGAGCTCGAAACTTGACGAGTCGAGGTTTGACCGAGCCAAACTTTGACCAAGCATTGACCGAGCAGTTATCGAGATGTTCACGGACAAGCTTGACCTATTATTATCTTTAGGTTTCTTGCCTTCTTTATAATTCTTTTTTTGAATATATTTATTTTTTGAATTTATTCTTTGACAATAAAACTACTAACTTATTATTGTTTAATATATGAAATAAATATATTTATGTATACATACATAATACTTCCTCTGTTTCTAAATAAGTGCAACATTTCCCATTCTAGGAAATGTCATAATAAGTGCAACATAGCTCAATATGGAAAGTTTTATTCTTTTTATTTACAGGATTGCCATTACTTACTTCTCCAACAACTTAATTAACTTATCATCTACCAACCTAAACAAAACTAATTAATCAACCCACCCAACCCTCCCACTCATGTCGCCCACCCCACCCCCTTTCTCCTCAACTCAACCCACCACCTCTTTCTTTCCTCAACTTAACCCACCCACCTTGTCAACTCAACCCCCAAGCCAACACCACCAAAGACCAACCCGACACCACATCCAACACCATCAACCCGACACCTCCACCCCAGGTGGTACCACCTTTTATTTTCTAGATTTTTCGTACTATCCTCCTTCTCTCATTCTCTCTCTCTTTCTCTCTCATCTCCTTCTTTTCCTACAAGTCATCCTCTCCTTTCCAGATTTTTGTGGGTGTATCATTGTATCTTCTTTTTCCAATACAAGCACTAGTGGAAAAAAACGGAAGGGCTGCGGTCAAAACAGCCCTAAGGGCTGCGTTTTAGGCCAGCAGCCCTTTCCGTAGCAGCCCTTCACTAAAAGTGAAGGGCTGCATTTTTAAACCGCAGCCCTTAACAACGAAGGGTTGCGTTTGAGGCCCAAAACCGCAGCCCTATAGAAGGGCTGCGGTTTTGGGCCTCAAACGCAGCCCTTCTTTGTACAAAGGGCTGCGGTTTTGACCATAACCGCAACCCTTTTGACCCAAAAAAAATAATTTTTTTTTTTGCATTTCTTACTCCTAAATATATCAAGAAAATCAACAAGAACAGGCGAAATTTACAACAGGGAAAATCAACAACAACAACCGAAATTTACGGTAAAAAAAAAGGAACGGAAATGAAAAAAGGAACGAAAATGAACAAAAATGAACAAAAATGAACGAAAATGAACAAAAATGAACGAAAATGAACAAAAATGAAAAAAGATAAACTTATAGATCTGAAATTGAACCAAAAAGGAACGAAAATAAAAAAAACGAACGGAAATTGAAAAAAAAGGAACGAAAATGAAACAAAATGAACGAAAATGAACAAAAATGAAAATACAAAAGAGAAAAATTATAGATCTGAAATTACATGAATTAATCAAAACAAAGATCAAGAAATTATACATCTGAAAAATGAAAAATCATCACTTGTTGAGAGGAGTTCGACGACGACGAAAAGATGGGCCGGAGTTCGACCAACGAGAGATGGACGAACGAAGAGGAACGAGGCGCGGCAAGGCGGCGCAGGTCAACGAACCCGCGTGGAAGGAGGGAGGAGGAACAGCGAGGCGCGGCAATTGCTGCCACCGGAGGGTTGTTGTCGTGTTGTTGTGGAAGGAGGGAGGAGGAAGGAGGGTGAGAGAGAAGGGAGAAGGAAGGATGTGAGAGAGGAGAGAGAGGACGTGAGAGAGGAGAGAGAATGAGGGAGAGGAGAATTAAAGGAAGGAGAATGGGCCCGCGTAATATTTTAAGCCCGCGATTAATTGCTTTCAAATTTTTTTAAAAAAAAAAGCCCATAAAGGGGCTGCGGTTTTTTAAAACCGCAACCCTTCACTAAAAGGGCTGCGGTTTTTGCATTGACCGTGACCCCTTCGTAAGTGAAGGGCTGCGGTTTTTGGGCTAACCGCAGCCCTTCCTTTTTTTTCCACTAGTGAAGGGTTCTATATGTTGCTGCGATGGTGGTGGTTGTGGTGTATTGATGCGACGGTGGCGGTGGTATGTTGGTGGTTGTGTGTTGTTGCGATATTGGTGGTGGTACATTCTGTTAGATCTGGTGGTTTTATGTTGTCGCGATGGTAGAGAGAGAAGATGCCGGTAGTGGTGGTGGTTGATGCATTGATGTGGTTGAAATGGCGGTTACGGTTGTGGTTTCGAAGGGGATGGTGGTGGTTTGAGGGTGGTTCGAAGGAGATGGTGGTGGTTTCGGGGGTGGTTCTGAAGGGGAGGGTGTCTGTTTCGGGGTTGGGGGAGGGAAAATGGGTGTTTTTCGGTGGGCAGGGGCAAGAGTTAGGGAAAAAGGTTTTCGTTGGTGGTGTGGTGATTAGGGGTGTTCAGGAAAACCCGACCCGCATCATCCGACCCGTTGACCTGACGACCTGCAACAAAAAAAAGGGTAATAAAATCGTTTTTATTTTTATTTTTTAGTGGGTCGGGTACCTGACCCGAAAATAAGGTCATCAACCGGGTCGGGTAATGGGCCGCCTTCGTATGTTATCCGAGTACCCAAGTACCTGCAACTTTTGTCTTTTTAGATTTGATTCTCTCACTGTATCTGACTTTAATTTTCGTTAGGTTTAACTTACTGTCATGTAATACTCCTACTTCTTACTTTGAATCTCTCATCTTAGCCGCACAAACACACCCAACAAATCCTTCCCCTTCCTCTTCACTACATCAAGCAAGGTAGCCATGGCTGCAACTGCTAGCCGCCTACCGACATCTAACCATCGCATCTCTGTATAGTAGTAGCTTGGATATTTTAATCTCAACTCAGATTTAATTGTTGCTGAATCAAACTATAAATGTTGTTGAGATTTAGGCATTCAACATTCCAATTGTTGCTAAATTTTTTTATATATCTGATGAAGTATGTGCTTCACAAATTGATGTTAACAAGGTATTGATAACATTATTCAAATTGACAAATTGGCAAGGAATAACTCACCTTTGAGTTTCATTGCTGCATACTGCATGGAGAATTTTGTATTATGATGGCACGGTGATAGTTTCAAATAAGAAAACAAGAGGCAAATCTCTGGTTGGTATTTGATCCGGGTACCCTATGGCCCGATCCGAAATAACAGGGTAACCGATAACCGGGTATTCTATTATTCTGGGTCGGGTCACTGGCCTATTGTTTTACTACCCGCATATTCGGGTACCCGAAAAACTGGTATCCGGTTATGAACACCCCTAGTGGTGACGGTTACGGCGGTGGTCGGTGGTGGCGTTGTTGTGGTGGATGGCAGAGGGAGGTGTTGGGATATAAAATTATTAGCTAATTAGTGTAGATATTTTATTTAATTAAGTTGTCTAATCCCTATTTAAGTGTGGTCCCCAACTTTCTCTCTCTAGGTGCCTTGGTCTGTGTGCCACTTCTCTATGTTGCACTTATTTAGAAACGGAGGAAGTACATTATTTTCATATATAAAAAAGTAATCGAGCTTGTTCACGAACTTTTCGAGTCGAGCTTGTCATAGCTCACCTCGACTCGTGAAAGTCCCGGAGCCGAGCTCGAACCGAGCCACAATGAGCCGAGTTTTGATCGAACTTTGATCGAGCCGAGCTCGAACCGTTCACGAACAAAGTTAAGCTCATTATTACCCTTACTTTGAAGTCTCCTAAAAAAATAATACTTGCCATCATTGCATTAGTTTTTCCTTCAATCACCCTAACCACCACCTTCCACCCTCGCCGCAAAAAACCACAACACCACCATTCTCTCTCATATCCTCACTGACTATTTCATCAGCCAGTGCCAGAGTGTTCACCACCGACGAAAACTATGGTTACCGACCAATTCCATTTTTGGTATTGGGTCCAATTTCATTTGCGTTTGAGGGAAGAGACCAAAAGAGTGAGGATAATGAGAGAAAAAGAAGTTTTTTTTTATGAAAGTGATTACCGACAATTTTTTTGAGGAATTTGAGACTGGATATTTTAAAATTATTTATGGCAGAATTACATAGATGGATGTTGAGGAAACCTAGTTGAGATATTTGTAATCCCCCATAATTTTATGAATTTTATAAATGCATTTTAATTTATATTACATATATTTTAATGGAAATGATTTATTTCTTAAAAGGTTGACTATTTGAAGTCAAAGGAATTATTTAATGATTTTAAAAAGTCGAACATTTTATTTAGTCATACTTTTAAAATTATTTAAATAGCTTAATACACCTTTTGGTTTAGTAAAAAGAATTTTAATTTGGGTTAGAGGAACCCAACTATGCAAATCACCCAATCATTAAATATTATTTAAGTACAAACACAAGTTCCTAAGCCCAAAAAGGGTTAACTATATAAACCCCAAAACCCCCAAATTTTCCCCTCTTCTCTTTTCTCTCTCCCGTTTTTCTTTTTCTTCTCTCGGCACCTCCTTCGTCCGCCTCAATCGGGCCACCAACATGGCTAGCCCGCCGCATACTCGCCGCGCCGGCCCCCGTCCTCTTGGCCGCCGTGTTTCTTCCTCCTTCCTCTCTTTGGTTGTTTCTTCCTCTAGTTTTTTTTAATGTTAAAGTTTATATTTTTAAGGATGGATTTAAAGTTTTCATGTTAAAATTATAGTTTGATGATCTAAATATAATTTCAAATTATGTAAATTATATAGTGAAGTGATTAAAATTTCAGATTTAATAATTATGTTTAAGCTAGGGCAGTATCAAAGTATGAATTTTTAGGGTTTTATAAGTTGAAAAATCATAGTAGTATATTATAGTTTATGAAATTGAGTACTCTTATGATTTTAATATGTTTAAGTATGTTTTACAAGGGTTTTAATACATTATAAGTTGCTGGAATTTTTATTAGTAAGCTTATAAAGGAGTTTTTATGATCAAAGTATGAGTTTTTAAGGGTTTTTAATGACTAGTATAGTAGTACTATACTAGGGACTATTAATAATTGAAGTTTTAAGGATGGGAAAGGTTTTTTAACACTTTTAAAGAGGGTTTAAAGTATTTTAATATAGCTGAAAATTTATAGAGTATTGATTTGTGGTTATGTTAATTATTGTTCGGCGGAGAATTCTCTTTAGGCAACTTTTAAGCTTGTTAAAGTGGTATCGAACTTTGTCTACACAAGGTACGTACATACCTATGTTTGGGTTGGATTAGTATCATGTCCTAAGGACGGGATTTATGTAGTATCATGTATAGGGAACTATTTATAGTTCATATGTGATTTATATTCAAGTTGAATTTGCATGTTTTATGTCGTTGTGTGAATCATGTTGGTTATGATGATGATATTATGTTTGTATGGATGATTGATGCAAGCATATGAGATTGAGGACCTTTATTTTATTAATTCACGTGAGGGATTAATATTTATGTTGGTATTGGATCATGAATGGATCATGTTGTTCCCTTTGGATTATTTAATTACTTTATTAGCACCGAGGGCCTTATTTGGTAAGTTGGTTATTCACCTATAAAAGGTTGGTTGGTTGTTGACTTGGTCAACAAATAAATAAAGGTTATGGATTTAATATTGGAATTATTCTTGGATTGTTAAGATGATGATCACTTTATCTAATCCTAAGATAAAAATGAAAGTTTATGTATCTTTGATGATCATATTATTTGTCCTACTTGTGAGTCATAACAAGTAAATAATTTATTAATCACTTAAAGTGGAAAGTGAATAGCAATAATTTTAGACATGTGCACGTCTAAAGTGTTGGACTAGTATGCGTTGGAGTACATCGTGGTAGCCCATGGCTTTTCTTGGGACCAGATTGATCACCGTGTCCTATTTTTATTTAAAGGTTCCTCAATATCGTAAGTCAGGAGAGTACGGAGTCGCGCTCGTACCTCGTCTTCTAAATTGAAGACTAGTTTGGTTTGGACAACTCTTTCCATTACCTATTCCATCTACATTAATTAATTTATTAGTTGTGGAGTTTAGTTCAAGAAACTAGTTTGCTATGTTATTATATTATTATTTATCCCGGATTAATGTTTATCAAGTATCATGTTAGGTTTTATATTTATTTACTATGTAGTACTCAGCTTTGCCGATTACATGCTTTGTGTGTATGTATTGATCATGGCTATGCCTTATTGATCCCGTGATGACCCATTTGGTGAGCGGTCTCTAAGGATCAATAGAGCATCGTCGATTACGAGGTTTGAAGATGATGCATTATGGGTTCGGGAAGTTGGAGAGCTTGTGTTGACTATATATTTTATAGTTGACTTTTACATTTGTGGTTGACTTTTGACTTATCGTTGGTTTGACTTTTTGGAGTTGACTTTTGATTGACTAAGTTTTATTTTCAAAGTTATTTATTATTATTATTATTACCGCCGCAAAATTCCGAATAAGCCGATATGTTATCACACGAGCGATAATGCTTTGATAATTCTCTAAGTTTTATATTGAAAAGATATTTTGGAAAATAGAGAATTGTCGGGGTGTTACAAAGTGGTATAAGAGCTTTAGGTTTTATTAGCCTTTCGTGCCAACCTTAAATTTTTAGGCGCCTAGTTACTTAAAATGAATTTAATAGAAATCAAGCTCCTACTTATTCGTTGTGTTCAAATCACTTTTCGAAACATTTTTCAAGATTTCAAGATTTTAAATATTTTATTCTATTTTGGTTCGAATTTTTTTTTAGGGTCCAATTTCTTTTTTATCCGAAAATTTCGAACTTCATTATTTTAAACTCTATTTTTTTCGGTTTCTTTTATAAATTCGAATTATTTAATTATTTAACTATTTTAATACTTCTAATTTATTTTGTGAGAGATGGGTAGTATAGGTTTGAGCATATAGGATAGAAATATTATATGTCTGCATTAAATAGTTAGTTCAGTATGTTTATAATTTTCTTCCGTGCTTAACTGTTTTATGTTATTCCTATGCATTGAATTATGGTTATTCTTGCTTATTATTTATTGTTGGGAACATACGCTAAGTGAGAGTATCATTTGCTTATAGATATCGTATTTATCTGTTATAGGATCTCTAGTCATGTCTGATAGAGAAACTATTAGAGTAGGAAGCTACTACAATCCGATTGTATTGAGTGATGATGAGAATGATGGAGGATTTGAGTATGACTGTAATAGCTACACTAGCCTAGAGGTCATTATGCGTCATGTATTAAGAGTAGGCATACCTGATAGCGATGATGAGGTTATTCAGGAGTTTGACCGTGCTAGAGGATAGACCAGGATGGACATCTAACATGCTGTTTTGAGAGCTGAGAGTGATTTTGAGTCAGAAGAGGACGAGCCTCAACCTAAGAAGATGCGAAGATCTACTAGAGCTAGAAGATGTTTCTACTATAACACTAAGGACGTTGAAGATTTTGAAGATGAGGTTTTCACTCCAGAAAAGTACAAGGAAACTAAGGATAAGACTGATGATGTATCTCCTTAGATTATGTATTTATGCTTTGAGAATAAATGTTAGATAAGTAGTCAAGCAATGGTTTATATTTATATCTTTAGTACCTTTATTTTGTTAAGGAAAAGTATAGTTGTTATGTATTGGGATAAAGTGTTAGTATCATCATTTTGAGGAATAAAAAAAAAAAATTTAGTTACCCAAGTGAGCAAGAATTTATTTTGGCACGTAAATGGGAATATTTTATTTTATTATTGTGATTGTATTTTATCCTCACACGTGTCTATTATTGATGTGAATACTATTCATGAATGATTATATGATTAATGATGATTTATACTGTGGCATTATTATAACCTCATGCGAATTGTATGTTGATGCGATCTTTATGGTCAAATCAAGTGTTGCCTTCGTAGAGAATGGCATGTAAGTTGTGTATCGACACCTAAAGTAGAGTTACGTTAAAATTTCGGGTCGCGCAAAGAGAATGGCTAACAACGATAACGCCTTAGCTTCTGCTATTCGCCTATTGGCGTAGAATTTGACATGCGAAAGAGATGAGCTTCCCGATCCTGCTGGGGACATGTTTGAAAGATTAGCTAAGATTAAACCGCCATATTTGAAGGGGCAAGCTGACCCTACCTTCTTAGAGAGTTGGATTAGGGAATTTGAAAAGATTTTCGGGGTTGTTAATTGTCCTGAGGGTATGAAAATAGGCCAAGTTGTACTGTATCTGAAAGATGAGGCTGGCTTATGGTGGAAAGAGAATGGGGCTAGACTTAGTGTTGTTTAAGGGTTTAATTGGGATTCCTTTATTTCTACTTTAAGAGGAAAATTTTTACCCTGCTTTTATGAGAAAATAGAAGGCTCAGGAGTTCATAAACCTTAGGATGGAGAGCATGACTATCTTTGAGTACTATAGTAAGTTCATAGCATTGTCGAGGTTTGCACCTGAGATAGTAGCCACTGAAGAGCTAAAGGCTCAAAGGTTTGAGCAAGGTTTGACTGAGGAAATCCAACTGGGGTTAGGTGGTGAGACTTTTGCATCCCTTGATGTTGTGTATGGAAGAGGCGCTCATATGTATGGTCTTCAATCGAGGCGTGACAAGAAGAATGCTGTAGTGGGTGAGAAGAGAAAGGATTTCAATGCTGGAGGAAATCAGGGGAATTTTAAGAATAACAGAAATGGGAATGGGAATTTCCAAGGGAGAAATGGTCAGGGCTATAACAATAAGGGCCAGTCCGAAAGGGTTTACAACTGTAAGAAGTGCAGCAAGAACCACTCTAGTAGAGACTGTAAGGGAGACCTAGTAACCTGTAACTATTGCCAAAAGAAGGGCCATAGGGAGTATGAGTGTTTCACCAAGCAGAAGAAAGGGCAAAATGGTAATGAAAGTGGTAATCAGGGGAAGTATGGGTTCAATCAGTCAGGAAATCAAGGTTCAAAACCTATAGGGTCACATAACAACTAAGGAAGCTACAGTAACCATCTAGTGAGAGCAACAACAACCAGAATAAGGCTCCGGGTAAACTGTTCGTGATGAGTCGCAATTAAGCTGAACGATCTGCCAACGCAGTTTCTGGTACTTTCGCTTTTAACTCCGTTCTTGTTAAACCGTTGTTTGATTCTGGAATGACTTATTTGTTTATTTCGTCGTCCGTTGTTAGAAGTCTGGGGTTGGTAGATTTTGAGATAAATGACCTGCCTATTAGTATACCTACGAGATAGAGGTGATCAACTCCAGCCCGGCCCGGTTTTTGGGCGGGTTTGGGCAGCTTTTTTGGGCCCGCGGGCCAAATTTTTTTTTTTTTGGGCGGGCTTTGGACAAGCAAAAAAACACTTTTTAGTCTAAGTTTTAGACCCGGCCCGTTTTGGCCCGCAAAAGCCGCTCGGCACGGCCCGAAATACCGGGCTTTGGGCACAAAATTTTGGCCCGGATTTGGGCCCGGCCCGCACAATGGGCAATTTTTTTTTTTGCGCGGCCCGGCCCGGCCCGGCCCATGATCACCTCTACTACGAGAGAAAAGCATAAAGTGTACCAAGTTGTTTAAAGATTTGCCTCTGAAGATAGGAGACTGTGTATTTCCTTCTAATTTGATAAAGTTCAATCTGGGAGACCTGAATTATTCTTGGGATGTTTTGGTTAGGTTTGTATAAGGCCAAAATAGACTGTGAAGCTCAGAAAGTAGTGTTGAGAAGCCCTTTGGGGAAGTTGACTTCGTATCGACGTTTTGGGAAGCCTAAGAGCTTTCAGGTCATTTTTGCAATACAAGTGAAGAAGTTGATGAAGAAGGGATGTGAGTTATTTTCTGTAGTGTGTAAGATGTAGGTAAAGAGGTTGGATTGAAGATTAAGGATGTACCAATTGTGAATGAGTTTATGGATGTGTTTCCGAGCGAGATTTCTAGTATGCCACCTGCAAGAGCCGTTGAGTTCACCATAGACTTAGGTTTGGGTACTGCACCTATTTCTAAAGCACCATATAGAATGGCACCTCATGAGATGAGTGAGTTGAAGACGCAGTTGCAAGAACTGTTGGATAAGGGTTATATTAGGCCTACTGCGTCACCTTGTGGAGCTCCTGTGTTGTTTGTGAAGAAGAAGGATGGGAGTATGAGATTATGCATTGCCTATAGGGAGTTAAACAATGTGACTATTAAGAACAAGTATCCTTTGCCTAGGATAGATGACCTGTTTAATCAGTTGAATGGAGCGAGTATGTTTTCAAAGATTGATTTGCGTTCGGGGTATCACCAGTTGAGGGTAGCTAATAAGGATATACCTAAGACTGCGTTTAGGACGCATTATGGTCATTATGAGTTGACTGTGCTGCCGTTTGGATTGACTAATGCTCCGGCTATATTTATGGACTTGATGAATAGGATATTCCATGAGTTCTTAGATAAGTTCGTTGTGGTTTTCATTGATGATATCTTGATTTATTCAAAGAGTGAAGAAGAGCATGATGAGCACTTGACGATTATATTGGAGACACTTAGGAAGAATCAATTGTATGACAAGTCTAAAGAAGGAGTTTTTGTGGATCCTGCAAAGATTCAAGCTGTTAGTGAGTGGCCTACTCCGAAGAATGTGTCAAGATTTTAGGAGTTATTAGCTGGCTATTATAGGAGATTTGTGAGAGATTTCTCGAAGATAGCAAGGCCAATGACTAATTTGATAAAGAAAGAGTCAAAATTTAAGTGGAATGAGAAATGCGAGGAAGCTTTTCAGATTTTAAAGAAGCGTTTGATCTTTGCACCCGTTTTAACCCTGCTTGATGGAAATGAAGGATTTGAGGTGTATAGTGATGCTTCAAAGAATGGTTTGGGATGTGTTCTCGCAGCAAAATGGGAAGGTGATCGCGTATACATCGCATCAGTCGAAACCATATGAGGCTAATTATCCTACCCATGATCTAGAGTTAACTGTTATCGTGTTTGCCTTGAAAATTTGGAGACATTACCTATATGGGGCAACCTATAAGATCTTTACCGACCATAAGAGTTTGAGGTACATTTTCACCCAGAAGGATCTCAATATGAGATAGAGGAGATGGTTAGAATTGATCAAGGATTATGACCTAGATATCCAGTATCATGAAGGGAAGGCGAATGTAGTAGCCGATGCTTTGAGTAGGAAGTCGAGCCATAGCATGAATGCGCTGGTAGTTCCTGAGGAATTGTGTCGAGATATGCAAAGGCTTAGCCCGGAAATTTTAAATCCCGGGGGAGATCGAGGCAAGATCGGGTGCTTTATCATTGGGGTTGTCGGTTTCGATGAGATAAAAGAGGGTCAAGTTGGAGACGAGCACCTAGATAAGATTAAGGAGAAGAAGAAGCAAGGAAAAGAAGTTGACTTTAAGATTCATGATGATGGAAGCTTGAGGTTCAAGGGAAGGTGGTGTGTACCACAAAAATGTGTAGAGCTTAAGAGAAAGCTTATGAATGAGGGGCATAATACTCCATATTCTGTGCACCCTGGGGGTGACAAGTTGTATAAGGATCTTCAAGAGATTTATTGGTGGCCGGATATGAAGCGTGAAGTCGCTGAGTTTGTGTCAAAGTGTCTGACATGTCGGAAAGTGAAGATAGACCATAAGAGACCAATGGGGAAGGTTCAATCCTTAGAGGTTCCTGGATGGAAGTAGGATTCCATATCAATGGATTTTGTGACCACCTTGCCGAAGTTGAGAAACGGCAATGATACTATTTGGGTCATGTTTTCGAGCCTAAAAGAATCCAAATCGATAGTAGCCTCACGTATGAGGAAAGGCCTATGAAAATTTTGGATAAAAAGGTGCGTAGTACACGCAATAAGGATGTGAATATTGTAAAGTGCTTTGGTCTAACCATGAGTCTGAAGAGGCAACGTGGGAAGGCGAAGATGAAATGAAGGAGAAGTATCCTGAGTTATTCCTTAAGGTGAGTTATGAGGGCGTAATTCGTTTTCTTTAAGGGGGGTAGAATGCGATAGAATTTCGCACTTTTGCCTTATTTTATGGTACTTTTATGCATTTTTATGCTTATTTTGGCGATTTGCACATGTTGGTGCAAAATAAATTGGTTCTCCGCATGGAAAATGTGTTCATGAGTAACACAAGTGGTTTTTAAGTTGGTAAAAGTGTGCATACGTTGTGACACAAGTATTTCCAGATGAAAGTTTAAGTCAAAAATTTCGAAACTGTGAGGGTTTTCGTGCTAAGTTTCGGAACGAAACTTCTTTTATGAGGGGTAGACTATAATCCCCCTTAATTTTATGACTTTTATAAATGTATTTTAATGTATATTATATATATATATATATATTAATGTTTAAATGATTTATCTCTTAAAAGGTTGACTATTTGAAAGTCAAAGGAATTATTTAATGATTTACAAAGTCAAACATTTTATTTAGTCATACTTTGAAAATTATTTAAATAGCTTAAAACACCTTTTGGTTTAGTAAAAAGAATTTTAAATTGGGTTAGGGGAACCCAACTATGAAAATCACCCAGGCATTAAATATTATTTAAGCACAAAAACAAGTTCCTAAGCCCAAAAAGGGTTGACTATATAAACCCCAAAACCCCCAAAATTTCCCCACTTACTTTCTCTCTCTTCCTTCTCCTCTTTTCTTTCGGCCTCCTTCTTCTCTTTTCTCTCTCTCCCGTTTTTCTTTTTCTTCTCTCGGCACCTCCTTCGTCCGCCGCCGCCGGACCACCGACGCAACCAGTCCGCCGCATACTACCGCGCCGGTGTCCGCTCCTCTTGGCTGCCGTGTTTCTTCCTCCTTCCTCTCTTTGGTTATTTCTTCCTCCTCTAGTTTTATTTAATGTTAAAGTTTATATATTTAAGGATGGATTTAATGTTTTGATGTTAAAATTATAGTTTGATGATCTAAATATAATTTCAGATTATGTAAATTATATAGTGAATAATTATGTTTAAGCTAGGGTTTTCAGTATCAAAGTTCGAACTTTTAGGGTTTTATAAGTTGAAAAATCATACTCCCTCCGTCCCAGAAAGATCTGAACACTTGCTGGGACATGTAGTTTAAGGTGATTAATTGTGGTGTGGTTATCAAATGTTATTTTATTTAAAAAGTAGATGTGATAGAAGTTGGTGGGGTATTTTTTATTAGAGGAGTGAGAAAGTTGGATAACTTTTTGTTGATAAAAGGTAGAGTGTGGGTCAAAGATGTGTAAACCATATGCCCCTGACTAATTTTTTTTGCACCGTATACCCTCGCAAGTTTCCAAATTCACCATATACCCCCCACGTTTCAAAAAATACATCAACATGCCCTTTTGACTAACGAAAGTCTAACACCGTTAGTCATTATGCCCTAATCCCCCCTCTAACCCTAATTAACTAACCTAAACTAAACCTAACTCTAACCCTAACTCTAATCTAACAGCCTAACCTTAATCCTAACCCTAGCCACCCACCCACCACTCCTCTCCCCACCACCCTTACCCCACCACCCATTACCCCAATGCACCACCACTCCCCAGCCCCTCCCCCCCCCTTCCCCCCAGCCCCTCTCCACCCTCCCCCCCACCCCCTTCCTTCTCCCGTTGTCGCGCATCCCCCCTCCCCCCTTCTCCCCGTCGTCGCGCATCCCCCCCTCTCCTTCCCCCGTTGTCGCGCATCCCCCCTCTCCTTCCCCGTTGTCGCTTAGCCCCCCCTTCCCCGGTCGTCGCGCATCCCCCATCCCCCCCATCCCCTTCCCCCGTCGTCGCGCATCCCCTCCTCCCCTTCCCCTGCGTTATCCCGTCGTCGCGCATCCCCCCCTCCCCCTTCCCCCGTCGTCGCGCAGCCCCCTCTCCTTCCCCGTCGTCGCGCGCACCCCCCTCCCCTTCCCAGTCGTCGTCGCATCCCTCCTCCCCTTCCCCCGTCGTCGCGCATCCCCTTCTCCCCTTCCCCCGCCGTCGCGCAGCCCCCCCCTCCCCTTCCCCTCGTCGCGCAGCCCCCCTCCCGTAATCGAAACTCGCCATGGATACTCCTTCGGGGTGTCGATTCGAGGATGTCGATTAGCTTTGCTTAATTCTCGCCATTGATACTCGCCATTTTTTTTAGGGTTGAGGGGTGTTGATTCGGCGGAGAGAAGGGGAGGGGGGGAGGGCGGGGTTGCAGGGGAGTGGGGAGGGGGTTGTCGGGGAGTGGGGAGGGGGGGATTCGGGGGTGGTGGGGAGGCAGAGGGGGTCGGCGGGGAAGGGGAGGGGTCACCGAAGAAGGGGAGGGGGGGGTGGTGGTGGTGAGGGGGTGATGTGGCAGTGGGGGTAGGGGGTGGGGGAGAGGTGGATAGGGTTAGAGCCCAAAGTGTATTAGATTAGGGTTAGGGTTAGGGTTCAATTTAGGTTAGTTAATTAGGGTTAGAGGGGGATTAGGGGTTAATGACTAACGGAAGTCTAACACCGTTAGTCAAAAGGGCATGTTGATGTATTTTTTGAAACGTGGGGGGTTTATGGTGAATTTGGAAACTGGCGAGGGTATACGGTGTAAAAAAAAATTAGTCGTGGGTATATGGCGAAAAAACCGAATAATATATTAATGGTGGGACCATGCCAAGAATGGAAGTGTTCAAACTAATTTGGGACAAACATAAAAGGAAAGTGTTCGACTATTCGGGACGTAGTTAGTAGTAGTATATTATAGTTTATGAAATTGAGTACTCTTATGATTTTAATATGTTTGAGTATGTTTTACAAGGGTTTTCATACATTATAAGTAGCTGGAATATTTATTAATAAGCTTATGAAGGTGTTTTTATGATCAAAGTATGAGTTTTTAAGGGTTTTAATGACTAGTATAGTAGTACTATACTAGGGACTACTAATAATTGAAGTTTTATGGATAAAAAAGGTTTTTAAACACTTTTAGAGAGAGTTTAAAGTATTTTAATATTGCTGAAAATTTATAGAGTATTGATTTGTGATTATGTTGATTATTGTTAGGCGTAGAATTCTCTTTAGCCGACTTTTAAGCTTGTTAAAGTGGTCTCGAACTTTGTCTACACAATATACATACTTATCTATGTATGGGTTGGATTAGTATCATGTTTTAAGGATGGGATTTATGTAGTATCATGTATAGGGAACTATTTATAGTTCATATGTGATTTATATTCAAGTTGAATTTGCATGTTTTATGTCGTTGTGTGAATCATGTTGGTTATGATGATGATATTATGTTTGTATGGATGATTGATGCAAGCATATGGGATTGGGGACCTATATTTTATTAATTCACATGAGGGATTAATATTTATGTTGGTATTGGATCATGAATGGATCATGTTGTTCCCTTTGGATTATTTAATTACTTTATGAGGACCGAGGGCCTTATTTGGTAAGTAGGTTATTCACCTATAAAAGGTTGGTTGGTTGTTGACTTGGTAAACAAATAAATAAAGGTTATGGATTTAATATTGGAATTATTCTTGGATTGTTAAGTTGATGATCACCTTATCTAATCCTAAGATAAAAATGGAAGTTTATGTATCTTTGACGATCATATTATTTGTCCTACTTGTGAGTCATAACAAGTAAATAATTTATTAATCACTTAAAATGGAAAGGAAATTGCAATAGTTTTAGACTTGTGCACGTCTGAAGAGTTGGAATAGTATGAGTTGGAGTACATGATGGTTGCCCATGGCTTTTTTGGGACCGGATTGATCACCGTGTCCTATTTTTATTTAAAGATTCCTCAATATCGTACTTCGTCTTCTAAATTGAAGACTGGTTTGGTTTGGACAACTCTTTCCATTGCCTATTCCATCTAAATTAATTAATTTATTAGACGTGGAGTTTAGTTCAGTAAACTAGTCTGCTATGTTATTATATTATTATTTATCCCTGATTAATGTTTATCAGTATCATGTTAGCTTTTATATTTATTTACTATGTAGTACTCAGCTTTGCTGATTACGTGCTTTGTGTGTATGTGTTGATCATTGCAATGCCTTATTGATCCTGTGATGACCCATTTGGTGAGCAGTCTCTAAGGATCAATAGAGCATCGTCGATTACAGGTTTGAAGATGATGCATTATGGGTTTGGGAAGTTGGAGAGCTTGTGTTGACTTTATATTTTATAGTTGACTTTTACGTTTGTGGTTGACTCTTGACTTATCGTTGGTTTGACTTTTGGAGTTGACTTTTGATTGACTAAGTTTTATTTTCAAAGTTATTTATTATTATTATTTTTGCTGCAAAATTCCAAAGAAGCCGATACGTTATCACACGGGCGATAATGCTTTGATAATTCTCTGAGTTTTATATTGAAAATGCATTTTGGAAAATAGAAAATTGTCGGGGTGTTATAATATTTGCAACATTATAAGTAATTTTTTTGGTCTAAATTTCGTTGAAAGTAAATTCGTCCAATTTTATTGTAAGTATGTATCTATTGAAGAAAGTGTGCTAAATTCAACTAATTCTAGATCTACATCATCCATTTACACCTAATTGTACAATACAAAAATTTGGGCATTTTTTTTTTAATTCTGCATGCTATATCGGAAGAATAAACAATACACGTTTTTTTAACTAAAAAAGTTGGTTTGTTGAGAGATTAGCCATGATTGAGGTAGTATTTCCTCTTCCTTGACTTGACATTTAGACTGATTTATTATCCATTCTTCTTTTCTTGAATTATAGCTAGATGCAAATTCTAACGATGAAGAATGTCGAATTTATTTTATGTACAATGCAAAATTAAGAATCACAAACTAATGATTAATACTTTGGTGACAACATTTTCTCACCAGAGAACTCAAGCTTATTTTTTCGTGTACTAATCGTTTAGTTTCGTGATTGCCAAATGGTAAGAAGTGTTTTTTTCCATTAATTCGTGGATTTCAATTGACCCTACTTATACATGTACTAGCTTTTTATGCACGCTATGCGTGCGGTGACATTTTGGGCATAACTATTGCTCAGTAATAAAATAAACCAAAAACGAAAGTTCGTATCTAAGTTCACTACATTTGATGAGTAAAGAAAGATTGAAATACTTACAAATAGTATTTAAAAACATTTTAATAAGTAAGCACATGTAATGAAAGTGCATCTCTAGCTATTGTTTTTTGTTGACTTTAACTAATTTTCCTGAAAATCTACGCACACTCATCAGCCTAGTCAACTTCAAATATATAATCAACCTTATGTCCTTAAAAAGGGGCTGTTAAAAAAAATAGAATAATATTTACCCTTTAAAGGTTTTTGTATCCTTCTTCCTAAACCCTCCGCTTCCGCTTGCTTCACTTCATTACAAACAGAAAAAAAACCCATAAAGCATTCCACATCAAGAAACTCAAGAAAACCTTCATTGAACTCATCGATTTTTTTTTCCAAGGAAAAATAACCCAGAAAACATTCTGCACCACCCTCATTGATTCACCTTTTTTTTCTCTCTCTCTCTCTCTCTCTCTCCTTCTCACGCCTTCAACCATCTTTGTTCTCTCCTTCTCTCTCTCCTCTCACGCCTTCACCTTCACCGATTTACCTTCTCTCTCTCCTCTCTTACTCCAAATTAACCATGTTTTCAAAATACTCTATTTGTTCTTCGATTGTACCGCAGTCTGAACTTTCTAAGCATGTTATGGTGTCCAAAATTCAGAAACTTTAGGATAAGCTTAAGGTTCTACAAATCTACTATATATTATAAGCTTATATATGGTAAGAAAGGATGCAGTGGGTGAGGCGGCGATTATGGTGAGAAAGGATGCAGTGGGTGAGGCAGCGAAAGTAAGATAGTTTCTGATTCATTTTTCCTCTATGATTCCATTTTTTTCCCTTTTATCTTCTGATCCCAATTTTATCTTCTCCGGATCTCACCTTCGCCTTTCCATTTTTCCTCTATGATCCCATTTTTTCCCCTTTTCTAACTTTTACAATTCTTAATTTTTCCATCTTTAAAATGTGATTTGAAAAATTGATCAATTTTCTTCATGGGCTGAAATTCAAATTGATCTATTTTTTTTAACAACTATATTTGTTGTCAAGTTATTTTTCACGAAATATGATTTTTTTCTGTCGATAATTGTTGATGTAATTTTTATATTTGAATTTCAATTACATTAGAATGAAATCTTAAATTTACTGTAATTTGAGTTTAATTTTTTTAAAAGTTTCGTATGCAGTGTTGTTTTAAAATTTACTCGAACATAGTACATATTATTGCACATACTCTTATTGTCAACTAACAAACTGCGTACCTGATTAACAATGAAGCATCCGCAAATTTGAGAATGCCGTGAAACTCCAATTAATAAAGAATATTTGAGTTTGTGTTTGTAATTAATTTTGTATTTTGGAAAAAGTTGTTTGAGTTTGAAATTGATTTTGTATGCCATGAAGCTCCATATGATTATGGTGTATCTTTTTGTTATTGTCTCTGGTATTAATTTTTGGTAAGTTTTTTATTATGAATTTTTTTTAGTTGATTGGGATGTGAATTTTAATTGATTGAATCTTTTTTGTTAGCAAGTTTATGAGTATGACTGCTATATGAGTTGCTTGGGTTGAGTTTAATTTGATTGAATTATTTTTTGGCAAGTTTTTGATTTTACCATATCTTAATTGATTGATGGAGGGTTTGTTTGAGGGGGTGAATATGTAAATTCATAAGGGGACACCATTGCTCCCATTCACTTATATAATAGAGATATTGTGAAGCGTGTGCATTAAGATACAATGCATAACTAGTGCAATTTCCTTAATATCGAGCGCAAATCAAGGACATGTAATTGTATATTCATATTTAAAACAAAAACGATCATGGGTTACAATTTACCCTAAAACCCTTTATCATATACTCCTCTTTTTTTTTTTTTTTATCTTTCTCACTTAGAATCTTGACAGTACTATTCATACTTAGAAAGAATTTAGAAAAAAATATAGTCATGTGCGGTTTTGTTTGATTCGTCTCAATTAGTACTTTATTAATATTCAATCGTTATAATTTTTAAAAAATATATAATGAAAGATATTTAAGTTCAAAGATTTAGATTGGGAGACGCGCATAAGAAAGTGAGAAGGTTAAAAGAAACGAGAGAGTATTGCTTAAAAAACGTATGCAATAAGCTTCACCTATAGTATTTTATGGAAAACCAAGAGATTAGCGCCAATCATGGGGATTTTGAATGTTTTCTATTTTTGTAATCTCCTTCTTAGTGGGTCGTGTGCAACATTCTTATCTACAATTATGGCAACAATACATTCATTGCTTCATTAGTTGTCAATTGGCAATTAACATATGCATTCTAAAAATTCGAAATTAAGGTTGATTGACAATTAACATAGGCAAAAATAAGGTTGATTGAGAAATTAAAATCCTTGCCATAAGTTACCTTTTTTTCCGGGAAATGTTTAATTTCGGCCTTCATTACCCGAAATCATAATTTTAATTGCCTAATATTCAACTTAAGTCACACCAATTAGAATTATTCAAGCCGATGTATAATTAAATTCGAAATTTATTTTAAAATCATAATTTGTGTTGCCACATGGACACCCCTGTTGAAGAGTTTTTTAGGTTTCTATGCTCTAAAATTGCTTGATGATTGTGACATACCACATAAGACATTGTATTTTGTTTTAGATAAGTATATAGATGAAGTAATAAATTTATAGCTCAAGAAAATACTATTTAAACATATTTCAGTTTAATAGTTTAGTATGACTATTAAAAATAAATAAATATCCCTTTCAAAAAAAAAAAAATATCAAAGATGCCTATGTAAGTATCATATACTTGAGTATATAACATATCAAAAAAATTCATTTGCTATTCTCTACCATTTCGTCATTAATTTTATTTTTTGCGAATATAGATTTATTATTGTGAGTAGATTAATTGCATTTTGCAATTTCAACATTTTTATTTTTGGGAAATTTCCTCATGTACCCATGAGGTTTGACGTAATTATCAAATTACCCCTCACATTTGGGGAATTCCTTAGATACCCTTGAACTTTGTGTTTGGGCTCAAGATACCCTTACTAATGAGAGAACCCTAACTGTCGTTAATTTTTTTTCTCTCCCTCTCCATCTTCATCTTCTTCATCTCCACCCACCATCCTTCATTAATGACATTCGAAACCTTCAATTTTCTCTATCTCCTTCCCATCTTCATCGGCTAAATTCTTCCTAAATTCTAAAAAATGAAAATCCATTTTAAATTAATTTCAACACTCAAACAACAATTTAACACATTAATCAAAATTCAAAACAACAACAATTAATCGACTTAAACATAATTGAACAAGAAAAAACACAAATAAAGTCAGAAAACTAAAATCTAACTAATAACCTAAAGTGATAGTAATACTCCCCCAAGTTTCGTAGCTTATATTAGCAACCTAACTATGGCCATTATTCAGAGATGAGGAGAGAGAAAAAGTGGTCGGAAAGAAAAAAAATGGGGGAAGAAGATGAAGATGGATTTTAAATTTTAGAATTTAGGAAGATGAAGATGGGGAGGAGAGACATAAAATTTAAGGTTTATAATGTCAATAATGGAAGATGGTGGGAGGAGAGATGACGAAGATGAAGATGGAGAGGGGAGGGAAAAAAACTAACAGCGTTAGGGTTCTATCATTAGTAAGGGTATCTTGAGCCCAAACACAAAGTTCGGGGGTATACGAGGAATTCCACAATTGTGGTGGGTAATTTGAGAATTACGTCAAATTTTGGGGGTACCCGAAGAAATTTCCCTTTATTCTTTGAAAAATTTATAAATGGGTCCATGGGTCGGATTTGGGGCGGGTGCGAGGCCGACATTATTGGACCCAGGACCTAGACCCGACCCAACAACATTTAGACCTAGACCCATTGGGTCCGAAAAAGTTGGACCTAGACCCTTAAAAATAGGGTGAGTTCAACGGGGGTCCAAGTCGTGTCTTAAACCCCACTGGCATCCCTATCAAAGTGTAATATTCTTACGTTCTTTTTTAGTTGCAATGTTTTCCTTATTTGGAAGTTTCATATTACTCGTACCATTTCCTTATTTGTTAATGTCGTCTCTCTCTCTATATCCTATTACACGGGTTCTACTTTTTTATTTGTTGTAATTACTATAGAATGGAGGAATTATCTTACTAATCCCTTTTTATAATCCAAAACCTTTGAAAGAGGGCACTTTAGTTTGAGGCCCTTATTTTCCTTCAATCTTTTGTCCCCATTTAGAAAGTTAGTCAAATTGTGAAAGTGAGTCAAATTGTGAAAGTGAGGTTTTCTTTCTTTGAAGTAGGGGTGCTTATCGATCGAGGCCGAGCCCGAACTCTTGTTAGCTCGGCTCTTGTTCATTTAAGTTTATTCAAACTCGAGCCAAGCTCGAAACTTGACGTGTCGAGCTTTGAACGAGTGGAACTTTGACCAAGCGTTGATAGAGTCGTTATCGAGCTGTTCACGAACAAGCTTGACCCTATTATTATCTTTAGGTTACTCACCTTCTTTATATTTATTTTTTTGAATATGTTTATTTTTTGAGTTTATTTTTTGACGATAAAACTACTAACTTATCATTGTTTAATATATGGAATAAATATATTTATGTATACATACATAATACATTATTTTCATATATAAAAAAGTAATCGAGCTTGTTCACGAGCTTTTCGAGCCGAGCTTGTCATAGCTCACCTCGACTCGTGAAGGTCTGGAGCTGAACTCGAGCCGAGCCATAACGAGCCGAGTTTTGACCGAACCGGGCTCGAACTGTTCACGAACCGATAAAGCTCATTATCACCTCTACTTTGAAGTCTCCTAAAAAAAATACTTGCCATCATTGCATCAGTTTTTCCTTCAACGACCATAACCAGTGGCGGAGCCAGCGTGGGTTCAGTAGGTTCAACTGAACCCACGTGGATCCGGGACAAAAATAGGGAAACTGGGCAAAAAAAAGATATAATATATATACTTCCTCCGTTTAGAAATAGTTGCACCATTTGCATAGTGTTTACTATTCACATCTTACACTTTGATTATCTTTGGTGATTTATATTTTAGGAAAAACATAGTCATGCGGGATCTTGTTAGATTCGTCTCAATGTATATTTTTTTAATATTAACTTTTTATAATTTTTACACATTAATAATTGAAAGATATCTACGTTTGAAACCATACATCGGCAAGCGTGAAAACATGAAACGGTGCAACTATTTCTAAACGGAGGAAGTATAACACAGCACATTATATCACTGAAGGCATCGTAGCTCAGCGGTAAAGCATGTTTACTGCTATTTGTTCTTCCGCACAATGGTCGCCGGTTCAAACCTCGGCTAATGTGTTTTGTCTTCTCTTTGCCTTTTTTGGTCCTCCCTTTAGGCTTGCTGCATTATATCCTTGTGTGCTGCTATTTGTTCTTCCGCACAATGATCGCAGGTTCAAACCTCGGCTAATGTGTTTTGTCTTCTCTTTTTCCTTTTTTGGTCTTATATCCTTGGCCTTTCTTTTCTTTTTTTATCCTCTCTTTTTTATCTATAAATCTCTCCCTCCCTCAAAGTACAAATATAGTAAAAGGTAATGAATTTGGTTAATTTCCATTATCTTTTTGTATACATCATGTTTGTGCTAGCTAGTTGTTAAAGTTTCATATTTGATATACATATAAGTGTATATATATAGTTTTAACTTTTAACACTTAGATAAGTTTTTTTTTTGACGGGAAGAAAATATATCATAAATAATCAGCCAAACGGCACATACAATGATAATAAAGATTTGAAAAATACAGATTTAGCAAATTGCAACAATTTTCACTATGGAACCAATTAATTTTAAGCATACTCTAGCACAGCTCCAACTCCACCGCTTCAAGCTTGACGCGAGCAGTGTACTTCGATGTCTTTGCATCTTTCCAAGTAGAGACCTTCACAATTTGATTATGTGATATAATTGTTTCCAGTGACGTATTGCTGAAAAAACCTAAACCCTTATGGATCAAAACCATCTTCCAAATTATTGATACCATGAAAATAAGAAAACTCATACAAAGATGAGAAACAACCACCAAGAAGGGGGACAAAAACTCTCACAAACGGAGAGAATTAAACAAAAGAAAGCAATAAAGAAGATAATAACACTTAAATCTAAGGAAGAGGGTCGGAAATAGTCTAATTTTCGAAGAAAATTAGACTATTTCCGCCAAGAAGCCAAGAAAATTAAAAACCTTAGAAAGAGAATTGGAGAGGGAGAGAGGAGAGGAGGCGGCTAGGGTTGGCGAATAGCACTTAATTGATAAGTTAATTCAATGAAAAAAGTCTTAATAGTTTATACTCGATTTGTAGTTTGTATAACTTTATAGCTTGTTAAAAAGTTGATAGTCTTTCATTACTACAAGAAAATTAATTACCATATTTTTTTTTAATGATGTAATCGAGAATGAAAGCCTCGCTAAATACAATTGTTGAAAGTTTATTAGTTTTTTTACCTTTTCCTTAAAAAATTGTAACTCCATAAAGAAAAATTTAATTTGAAATTTATATTAAAATTATTCCGAATCCACGTGGCCCAATTCCTGGATCCGCCACTATGGTCTTCCACTCACGCTCTAAAAACAACAGCACCACCATTCTCTCTCCTATCCTCACCGACTATTTCGCCGGCCCGGTGTCGGAGTGTTCACCACCGGTGAAAATTGTGGTTACCCACCAATTTCATATTTGGTATTGGGTCCAATTTCATTTGCCTTTGAGGGAAGAGATCAAAAGAGTGAGGAGAATGAGAGAGAAAAAGACGTTTGTTTATAAAAGTGATTAACGACAAAAAATTTGAGGAATTTGAGACTGGATTTTTTAAAAATATTTATGGAAGAATTACATAAATGGATTTGGAGGAAACCTAGTTGAGATATTTGCGAAAATCTGTGAATAAGAGGGAGAAAATTACAGAGAGAAAGTTAAGTTGAAGAGAGGAGATTGAAAATGAATAAATGATAGCATCTCTTCGTAGTCTATACACAAGGTAAGTTTCTCTTCCTTATTTTGTTTTCCCAAAAAATTGACTTTTGAATTTTGATTCCCTAAAAGAATTGTATTTTGTTTCCCTTAAAAACTGAATTTTGATTCCATAAAAAAATTGTATTTTGTTTTCCCTCAAAGCTGAATTTCTAGCATTTTCTCGGAATATTAATGGATTCTACGGAAAAGGTAAGAAAAGTACATCTCAATCATATCTTCGGGTATAACTTTGTCACGAAAAAGTTTTATCGAACAAAGCACAAAAATAATCCAAAACTGATTTTTTTTATTTGCTTAAAAACTGAATTTTGATTCCTTAAGGAAATTGACAGTGAATACATGTCCAGGGTCTGTTCTGTTCAACTTATTTTGTCTTATCTTATCTTATTTTATAAGATCTTATAAAATCTGATCTTATCTGATCTTATCTGATCTTATCTTATAAGATATTTTATTGAGTGTGTCTAACATCTTATTATACGATCGATCGATCGATCTTATCTTATATGATCTTATCCTATCGATCTTATAAAATCTTATATAAGTTAAAATAAGTTGAGCAGAACGGACCCTAATTTTTTTTTATGAATGTCGGCAAATTTCTATGAAGGATTGAAATTAGAAATTGTTTCCCTTTCCCTTTTTTCTTATGAGTTTATGACTTGGGGTACAATTATCAAATTTGATCATACAAAGTCCAAATTTGATCATCACTTTTTTACCATTTCCAAATTTTTATACAATCAAATTACCAGGTAAAAAAATACCTTTGAGAAATTGCTAGTTGAACTTTGGATTGCATGTAATATGTGGTTGAATTACAATGCTTATAAAGGTACCTTAGACCAAAAACTACACCCAAAAATTAATGTTGTATAAGGATTAACACACTGAGTTTTATGCTTTGTTATTGATATGATTTTCGAAGCTGATTTCAGACTCTTTTTGTGTTTTTTGATTTTTATGGACGAACAACAATGAAAGTAAAGGGATATTACTCTTAAGTCGCGGTTAAAAGCATGGACAAACAAGTCGCGGTTGTTTGTTTAGGTTTACTACTCGGAAACCTAGTGTTAGCTTTCGCTCAACAAATGCAAAACATGCATTTCAATTTCTCAAATCCAGTCTTCTCCCTTTTTTATTATTGACTAGATGCCTATTAATAATAAGGGCGGCAAGAAATCCTTGCCCTCCAAGGCATTACACCACACGCCCGACTAGCAAATATTTTAAGGAAAGTTTCCCCTAAACCTAAGCTTGTAATCTAGCTTGAATTTGAGGAAACAATAGCTTTAAGGAAAGAGATGCAACACTTTCCTTAAATACCAAAAATCACACGCCTAAAGCCTAAGCTATTACAACTCAGATTTTCGGCTCTTATAAAAATGACTCAACGACAATAACTAAGGCACCAAGTGAATTATCACAGCAACGGCAAGTGGCCGGCGCCGCCACTCATGCCATCCGTCTCGTTCACATCGGAGGACGCCGGGGATTATCTACCCTCATGATGATCCGTTGGTAGTATCTCTTCAGATTTCAACGGCGATGGTCCATCGTATCTTGGTAGATGGCGGCGGCTCTGCCAATATTCTCTTCATGCCTACATTCGAGAAGATGGGCCTAGGAAGATCTTGTCTTAAGCTCGGTCTCGTACCCCGTAATCGGTTTCACGGGGGCATCGGTCGTCCCGGAGGGCACCATTAAGCTACCGATTAAGATGGGGGAAGGATCTCATTCTCGAGATCTCTTGGTGGAGTTCTGGTAGTTGATGTACCGACTGCCTACAATGCCATTATTGGGCGGCCAGCGATCCCACGGCGCTCGGGCCGTAGTGTCGACTTATCACCTAACGATGATCTATACGTCAAACGGTGGAAGCCGGAAAGGCTGAAGGGGAACCAAGAATCGGCTGAGCCTGCTATCCTAACGGCTCTTAAGAATTCTAATCACAAGAGGCAGGCGAGTCCCCGCCATCGGAGAGGAAAAGGCGAAGGGTAGAGAATAAAGCAAACAAGGACTTGTCTATGGAGAAATTTGAGGGAAGGCCGGCGGATGTGCCGAGACCTAGCCCGGGACGGAGAGGCCAGGAGCTCGGCCTAGAGCTAGAGAGGCTAGAAAGGACGGTTAAAATTGGGCCAGACTTGGCCGATAATGTCGAAATCGACTTAGTGAGTTTCTTTGCGAAGCAATGCTGGCGTCTTCGCATTCTCGGCGGATGAAATGCGGGAATAGATCCCGCATTTATGGTACACCGGCTAAATGCCAATGAGGAAGTAAGGCCGGTGAAACGGAAGAAGCGGAACTTCTGCTGGGAAGAACGCGGCCATCGAGGAAGAGATAGACAAGTTGTTAGCGGCCGACTTCATTGAGCCCTGCGACTATCCGGAGTGGGCTGGCAAATGTGGTCATGGTGAAGAAAGCCAATGGGTCTGGCGGATGTGTGTGGACTTTAACGACCTCAGCAAGGCACGCCAAAAGTCGCTATCCATTGCATAGGATCGACCATTGGTTGACTCTGCTAGCGGTCATGCTGTTGCTAAGCTTCATGGATGCCTTCTCTGGATACTATCGAGATCGGCCTCACGGAGGCGGACGGGAACAAGGCGGCATTCATAGCGGCGTTGGGGTATACGCATACAAGGCCGTGCCGTTCGGCTGAAGAATGCGGGAGCTACCTACCAAAAGCTAGTGGACAAGATATTCGCACATCGAAAGGCGGAATGTCGAAGTCTATGTCGACGATAGTATCGTCAAAAGCTTGACGGAGGAAGCCCACATAACGGACCTCGAGGAAGCCGTTGCCATCTGCGCGAGGCACCAAATGAAGCTCGGCCCTAAGAAATGCGTATTTGGGGTAAGATCGGGTAAGTTCCTCGGCTTCATGGTTAGTGAGAGGGGAATATATGCTAATCTGACAAGATCGGGGCAATAAGCGATTTGCTGAACCCAGAGTATCCGGGACATCCGAGAAGATGGCCAAACAAGATGGTTGCATTAACGAGGTTCGTATCCGAGTCGGCGAAAAGGCCCTGCCGTTCTTGAAGGTTACGAGAGGTAACAAGAAGTTTGAGTGGGAGGATGGCGAGAGACGGGCCTTTGAAGCCGTTAAAGAACATTTCAAGAAGTCACCGAGCTATTACTCGACCCGAGATGGGGGATAAGGCTGCGGTTATACGTCTCGGTGTCGGCTAAACGGTAGCGGCGATGCTGGTTGGTGGAAAGGATAAGCGGCGACATCCTATCTACTTTGTGAGCCACGTCTTGGCGAGGGGGCGAAGCGGGGTACGAATTGTTGGAGAAGATGGCATACGGTTTGTCTTGATAGCGGCGGAAAACTCCGACCATACTTTGATTCACACACCATCCGGTGCTCACAAATCAACCGCTAGAAAAGGCGCTCCATAAGCTAGATACGGCCGGCGGAGTTCTTTGAAATTGGCAATAGAGTTTGTCCGAGTTTGATATCGAATATCGGCCGCGAACGGCTATCAAGGCACAAGCTTTGGCCGATTTCATTGTTGAGACCACGGGCGAGGAAGTTGAGGACCGGCCGGCACATGGCAAATATACGTGGACGGCTTAGCGACCCGAACGGGGGGCGGCGCCGGGGTAGTCATGACATCTCCCAGAAGGAGACACTTTCGAGTATGCCGTCCGCTTTGGATTCAAAGCATCCAACAATGAAGCAGAGTACGAAGCTGCAATAGCGGGAATCAGTTTATGCATAGCGTATGGAGCAAAGAAAATACGGATGACAACGGATTCCCGGCTCATATCAAGCCGGATCGAGGACACCTACGAAGCCGGGGAGCCGGTAATGTAGAAATACCTGCGAAGGTAAAAGCGGATAACGGCTCCCGCTGCTGAGCTTTGAGGTAATCTTGGTCCCCTGCCACGAGAGAATATGGCGGCCGATGCTCTATCCGAGCTAGCAAGTTCAAGCACCACGGATCTCAGCGCGGCGTCATGATAGAGATGTTGCCGGAAAGGAGCATCGAGACCGCCAAGGTAGAGGTAAACGAAGTCACTCGGAAAAGGGAATGGTACGACGACATATTGGCGTACAAGATGACGGAAAGTTTACCCAGCGATAAGATGGCGGCAAAAAAGCTAAAAAGAGAGGCTCTCTGGTTTTGTGTTTTCCAAGGCCAGGCCTGTACAAGAAAGGTCTTTCACTCCCGCTCTGAGGTGCGTAACGGCCCACGAGGCCATTAAAATAATCGAAGAAATACACGAAGGGTTATGTGGAAACCATATCGGTGGAAAGACGCTTGCACTAAAATCCCTAAGAGCCGGCTTCTGCGGCCGACAATGTTGATGGACCGCGAGGCATATGTAAGGAAGTGCGACAAATGCCGGAGGTTCGCACCGGTCATTCATCGGCCGTAGGCGAACGATTTGCGAGCCAATCCTGAATCCAATCCCTTTTGCTTAGTGGGGGATGGATATCATTGGACCATTCGCGTCGGCATGCGGAGGAAGGATGTTCACGATAGTAGGGGTGTTCGGGAAAAAACCGAAAGCAGAAAAACCGTACCGAAAAACCGGTCAAATTGGGCGGTAACCGTGCCCAAAAATAGGGGTTAAACGGTTCGGTTCCGAACCGATTAAAAAAAAAGGGTTAAACGGTACGGTTACGGTTACGATTTTTTGTGAAGCGGTTAACCGAAAAACCGAATATATATTTTTAATTTAATTATTGTCTATTTTTTTTATAATAATTAGATTGATTAGCTATTAGTTATTACGTCAAACTTTATTTTAGTTGTTACTATATTACTCTTCTTGACATACTATATCTACTAATACTAACTACTACTAATAATCATCTAGTAATAATGTTGTTCTTTGCATTCTAAAAGGAACAAAACACTAATCACCTAGTTATTCTGGCATTGAAGTAGTATTACAAAAACACTACTCACCTAGTTGTTCTTTGCATATCAAAAAGAACAAACAAAAAAATTAAGTCACCTAGTGTAAAAGTAGAAACTATAAAGTAGTTTAGTAAAAATCATTGTTATCTTGTTGGAGACCTTTGTAATAATGTTGTACTAACTAAAAACAAGTACAATTTGCTTCATTAATTTTTTTTTTGTCGAGAAGAAGTGAAAAAACTATATATAAATGTAGTAAAAAGAAATGGGTAACGGTTAATGGTTAACCGTAAAACCGTACCGCAAAAGCCGATTAACCGCTTAGGTGGTTACCGGTTTGAGCGATTCCGGTTCGCAAAAATGGCGAACCAAAATTTTCGGTTCTCGAACCGAAATGTCGTTTCGGGACGGTTAACCACCCATGAACACCCCTGCACGATAGTAGGAATTGACTACTTCACAAAGTGGATTGAAGCCAGAACCAGCTGCAAAAATAACGGCTAATAAGGTTAGGAAGTTCATGTGGCAAAACCTCATCACAAGGTTTGGAATTCCCGTGGGAATAGTCATGGACCTTGGCGTCCAATTTGATTGCGGGCCAATAAAGAACTTCTTGAACCCGTACGGCATCAAGTTTGCATACTCATCCGTGTGCCACCCCGAGAGTAATGGCCGGGCCGAAGCCGCCGATAAACAAATTCTCAACGCCCTCGGAAGAAGTTAGATGATTTGAAGGGTGCACGGGCCGACATGGTTCGGCGGTACTATGGTCCAACGGGACCACCGAAAAAGAAGCAACAGGGGAGACCCCGTTCGAGATTGGCATTCGGGGCCGAAGCGGTGTTAGCGGTCGAAGTTGGGCCACTTGGCCGGGTGGATCTGAACTACGACCCGGAACTAAACGACAAATTGCAGGGAGGACCTTGACCTCTTGCTAGAAGTCGGGCTCGCGGCGGGAACTCAAGTCGGCATCATATAAGGATTGGATAAGCAAGGCCTACAACAAAAGAGTAAGAAGCCGGCCGATTGAAAAAGGCGACCTAGTGCTCGGGCGTACGGTGGCCACGGGAAAGCTCGTGTCGAGGGGGCGACGGCCGACTAGGAGGGACCATACCATGTGAAAGAAGAAATAGTCCCAGTGCTTACCGGTTGGAAGACATGTCGGGCAAGCAACTCAAGAACATTTGGAATGCCGGCGTACTCGAAAGTATTTCGTTTAAGCATTTTTCATTAGTAGGTATTACATAGCAAGAATAATACGGTATTGTTGCCAATTTAAGCTTTACTTGTAATAGTGATTGTTCATTTTCAATAAGACGGAAGTTCTATGGAATTAGTGCGTATACAAGTTTCTTATAACCCTTGACGGTCAATGACCCCCGTGGGTCTGCCGTTAACAATAATGAAGCAATTCATAATAGAAACCACTGACGATCGATGACCTACGTGGATCTGCTTGCCCGGCGGGGTGTTAAGTCCTTTGACGGTCGATGACCTACATGGATCTGCGCGTCAAGGTAAAAGTATAAAGGTTCCTCGCGGTCAATGACCTTAGTGGATCTGCCGCCGGGGTAAACCAAGCAAGCGGGGAAGCGGGGATGGCCGATGACCCTCGAGGATGCACTTGACCTAGGGCGTAAAGCGTCGGCCAACGACTCTTGTGGATCTGCCGGCGGAAGAATATGTTGCCTCGTGATCGGTCGATGACCCTAGTGGCTCTGCTCGGAATAAAATAGTCAAGTAATACTATTTGCGGTCTACGAACCCGTGGGGATCTGCCGATAGGGTAATGAAAATGAATGAAAAAGTAGATAGCAAGACGATTGAAGTAGCCGAGCACAAGTGTTTGTGAAATAAATTCCATTAATGTCAAAATCAAATTTACATCCTAGTCCTAACCTAAGAAGAAAGGAAGTTCAAAATATAGGTCGGCCACGCGCGGCCCGACCACGAAAAAATGATGGAAAGGGGGAACCGCGGCTAAGCGGCTTCGAGAAGAGGGAGCCTTGCGTGTCGTCGGCGGCCGCTTCGGGCTTTGAACCATCGGGGCTCCTGTCAAGGATGACGACATCATCGGTCGAAACATTCTTGGCACCAAGGTCGGCTTGCTCTTCGGCGGCCTCCGGCTCCTCCTCCTCAAGCTCGGCACGGGGGTCGGCGTTGGCTATATCGGCCTCCGTCGCCCCAAGATCAAGCTCTTCGTTACCCATCGGGATCTCGAACTCCCGGCGTTCATGGGCCTCTTCCACTTTGCTCCGGTCTAAATCCGGAAAGGTATGTCGGGTGCACCGCATAGCGGCGCCCGGCCCTCATTGTGCCGGTTAGCTAAGCGGTGGGCGAAGTGAGCGGGCCGTCGGTATTTGCCGATGGCATCATCCTCCCGGGCTTTTGACTCCTGAAGTAGCTCCCTTAGTTTGCGGCTCAGCGTCCTTGTTCTTTAAAGTAGCCTTTGTTAGCCTTGTTGAGGACGTTGGCGAGACTGCGAGTCATCCGGGCCTTGTCCGAGTCGGCCTTCACATTCTTCGGTGATCCCGCTCGGTGACGGCGGCTAAAAGCTCGGCCACCTTAGCGGCTAGTGCCTCCCGGGTAGTTTTGTGGCCATCTACCTCGCCGACGTAGGCGGCTTAGTAATATCGGTAGAGGTCACAAAGCTCCTTCCCGAGTGTGCGATGCGAAATGGATATATAAAATGTTAGAGAAACGAATACATCGATAAAAAGCATCGGGATGCGTTTAGATAACTTACCACGGCTAAGTTGTGTGCATGCACAGTGCGGCGGCGTGGACTGTTCCATCGGCATGTCAAATTTCATTTGAAAGCCTTTTAATAGCCGGTAGCCCGGGTTACCGCCTTCCGGAGGGCGGTCGAGCAACAAGACTCATCGTCCGGAACATTGAGCTTGGATTTGAATAGCTTGCCATCCCGGGTGGTGGCCAGGGTCCATCGCTTCCGGAGAATTTTCGGTAAATCCACATGAGGATGGTCGATGAACCCCCTCTTACCCATATCGGCCAAACTTAGGAGCTCCAGGAATCATGTTGGGCGGGTCTGCTTTGCTTATAAATCTTTGGCCGCGGGGAAGAGGTCCCGGGCCACCGCCACGTGCCCCTTGGACTCCTTGTCGCCCCCGGATAACGGGGCCGGTAGTCACTTTGGCGGTTTCTTTGGGAGGAGCCCTCTTTCGTGGCTCCTTATCGGCATGAACCTCTGCTTTCCTCTTCTGAGGAATAGCTGGAGGTTGCTTGCCAGCTGATGGAGGCACCTTCTCCGCCACATGGCCGCCATCTCCACCATCGCCACGACCGGATCCTCTGCCAGTCTTACCACCCCGGCCTCCAATCTTTGGGAGGAATAGAAGTATACTTCTTAAGAGGCTTTGGAGGCATGTTGGATATCGGAATGTAGTTCTGGTTGAGATGAAGAGCTTGCCGAATTAAGTGCTCACGGCCTGAAATCGGAAAAACAAGAACATGTCGGCAATAAACACGAGGACAATATGCAAAATAATTACCGGTATCATACTTAATTACTAGTGGGTTCGGATTGGCAAAAGCCTAAAGCGAGAAGAGGCGCGTTGCCTAAAATGTAATTGGCATGAGGGAGCCGATTGAGAGGCCTTGGAACGAGTTTCCCCCTTTGGGACCCGGCTTTGAAGAGGCCTCGAAGAAGTTGAAAGCCTCCAATCCCCGGCGTGTCAAACGCCTATCAGGGAGGTGTTCCATCCTTGGGCGAGGTTTTGTCCTGTACCGGCGCAAAGAAAAATTGTCCGACACCCGAACCCGGAAGAAGCGGGGTGCCGGTTTTTTAGAGGCGTTAATTTTGGGTACACGGTTAGCTTCTTGGGCCTGGTGTACATAGACATCCATCCACCTTGGCCGAGTTCCCTTTCGGCTTGTGACTTTTTTCCTCTTGCCTTTCCCCTTGCCCTTCGCGAGCCGAGTCTTCTTTAATCCAATGCGGTTTCGGAATAGGTTCAAGGTCTCCGGAAATCTTTTATACGGGCCGGTCCGGGCGTAGCATATGAGATTACGCCGGGTTAGCGGTGTTAGGTTGGGGACAAGCAAATGTTTCGAGGCCTTGAAGATCTTTACTATAAAAGGGTCTAGGGAAACCTCGGCCCAAAGTCTAGCATATGGGCATAGATCGCCACATGACCGGGGCGGGCGATCGTCACCCGGCATCCCTCGGACGGCATCACCAATCCATATTCATGCGGAAAGGCGAAGTATTCGGCTCCCCTTGGCGAGAGTCGCTATTCAATGCCGTCCTTCTCCGGTTTTTGTCAATGCGTACGAAGGACGGACTGCCGGCCTCGCGAGGAGGCATGTACGGAGTCATCTAGCGTTTCGTCATCGTCCTCGGAATGATCTCGGCGGTTCTTCGTCGAGTCGGCTTCCGAGGATACCGACTCCTCTTCGACATCATGTCGCGCACAACACTAGCGACGTCTTACGAGGCAACAAAGGATGCTTCATCCTCCAAGCCGGCATCATCATCCCCGTAGCTACCGAGGCGAGATGGAGTGGGGTGCATTCTCCCCTAGCATCTCTGTCGGCATAGGAGGTGAGGGTTCATTAAGGGGACCCTTAGAGGTGCTGGCTACATACGGGAATAGTAGAGATGAACGTTCTGCTATCCTCGGCATGGTACCGTATTGGCCGGATACCGGCACTCCTACGGCTTCTCCAAAAGCTCTAATGGTTGTGAGGGAGAAGCGTGCGGTGTTGGCTCTTAAGGGCCCTACGGAAGTACTACAATCATAACCAGTTTACTCCTACATTCATTGGGAAGATTTACTACCGGTGAGTTATTGGATATGGTGGGACTAGCGGATTTGCTATCGGAATTAAAGTCGTTATCGGTCGAAGATTGGGGACTTTCGAAATATTTTGTGAATCGGAATGAGAAGACATGATTAAAGGCAAAAATTGAGTAAGAAGAAGTTTGGTAAAATACACGGAAAGAAGGAAAAGAGAAGGCGGCACGAAATTAATAGGTAAGAGAGTTTGGTCACGGCTCGGAATGTCCAACGAAAGGCGGGTAATCGGATGATGCTAAGACTCGAGAGAAAGTCTTTGGGAATAGGTCTTGGAGAGTGTGAGCGGTATGAAAGTGTGAAAATGACTTTGGCCAAGCGCTATTTGTAGAGGGTTCCATGGCTTAGATCAGCGACGTTTCGTCTTCCCGTCCCGATTACGCCGCGTGTATCTTGAGCTCGAAACATACGTGAGCGGCTATTGACATTCTTGTCAAATCATCACAAAGATCGAGGCGACGTTTCGCATTACATTTTACTAACCCCCTTTCGGAAACTTCTAAGCGACTTCGAGAAGAAAACACGATTTTCATCTATAACGGCTCGATGATGAGCAAGCGGGGATATCCCTGTACCGGGAATACCGGCTTGGGGGTTAGTTGTGTGGGATGCGTATAACTTCCCTACCGGTCCGGTTAGATCACTATTGGCCAGTCATGGTCATCTCGGTCAAAGAAATCCTATTTTAGGGTATGTGATAAGCCGTATGCCGGTATATTCTATCTTTTGGGCTAACTAGGATTACCTTACCGGTAGCCGTCATATGGGCCATTGCCAAATGGGCACGGATTGACCTAGTACTTACTCGATGCGCCTATGGGCCTAAAGATAAGTATCGAGAAGAGGATAGAAATGTATTCAACCAATAGGAGCGCGAGTCCTACACGGCTAAGGACAACTGTAGGCTCCTATAAATACCCCCGCGATGTGAGTCATAAGGTACGTTCACATATACTAATACACTCTATTTGAGATATCCCGTCTTTATCCTTTTTGACTTAGGCATCGGAGGGCGTTCCTCGGATCGGCCCAGGGGGTTAGTTTACGTGTTCTATCTTGCGGGACACTAAATCGGCTTATTAACCGGGAGGAGATACCGGTTCCTCCTTACCACTTATTCCATACCGGAGCAGTCTTTGTGATAAATTTCAAACCCCATAACTCCGCCCTTGAGTGTCACTTGTGGTATGCATTGCGGCCCGAGTCCCGATAAGAAAGAGTATTGCGGTAGGTTTGTGGTGGCCAACATTAAAACATGGTCGCATCATAATGAATCAATATAAGAGTATTGTCGGGCGTCCCCTTTTCGGCGACTAGCTACACTTTTCGTAAGGCTCGAAATGTGCAAGGGTTGTTAGGTCATCACCTATAAGTAATACGCCACCCCGACATTAAGGAGTGGTGTCAAATATGCATGGGTGTTATACACTTTGTAAGCTGAATGTAATGGAATATATGAAAGGGTTGTTAGGTCCGGGGTTCATGGTAACGATAATGGTAAGGTGGTAGGATATGTTTTCGAGACATGGTCACATGGAATATTGACTCTTTAACGTGAGGCCGATAAATTAGTAAAGGTTATGATAAGGAGGAGAATTGATATATTATGTCTGGAGGTAGGGATGCGGGTGGGGCGGGTCAAGTAGGAGACCCGCCCCATCCCCCTTGATGGGGCGGGGATGGATCCTAGTTTGGTTGGTAGTGGGGCGGGGATGGGGATGAAAGTTATACCCGCCATGGGTGATGGGCGAGGGGTGGATTTTAAGTTGTACCCGCCCCGTCTCCGCCCGCTCCGCCCCATCCCCGCTCACCCTACATCATACCCACTTAAAATATTAAATTTTCAACAAATTACAAGTCTATACCACTCTTTGATAGTTTTTCTAGTTGTATATTTTTTTTTGTTATTAGTATTTGAAATTATATATGGTATATGAGTATTATTTAACGAGTTTCAAATGAGGATTAAGTAGATGGTGGGGGGCGGGGAAGGTGGGGATTTGGTGGGGATGGATACCCGAGTGTGTGATGGGGCGGGGATGGTTTTAATTGTGTACGTGGCGGGGCGGGGATGGGGATGAGTTCCGGACCCGCCGCGGGGATGGGGATGGGATGGGGATGAAAAAGTGAGGTGGGGATGGGGATGAGAATGCCTCGTCCGCCCGCCCTTGGTTGCATCCCTATCTGGAGGAGACAGGCTGGAAAATAAGGCCAAAGAAATAGCATCACGGGGCTATAATCTAACCTTTGGTACTCATCAAAGGATGAGGGGTAGGAGCAGGGTGGGTATTCTCACTGATTGATAGTGAGTAGATTGATGACATAGTGGAGGTGTTTAGAAAGAGTAATCGAGTTATGAGTATTAACTATTAAGCTTGTGGTGGGGTATGAAATCATAACTCATATTGCAAGTGCCTATACACCATAAATAGTACTATGTGCCTCAATTAGACAAGAATTTCGGGAGACTTTGGAAGAAGTGGTGCACTATGTACCTAATGGTGATAAATTGATCATTAGTAGGGACCCAAAAGGAAATGTTGAATTTAATCGCAATTGATTGGAAATGCTTTATTAATCTGTTTTTATATTCTTTGACACATGAACGGGGACAAGGCAACATGTACAAAAAACTTAACTCTTATATTTTGGACAAGGCTAAGTGAAGGGGAATTTTGTTAATTTTCCAATTTTTTGGTTAGTGATAATGTTGGCTTGGAACAAGCAACACAACATGCTTGCAGAATTATATTAACATATAGGTCTAATGTTGTGCCGCGTGATGCTTTAAACATCCCTAGATATAATAGCATTTCAGATGCCCATTACATTGGTAAGATTATTTGTGATTCGCTAATCATATTGTTTAGATTTTTTTAACATTCTATACTTTTAATGTTTTGTTATGGTAACTTGGTTGTTGTTGGTCAAGTTACGGGGGTATAGTGGAGTTATAAAGACTAATAATTCTATACTTCTATTTATGAAAATTGAGTTGCTAGATTTGGAGTCCTCAATAAAGTCTTTAATTTTCACGAAATAATTTTGTACACAGTAGGTACAGCTAGTGTAATATTAGTATAACAAAATTATTAATTACCTTTTATATTTAATTTCAGGGATCACAACTTACTACTGTGCTATGGGGTGATCATGCCGATGCAATATCATTGCAAATGAAAAAAGTGGTCCTTTTTCTGTAATCATCTAGTAGGGCATATGGACAACCTGCCAAGGTTAATCACCCTCCCTTTTAATATTATTATGTGTATTTTTTTATTGTCATATTAATATTGTAGTGTATTTTTCTAAGCATTATATTGATGAACAAATCACCTTTTCATTGCTTAAATTAAAGGTGAGGCACGTTTTCAGAACTCCAAATATGCATCACGAATCTTCATTAATAAGGAAATTCTAGACATTGGATCTTTCAATGAGAAGTATTTTTTACTATAAATAGATGTATTTTTAATGTACCAAATATTATTAACTCATCTAGGACGAGGGAGCTATGGTGCACAAGTACTGGTTTGAAGCTTTGGATTAGAAGTTTGAAGGAAATTATGCGGTCAATTGATGGCGCTAATTTGCGTCGTCCTTTGGCGGCAAGGTTCTTTGTGTTTGCTAGTGATCTTAGGCGAGATATTACTTGTTACACCTAAGGGAACTAGGCAAGATATTCTATTTCGGCCATAAATTATTATTTGTGGGGTTCATGTAAAGCTTAAACTTACTCGCAATATGAGACTACAAGCAGGATGTTCAAATTCCAATGTTGATGAAATTAGAGATTTCTCTGATTGGATACTAAGTGTGGACGATGGCAAGGTTGGAGGGTCGAATAATGGCGCAGTTGTCATTGAGATTTTTGATGACATGCGTATAGAAGGAGGAACATACCTTATTTCAGCAATTGTTGAAAGCACATATCCTTGCCTCTAACTTCTAAGATCACCTGTAGGAAGCAAAATACTTTCAAGAAAGGGCTATTTTAGCTTCAACTAATGATATAGTTGAGTCCTTTAAAAAAAATGATATAGTTGAGACAATCAATCACCATGTGTTGTCCACCATTCCAGGAGAGGAAAAAATCTACTTGAGCTCGGATGCAATTAGCAAAGAAGAAGATAACATTGGGGGTGCATGAATTTTATTCAGTGAATTCCTAAATACAATAAAAAGTTCGGGGCTACCGAATCGAGAAATAAAGTTAAAAGTTGGAGCACAAGTGGTGCTTCTAATGAATATTGAGCAAACATTTGGATTGTGTAATGGCACAACGTTAATTGTCAAGCATCTAGGCAATCGTGTCATTGAAGCTCTTGTCATTTCCAATAGTAATGTTGGTGAGTACGTGTCCACCCGGGAATGCCACTCACACCGTCCGACTCGACCAAATTCCACATCGGATTTCAAAGAAGACACTTTCTTTTAATGGTATGTTTTGTTATAATAATAAATAAAAGTCAAGGACAATCTCTGTCCCATGTAGGTTTATATCTTCCGAGACATGCTTTCGGCCATGGTCGGTGCTACGTTGCCATTTCCGAGTCACGAGTAAAAAGGACTTAAATAAAATCCTTATTCATGATAAGGAACATGGTGTATGTACAATTACAACCAATGTAGTGTATAAGGAAATATTTCCAAACGTATAAGTTGTACTACATCCATTTCTTTTTAATAGTTATACTTTATTTTTTTCACGCTTGTCAATGTAAATGTTTGAACATTACTACCTCTAGATTTGCATTTAAAAAAAAAAAGAAGTTGATATTACAAAAGTGCATATTGAGACAAATTAAACAAGATCTCACATGACTGTATTTTTTCTTACTCATTAATCACAAATGATAGTCAAATATAAATTTGTAGATAGTGTCAAAACTCATAGTGTATACTATTTAATTATTTCTAATATATTAGTGTTTTATTTCATCTAGTTTTATTGATTTAAATTGTTTGACATTCTTACTTATGTACAAATTGCCGCGTTGATATAGTATGTCAATTTTTCTTATAATATTTGAATAGATATGTCTATATGGGTTGTCAAATTAAATCTCCTCATTATTTATAATCTTTTTCAAGTTCGTCTCAGATTAAATTGTATAAAGCCACATCCATATAAAGAACATACTATTATGACTACAATAGTAAATTAATTGTAACACTTCCATTAAATAAAGCAATATAAATTAAACATTTAACTTTCAGTGCATGTTGAACGGGTCTAAAGACTAATGGTTAAGATAAAAGAAAATTAGAGTTGGATTTACAAAATTACCTAACAGCAGTTTAATAAACTTGACTAAAATAATTTTATTAGTTGCAATGTCAATCACTAATATTATATGTCAGAGAATATCATAAATAAATCACAAAAGAACATTGTATATAATAAAGTAAAATAGATGAAATATATAATTTATCTGATTTATTATCATACATAAGGACATAGAATCATATAAATATAATTCTACCGGCCACATTGTATATAATAAAGTAAAATAGATGAAATATATAATTTATCGATTTATTATCATACACAAGGACATAGAATCATATAAATATAATTCTACCGGCCACATAAAAGAATAACACAAGCATCATGTCAAAAACTAATACTATAGGTATAAAATTGTCAACATTACAATGACTTGTTGTTTTGGACGACTGAACTAAACTGAATGTACTTTGTCCGAACAAAGGCGAACCGAACTTATATTTCACGAATTGAGTATTGCGATAATAACAAGTAGAATCATATTTTATCATTAATAATAATTATTATTAATATTAATATAAATAATAAAAACAAATTATAAATAATAATGATAATAATAATAATAAATAATAAATGGTAAGTAATAATAAAAATAAGTAATAATAATAATAATAATAATAATAATAATAATAATAATAATAATAATAATAATAATAATAATCATCATCATCATCATCTGAGCTGAACTAAACTGAATTGAATTTCCAATACTTCCTTCGTTTCTTTTTAACAATTGTGAGTTGTGACACTTTTCTTGTGCACAACTCCCTAGGCAAAAATTTAATGAGAGATTAAGAAAGAGTAAGGGCAAGTGATTAAGAGGGGAGGGGGGACCACTGCACATGGGGTTAAAAGGAATTAAGGATAGAGAAAGTAGGGCCACCTGATTTCCCTCCTCATTTCTCACGCCTATTTGGAGGGAATCATAAAAAGCGGGAAGTTTTCCCACCAATTCAGATTTGGCTCCTCAAAAATTAAAGCCGGAACCAAAATTTTCAAATTTGTCAAATTTCAAACCTCATTCAATTTTCCACAATAGTTCAAATTTCACAAGTTCAAGTTTATGTCCAAAATAATACCACCATACTTTCTTCTATATATACCCCAACATTAAATGAGGAGCATTTACACAAAATGAAGAGAGATAGACTGTTTATCACCTATGATGGTGTAGTTACATTAGAAGTCAATTATATGAATTTGTTCACAACACACACAACACATTAATTACATAAGAGGTTGATCCTACAAATTTACAGACTTAAATTCCAAAAAAAATAATCAAACTTCAGTCTTCTTTCTTCACAACTTATCTACCAAAATGGGGGAGCCATTATATGTGGGAGATCTAAGTGTGCAAAGCCTTCCACAACTCCTCGAAATTGAAGGCATGGATTTGCTGCTGCATGAAATGGATACTCATTATGACAGTGACGATGACATGTACTCAAATAGTGAAGGTGCAGGCACACAAACAGACCAACAATCACAACAACACCAACATCAAGCATAAGATCACAAACAACAACCACAAATAGCACATCAAATCAATGTAAGTTCCAGGTAGGAAAAGACCAAAATATTGACTTTAGAAAAAAGGAGATTGTCAGTTGATGAACTTCTTGCTTTGGAAACAAATGGTAAACTTCCAAGGGGTGCTAAAAGAAAATTATCAAGAAAGTTTAGCATTCATAGGATGACACTCGACAGAATATGGAATGATGCAAAACAACAGAGAGTAAATGGCCATGCCATAGATGTACAGACGATGATGAACCAGATCTGAAATAATTGAGGATGATGAAGACGAAAATGATGTGAGAGAGTGAGAAATCAAAGTGGGAGTTCGAGAAATCAAAGTGAGAGAGCGAGAAATTGAAGTGAGAGAGTGGCGATTTGAGGAGAGAGAGAGTTGAATCGTAGAGAGAGAAAGTTGAATTGAGGAGAGAGAAGATGAACAACGAAATGAGGATGAAGATGAATGAATTAGGGTCTTTTGGGGGTTAAATTGGTTGATAAACATGTGGTTGGGGGGTTGAATTGATGAATATGTTTTTTTATGCAAATGAAGGAACAGAGCCTAGAAAGAAAAAGAAGAAACGCACAAAACAACTATAACTACTAAACAAATCAAAGGAACTAGAGCTAAGGAGGAATAAGCCAGGGGAAAGCCACGCCTTGAGCATCCTCGTCTAACAATCTACTAAGAGCTACAAGAATATCCTCCAAGATCGAAATCTCAAGAGATTGAGCCACTCCAAAGTTGACAAGCCAATCGGCAACACGGTTTCCTTCACGGTAGATATGAACCACCTTAACTTCCCAATCATCTTTTTGTATCAAGCTTCGATAATAATCAATTATGTGTGCACATTTTCCTGCATTAGTTGTTTGATTATTAATGGCTTGAACACAGGCGAGATTATCCATTTGGACTACAAGCTTGGTAATGATCATGTTCCTAGCCAAATTCAAGCAAGTGCCTTAACTTCAGCTCTAAAGGCGTTGCAACACCCAAAGTTCACAAACATAAGACATACCCACGTACCACAAGAATCTCGAATCACTTCACCCCCTCTAGCTGGGCCTGGAGTTCCCTTAGCAGCCCCATCGGTATGTAGAGGGTACCAACCATCTGGTGGTGTGTTCCAGGCAACATTTACTTCTTGTCTTCTTATGTTTGGGCTTGTAGCTGACATGATGGGATTTGACAACGTTCGAACTGTTTCATCAAATCGAATTTGAAGGAACGCACCTATATCCAACGGGGTTACATCACTTCGCTCAAAGACATGGCAATTGCGCATCTCCATATCCACCATAAAGCTATACAAAAATACGTAGCACCATATAGGTTTGCCTGAGTTATTAGTATACTCCAGGTTTTTAGTAAGCCATTGCTTAATGTTGCCATGGAAAAACGAGGGCAGGTGCCCAGGGCCACCCAGGATTCGCTAAATACTTCTTGCTGCTGGTTAATCTCGAAGAATACGAAGAGTTGTTTCTTCCATATTTCCACATATATAGCACTTTGGATCATCGGTGAGTTTACGTTTGAAGCGATTTGCGTTACCCATAAGACGATCATGATAGGTTAGCCAAGGAAATGCTCTAATCCTTTGTTGCACTGGGGCCTTCCAGATTAAATCCCAAATGCTATCTTCATACTCGTTTGAATCCAAACAAATAATTTGCAAAGCTGATTTTATGGAAAATTTACCTTTCGGTGACTAACCCTAGTAGAGTAAATCCCCACATCCTGGTTAATTTTCAGTTCATGAGCTTTAATAAGCTTAAGAGTGTCCTCATGAAGATACGGGGTGAAAACGTCCCAGCTTCCAAAAGCCCGGCTTCCCACATGTCTTCCACGTGGCACCTAGAATTTCAGGGGAGGGGGGATGAGTAGCAAGATCAATAAGGGGTTTGTGTGTAACCCATTTATGATCCCAAATAAAGTATTAGAACTAGTACCAACGGCAACACGCATTCCTTCACACAAGAATTTTGCATTTTCGGTAATACCATTCCACACATTGGAAGCACTTTTCTTAGGCTCAAACATATCTATGTCACACCTACCTTTGCAGTACTTAGAATGAAGAACCCTAGCCTAAAGCGCATTAGGGTTAAAATGCACTCGCCATCCAAGCTTGGTGAGGAAAGCTGCGTTAGCTTGCCTTGAAGCCCGAATACCCAATCCCACCTTGTTGCTTAGGACGCTGCAAAGTTTCCCATGAAATGAGATGAATTTTACGAGTATCTTCATTACTTCCCCAAATGAAACGTCCCACTTTCTTGTACATGTCATCACAGATGTAACAAGGAAGTTTGGCTGTTTGCATTGAATAAAAACCAAGAGTGTTCAACGTGGAATTAACAAGTGTTATTCGGCCAGCCAATGAGAGAAATTTTGTCTTCCATCACGACAAGCGACAGTCAATTTTTTCACATAAGTGGCTAAAAGTTTCTTTAGTGACTCGGCTACAAAAAAATGGCATGCCTAAATACATACCCAAATCTTCCGTCATATCCATGCCCAAGACATTAGAGATATCAACTTGAGTGGAGGTAGAAACATTGTTCGAGAAATACACTCTTGACTTTGGAAGACTTATCTTCTGACCAGAGGCCTCACAAAACTGGGCCAAGCAGTCTTGAATGACTCTGGCTTGTTCAGTTTTTTCCTCTGCAAAAAGATTAATGTCATCGGCCAAGAAGAGAGCAGAGAGAAGCGGACCATCTCTACTGGTTCTTATAGGTTTCCAACGTTGAGCTAAGATAGCTTCTTCGATAGTTTGGTACAACCTTTCCATACACATGACAAATAAATAAGGAGAGAGTGGATCTCCCTGCCGCACTCCTCTAGATGGAGAAAAAGACTCAGAAGGTTCCCCGTTCCATAGAACACGAAGAGAAGTTGTAGTGACACATTCCATGATGACATTAATGAACAAAATAGGCAAGTTCATTTGAAAAAGAGTCTCTCTGATAAAGGTCTATCTAAGCCTATCATAAGCTTTCTGTTTGGGGGTTTAAATTTCTGTTTCAATTGATGAAATGTAGTTGGGGGGGTTGACTTTTTTGGTGGGAGTCATTTAATGAGATTAGGTTGAGTTTGGTTTTAATGAGGCTAGATTAAGTAGGATTGAAAGTGATTAAATATTATAAGCAAGGGTGAAACAGTAAAATTACAGCCATGAACTTTCCATTTCGAGAGAGAAAAAAGTGTCACATTTAATTTGAAACATGTCAAATAAGGAAAGTGTCACAATGAAAACGAAACGGAGAAAGTATTTGAATCTAAAAGAATAAGACCTAAACATCAATATAAATGAACACCCAAAATTTTCGGTGTAATATTTTGCCGGCCCAAATTTTCCTGGTCATTCTACGAAAGGCACCCCCCAAGTTCCCCTCCTTTTCCCTATTATTCAGCCAAATGATGAGTTGTCAAAATATAATGTGTATGATGTAGTAACTATGTACTACTATATATCATCTCTCAGACTCTCACCCCATATTCACTCACTTTTACCATCGTTACAAACTTACACACCTCTCCAAGTTTTCTACTCATTTACATTTTCATCCTCTCGTTCCCACCCTTGTAAAAAAATATTAACCGGACACAAACAAAAAATGGAGAACCTTAGTCTCCACCCGTAGTTGTACGGACACAATAGTAGAACTAACTCCGAAATTTCCCAACCAAGTGATCACCAACATCCTCTTCCGTTTACCACCCAAATCCTTAGCCCGCTTCAAATGCGTGTCAAAATCATGGCACTCCCACATCAACGGACGTCCTTTCATCTTAGCCCATATCAATCGTTCCATCACCACCTCCACCAACCTCCACTTGTCCCGCCTACGGCACCTCCACTCTCGCTTCCCAACACCTTCTCTCACTCTATGATTATCCCTCCTCCTCTCTTAAACCCAAAACCCTCCACCTCCCTTTCTCAATCTCGGCCCATGATTCCGACTTTGCGGGGTCCCTTCATGGTATCCTCTGGATCTCCGACCACCCTAACTTCCTTGCTCTTTTCCCCCTCCACTTGGGTCCCACTTTGTCCTACCCGTCAACCACCCAAAACGTCTATCTGAGTCTCATTGGGTCGACTTTAGGTTCGGGTTTGACCCCTTTTCTGATGACTACAAGGTAATCTTATTTTTCGCATAACTGGGGTGCAGGTGCGTTCTCTTTACCTCGAACTGAAATTATTAGCACTGGACTTGATCAACTCTAATTGGACCTCATTAGACTTGAAAATTTTGTTTTTAAGGTGAAGAGGAACATACCTTTGTATATTGCACGCAAATTTCATGAAGGTCATGTGTCTAAATCAAATCCGTTCTAAGCTTTTTTATTTCTTTTCGGAACAACTTTTTTACGGTAATATTCAACAAAAATTATAGTAACACTAGTATATTACATAAAAAGTAGAATATAAAATAATAATGACCCATTGTTTTTGTTTATGACCTGATTATAATTTTATTATCATATTGTTATTTCTTTTGCGGGACTATCATATTGTCATTTTTTGTATAAACGCCCATTTTTTGTGTTCTCTCCTCTTCCTAGTATAATGCATGAATTACATTTATAATTTTTTTTTTTTCTGTTATAAGGTTGTTAGGGTGGACCAGTTGAACGGGTTGCGAGCCGGGTCGAAGGTGAGGAGGTTCGGGTATTTGGGTTTAAGGAAGGGAAGTGGAGGAAGCTTGATAAGGGTTTCCCGCATTTTCTAACCCAACCAAAAGGGCATGGAAAGTTTCTTGGAAAGTCCATTCATTGGATGGCTTCTATAAATGCCCCCTAAAGTTTATGATTTGAGTACTTGCATGAGAAATAGTGGTCTCTCGACAAGACTGTTTATAAGTATGTGATTGTTGCGTTTGATTTGGTGAGTGAGGAGTTTAGTGTGATTGAGATGCCGGTTTTGATTGGTTGGTTGAAGAGGAATGCGTTCTGACGAAGCCATGGGTCGGGGTTTTGGGGGGGTAAGTTGGTGTGTTGGAGGTTCAACAATGCTCAAAGTAAGAAACACCCCTTGTCCCGCATAGTAGACTTAACTAGTATCTCCATTGTTTATATAGGAAATTACATTAGAACATCTTGTTGGATAATGGGCTAAAAGGGTTAGCTAACACACTGCAGCACGTGCCGTCGGCCCGGGCTCGAGTTCGGGCTCAAGCTCGTGGCGTTCATCTTATAAACCCCGTTTCTTCCCGTCGAGTTTATTCACCAGAAAAACCTAAACACCCTCACAAAACTCTCCGATGTGCTAATCCCGGAGGGCGATCAAAGTGGTTCAACTTGCATCGGGGGTAGCGGAATCGTCTTTAGGACAATGGTTCTCCAATTATGCAGCGATCTTATTTACATCCCTTTCCTTGTAAGTTTATTTATTATTTTGCAACATGTTATTCCGGATAGAGTGGCAGGATCTTTGTAGTAGGATTGTGCTTGTGTGGATGACAGAAGTATGGTGTGAAGGAGTCTTGGGTTAAGTTGTTTATATTTCCTTACTAGGATGTTCGAGATAATGTTGGGAAGGTGCGGCCTTTGTGGGTTTCGGAGCATGGGGAGGAAGTGTTGATGGAACGAGAATGGGTAGAAGCAACGGCTACTGCTTTTGGATTCATGTC
>CANSNZ010001306.1:0-203229 GCA_947646795.1 Beta lomatogona
CTCAACAAATGATTTTTACCTAAATCTAGAATTGCCAAAGGTTAGATATCCGACATTTTGGTGGTACGGGCATATACCTCTCCTATGCGCATTCTACATAAAAATTCCATGTATATAAGTAATACCCATCTTTGTGTCATACACCTAGTTATAGGATGGACGCCTCAGCAAATGAAGAGGCTTATAAAAGCAATTTAATCCTACTTTATAAAACTATCAAAGGACTGTCATGATGCTTCTTTTTACTTTTTAAGATTAAGAACAAGATGGGTCATAATATCTACTCACAAATGTATATGCTAATAATCTAATACTCACGAGTTATAGACGTGTATTGGTTTAACGTAATAATCTAATACTCACGAAGTTGTAGACTTGCATTGGTTTAACGTAATAATCTAATACTAAAAAATGATACACTAATTTATTTCAACTTATTTTTCATTTTAAATTTTTTATAGTCTAAAATGTTACGTTGAGATATATGGCAACTCCCATATTTAAAAGCTATTACCTTACATCTTTCCTAAATACCTCTAAGCTAATATCGGTATGTAAAAGCAATTGCAAGAATACTCTAAGAGGACCCGCTTGCAAATAATTAATTTTTGGAGCAAGTAGCTTTCACCGATGCAGCAAAATGGAGGTTGTAGTTATGGGAAACTATGTAGTTGTAGAAAATTTGTTGCTTTCCTATGCTTTGGTGGACTCACTTTATTTTCAACATAACTTTTGTTTAAAATAATTTTCAATATAATAAATTTTGTAGTTTGAAAATCTAATGGGGTAAATAAAGCTTGAAAATGTTGTAGTTTGAAAATCTTGTTAGAATGTATATGTATTTATGTATTATGTCTTGTATTTATCTATTTACGATATTAGCCTTAGGTCAAACCCTAAACTCTCTTGTATATATTGTTTATTGAAATCAATGAGAACGACAGCAATCATTTTATAACATGTATATGTATTTATGTATTATGTCTTGTATTTATCTATTTACGATATTAGCCTTAGGTCAAACCCTAAACTCTCTTGTATATATTGTTTATTGAAATCAATGAGAACGACGGCAATCATTTTATAACATGGTATCAGATTAGGTTTCTTTCCTCCACCTTTTCCTTCTTCCTTCTTTACTTTTTTCTCACTCCTCTTCTTTGTCTTTCATGGGCGACACCAACAAGTTGCACCCCCGCATGACCACTTGTCACCAATATTAAGACTTGTATTCCCATATCTACGGATTACGATGGGACCCAAATACAACAATTGGTCAACTTTCTTTCAACTTCATTGTCGCGCACACTTAGTTGTTGACCACATCATTCCTCCAACCGATGACGCCACTGCCGATTCCTCTCTCGCCTGGACGACAAACTCGCAGCCCGGGTTCTATGGCGGCGTCTCGATGATCGTTCGCCAATGGATCTACGACACGATCTCAAATGATCTCCTTAACACCATCATCAATCCTACTGATAAGGCCGTTGATGCTTGGAATCGGTTGGTTAATTTTTTCCAGAATAATAAATCTGCCAGGGCTCTTCAATTAGATGCCCAATTCACCAATACAAAAGCTGGAGCAATTTAATGGCGTCAAACCTTATTCTTACTCCGCTTAAAGATGTTGGGCGATAGTCTTCGAAACGCGTGGGTGATCCAGGTCTCCGACAACCGTATGGCGGCTGCAACTTTTAAAGGGTTTATCGGAGGAGTATAAGCCTTCGGATCATCGGTGCAAGCACCTTACTCCCCGCTTCCTACATTTGACACGCTGCGTTCTATGCTTGAACTTGAAGAACACAGCAATAACGACGGCGACGGCTCTCGCTTTGTCTCCGGCGAGGCCGTTCTTTTGACTCCGAAATCTTGCTACTAATTCGGGTGATAATGGTCCAAGTCGGTCACGGTGAACATTCCAACCCAAACCGTAGCAACACTTCACGAGGCCGGGAAAATCAACCGTGGCCGTGGTGGTAATAACCCACCGCAATAATCGCAATGGCGGCGGCAACGGTGGCACCGGTAACGGTGGCCGCAACTCTCAGCCCACCCCAATCACAGCACGGTCAAACCAACGGAGTCTCCACCCACCAGCTCTTGGTTTTACCCGCCATGGGAACTTGGACACCTCAACCATGGGCCACTCCGCCCTGTCCATACCCCCTGACCCAATGCCATGGCGTGCAGGCCCGATCCAAATAGGCGGCCTGTCTGGACTCCTTGGTCCCTAGCCGGCTCGGTCATTCTACATGGTACACTCCTTCACCTCCTAGCACGAGCTATGCACCGACGGACATTGCTCGAAGCCATGCATACTCTCGCCGCTGGCCACCGGATGAAAATTACTACATGGACACAGGGTGCTACGTCACACATGACCCATTCGCAAGGGTACTCTCTCGTCCTATTTTCAATTGAGCAAAAATAAAAATAATGCATTGTTGTTGGCAATGGTAGCATGATTCCAATTTGTGGTTATGGACATACTTCACTATCCAAAACAAATCCTCCCCTAAACCTCAACAATGTCCTTCATGCCCCCTGATCTAATAAAGAACTGATTTACGTTCGTAAATTCACTAATGATAATATGGTTTCGTTGAGTTTGATCCATTTGGGTTTTTCGTGAAGGATTTGCGGATGAGGGAGCCAAATAATGAGGTGTGATAGCACGGGCGATCTTTTATCCTTTCACCACAAATTGTCGAGCCATTTCCTCATCAACTCCTTCCGCTTTTCTTTGTTATTTCTCCTAGTGTTTGGCACTCCCGCCTAGGTCATCCAGGGAGATGCGGTTTTAGCTCCTTGCGTAGTAGTAATTTGATCCATTATAATAAGGCTCGAACCGATATTTGTTATTCTTGTCCTTTGGGCAAATTAGTTAAATCTCCTTTTTATGATTCTATATCATTCACATCCATGCCTTTTGACATTGTTCACAAGTGATTTATGGACATCTCCAGTTATTAGTTCCGTAGGCCATCGATATTATGTTCTATTTCTCGATCACTATACTAATTTCTTGTGGACTTTTCCTATCTCTAGAAAGTCTCAAGTTTATAATCTATTTTTATCTCTTCGAACATATATTAGAACTCAATTCGAAAAAAGAGATCAAAACTTTTCAATGTGATAATGGCCGTGAATTTGATAATGGTTCTTTTCATAAATTTTGTGAACACCATGGCATGTCTTTCGGCCTTCTCTTGTCCTCATACCTCTCCCCAAAATGGCAAAGCGGAGCGAAAAATTCAATCCATCAACAATATAGTTCGTACTCTCTTAGCTCATGCTTCTTTGCCTCCTTCTTTTGGCACCATGCCTTGGAAATGGCGACTTATCTTCTAAACATATTGCCCTCCAAAATCCTAAGTTACAAATCTCCAACTCAAATTTTGTATCAAAAGACTCCCACATATTCTCATCTTAGAATTTTTGGTTGTCTTTGTTTTTCCCCTTTCCCATCCACACAAATAAATAAGCTTCAATCTCGATCCACTCCTTGTGTCTTCCTAGGTTACCCATCTAACCATAGAGGGTACAAATGTTATGATCTCTCCAATCGTAAGATCATTATTGCCAAGCATGTTTGGTTCGATGAATCCCATTTCCCATTTTCTAAACTTCATACTCGTACCTCTCATTCCTATGATTTTTTTAGAAAATGCCCTTTCTCCTCTTCATATTCATTATTTGCATCAAAATGCAACTACCCCACCTCCAAATTCTTCCCTCCCGCTTGCTAACTCACCTTCTCTCCCCGCTCCTGCGCAGCCCAGCCCCAACTTTGCGGGCCCATCCATCCTCTTTGCGCCTGACATACCCCTCATGTTCCCAATGATCCACGCCACATAGCTCCTACCCCCTATCCTCTTTTGCCCGCTTCTCCCCCCTCACCACAATCCACGCCTCCCTCTCCCAGGCCTATACCCGCTAGCCCAGACCCAAGCCCAGGTCCGTATATCCCTCCTCATTTACGGCCCGATTTGTCTTTGCATAACCCATTAACTACGTCTCATTCCCTCTCATCCTCAACCATCACCCTCCTCGTATGACTACTCGTAGTCAACGTGGCATTTATAAGCCGAACAAAAAGTACCACAACCAAGCGTTAAGTGTCACCACTCACACTATTTCACCTATTCCCCGGAACCCAGTGAGTGCGCTTCATGACCCAAATTGGAAGGATGCTATGCAAGATGAATATAATGCTCTTATTGAAAATAAGACTTGGGATTTAGTACCGCGTCCTTCAAATGCTAATATTATTCGGTCATTGTGGATTTTTCGGCATAAAAAGAAATCTGATGGTTCTTTTGAGAGGTATAAAGCTCGTTTAGTTGGTGATGGCAAATCTCAGCGGGATGGAATTGATTGTGATGAGACTTTCAGTCCAGTGGTTAAGCCGGCAACTATTAGGGTGGTTCTTAGTATTGCTCTGTCTAAATCATGGGAGATTCGTCAATTGGATGTTAAAAATGCTTTCTTACATGGTAATTTGAATGAGATTGTCTATATGTACCAACCTTTGGGGTTTAAGGATCCTACCTATCCCGATCATGTTTGTCTGTTACGCAAATCTCTCAATGGTTTGAAACAGGCACCCAGAGCTTGGTATCAACGATTTGCTGATTTTGTTGCCACCATTGGATTCACTCACAGCACATCCGACAACTCTTTATTCATTTACTGTCGTGGTAGAGACATTGCCTACATATTATTATATGTGGATGATATTATTCTTACTGCTTCTTCAGACTCTCTCCGTCATTCCATTATGTCTAAGCTAAGCTTAGAATTTGCAATGAAGGATCTTGGTCCCCCTCGACTATTTTTTGGGCATTGCCGTATCTCGGAACAAAAATGGTCTTTTTTCTCTCCCAAAGAAAATATGCCGAAGAGATTCTAGACAGAGCAGGCATGACACAGTGCAAATCTTGTCCTACTCCTGTGGACACAAAAGGCAAATTAAGTGCAACATCCGACTCTTCTTATAATGATCCGACGACGTATCGTCGTCTGGCTGGTGCACTACAGTACTTGACCTTCACCCGACCTGACATTTCCTATGTTGTACAGCAGGTGTGTTTATTCATGCATGATCCAAAGGTCGAGCACATGGATGCTTTGAAGCGCATTCTGCGATATGTTCAAGGTACGATTGATTTTGGTGTGCATTTATATAAATCTACCATTCATTCTCTCTTGTCATATACGGATGCCGATTGGGGAGGGTGCCCAGATACCCGACGATCCACTTCAGGATACTGTATTTTTCTTGGGGACAACTTAGTTTCTTGGTCTTCCAAACGCCAACCTACTCTGTCCAAGTCTAGTGCTGAGGCTGAGTATAGAGGTGTTGCAAATGTTGTCTCAGAATCATGTTGGATCAGAAATTTGTTGCTTGAATTACGTTGTCCCATCACTAAAGCAACGTTGGTTTATTGCGATAATGTGAGTGCGATATATCTCTCGGCAATCCGGTTCAACATCGCCTCACTAAGCACATTGAGATGGATATCCACTTCGTTCGTGAAAAGGTAAAACGTGGAGAAGTGCGTGTCCTACATGTTCCGGTCCCGTTACCGGATCGCCGATATTTTCACCAAAGGCCTTCCACGCATACTCTTTGATGATTTTCGGGACAGTCTAGCGTCGCAGAACCTCCCGCTTGTTGCGGGGGTGTGTTAGAATGTATATGTATTATGTATTATGTCTTGTATTTATCTATTTACGATATTAGCCTTAGGTCAAACCCTAAACTCTCTTGTATATATTGTTTATTGAAATCAATGAGAACGACGGCAATCATTTTATAACAAATCTAATAGGGCAAATAAACTCACAACATTTGTGGCTTGCCATTGTGAATTTGTGGTTGCTCTAAGATGATGATTCTTACCAAGATAAATGGGTTACTATTTTGTGTTAAAAATCTTAACACAAACACAATTCAATTATTATTTATTAAACAATTATATACTTGTTGACCTCCGTTTTGGTACTAACATTTGGCACTAAGCACAATAAGAAACTTAAGAACATTGCTACATTGCATAATCTAACTATTGCATATTGTCATAGTATATTGTCATAGTCTAAGACGGAGCCTCTTGATAGCTTTTGTAATGCGCTGAGAAGCAATACCCTGTTGGCTTGTTTGCCCTTGCCACTGAAGTACGACAAACTACAAGCAGCTCCTTCAAAACTGTTATGTTCTTCAGAAAATAATTACCATTTTTAGTTCCCATTTTGTTTGCTCGAATTTATTTATTACAATCCTCTTGAGATAAAACCCCAAACAAACCAAGATTGTTTGACTCAGTGTAACCTAATTCGCGGTACAAGAATAGAAAAGGGAACACAATTCGCTACCTAATTTGTCAATTTGGCCCAAAAGTATACCACTTGCATGAAATAAATCACTTTTTTCAAATCACCATTCAAGAGAGTTAAAGATAATTAGGAAACATATTTGTCTTCCCGTCCATGCCCTGACCTTCCAACTCATACACCTCCACATATATCACAACAATTATCAAAGTCAATTTTGACTAATTTGGAATAGAAGAAAACACACTAACCTTTGAGAAAGTGAATGTTTCAAGAAAAAGGTGCACAACTAAGCAACTCGATCAATACTTTATACCAAGATAGTCACCATATTCAAGCTTCAAATGAATAAAATTACGAAAATACAGGGAGCTTATGCTCTAAATCACAATTTTGCTCAAATCTTAGAGTAAAGAACAACGTAAGCATCAGTCAAGTAGTAAGTATTTTGAAGCACAAACAAGATCAAAGGACAAACCTGCACACACCCTGCCTTCAGAAACAATGCCAAACATTGGACAATGAGCTTACAAGGCTAAGTATATTCTCAATTCTCTTCGTTATTATACACGAAACATCAACTTGAGCTTCAACTTAGACATTCAGATCTCTAATGTAGTAGCCAAACTCGGTAAAAGTGTCGCCCTCATACACTAGATACTCCAAATGAGGAACGTTGTCTAGGAGAAGTTTGCTCTTTTGGGACCCAAATGGATCAGTAACAATCAGAATCAATCTACGAAGAGACTATGAAAAAATATTAATGGGATACATATGGTTCCGATAACCATACAAATCTAGGTGTTCAAGGGATGGACAACTCGTAACTAAATAGCCTACTCATAGAGTCATGATCATCTAGGAAAGTTGTGCACAGTGAAATGCAACCCTTACAAGTTAGGCATACACAAAGACAAGGGAAGTTCGATATCAAGATTCAGCTCAAGCTTCAACACCTTTAGTGTTTGATAGCCGAAAAAGGCTGAAGGCAGCTTACCACCACCGGGTTCTCACATGAGCGCAAATGTAGAGTTGCCAGACCCCAAACATCCAAGCATTAAGATGCACAGGTTCCAATTCAGCAGGGTTACAACCTTGGTAACTACTAACTTGAATAAAGACCAAGGGTAGCATGCTTCCAATACGTTATCAGCAAACATCTTGAAGATAGGAAAGGATTCAATCATATATGGAGTGTACAAACAATAAACTATAGGTTAGTCGTCGTTTATGTCAATGCATGTTACCCAGGGGAAAACACGCCTCCATCGCCTTGACAATACAGTTGTAGCAATGGCATCCTTTGTGGGAAGGGATGAAAGTATGTCAGCTAATACAACATCAGGTAAAACTGCTTATCCTATCCTGTAGTCTGTACTATAACTATACTCCCATTTTTTTGAGTTTTTTGGGCTTTACAATATCACAACATTTCAGGACAGAATACCTGAAGCAGGAAAATCATGGCACTTTCAGTCAGACAAATTGAACATTATACGGTTGCTACAAGCTGGCTCAGACAATAAAGATTAGATGGTTTAGTGCATGTTTGGTATAGTCGTACAGATCGACAAATTGAACAATATAGAGCCTTAATTTGGTGTGCAGTATAGTACAATTGTTAACATAATATATTGAATAAGTAGGTGAGGCCTAAATTGTTAATATATTACCCGATGTAATCTAATCTTTGACAATGGGAAATCGTACATTAATTAAAAGAGGAAGTACACTTAGACCTCTACATTGCTTTTAAAAAAAAATCTCCATAATCCACATTGAGAAATTACTTTAATGATACATTTCGCGATGGAAAGAAAAAAAGCTAAAAAACAAGTCGTTTGGTGCCGAACCAATATGGTTTTTTTCCCTTCTTTTTTAACAATTAAAGGTTTGTTTTATTTTGTACGTACAAACATAATTTTTTTGATTTTCAACAACAAACTTATGGATAAGCAAAACATATTTTTTTTTTGTCCCCTCAAAGATAACATATATTTTTTGGTTGCACAAAAGGTTATAGGTGTGCAGACATAATTTTTGAATATACAAAACAAATTTTAGATGTACAAACATAATATTTGCTTGTAAAAAATACAATATACAAAATAAATCATGAATGTGTAAACATAGTTTTTAGATGTGCATAGATAATGTACAAAAATATTGTGTAGCTAAGACATTCTTTGACAATTGTTAGGTAAAATCAAAAAAAAAAAAAATTTGTTCCATTCCAAGCAATTTGAAATCTAGCAGGACTCAATGGAAAACGATACCCTACATATTCTTTGACAGGTTGAAAGATGGAATGTGATGGACACCCTATGAAAGCGAGAGGTGAAAAAAAAATGTTGTCGAACGGAATGAGATGCATGTACATCATAACAATCTATGATTGAGACGATTATATTAACACAAAGTCATTCTGACATAGTGACATGGATGAAATTTTTTTCTCAAAATTGGGTACTTGTTAGTAAAAGAATCTACTAGTGGCAAACCCATATTGATCAAACACTAAAATATACTTATACTACTTTATAAGGGGAGTGCAATAATTCAAGAAAAATACAATTGTTGTAGCTCCTACTCAAAATTTCTTCTTTACACGAGGATGGGTGGCTCATCGAAGAAGAAAAACCAGATTGCACCCAAGTAAACGCATCCTTTTCTCCTTGGCAAATGCAAAAGAGGCCGTCCAATCTGGAAAAACATGACACCTCTATGATTTTCTCGGTCCCTTCAGACTCTTCATATCAGAAGAAAAAAAATTCACTTATATGCACCAATCATAGCTCATAGAAGTAATTCATTAGACATGGACAATGCATAGCACTAATGCTCTAATAGGTATTCAATATAAAAATTATTTAGTTGAGGTAAGCATCTTAATTTTGACAGTGTCAAATGCTAATGTATCATCCATTCATAGCAGAAACTAGAGCCCCATCCCTGGTACAATACGTCCTTGGAGGTTGTCGTTGCCCGTAGACTGTATGATCGGACAGATTCTTAAAAACAGTGGCTAAAAGGAACATACAGAACAGTGAAGTTCTTACCAGGAAGCTGGGAAGTGAACGAATCTGATTAAAATAACGGCTGATTTAAGAGACACTTGAAAAAGCTATGCTATCTACGAATGCTTGAATGGACGGTTCTCTTCCAATGAAATTTGACAAACATTCAAGTGCATCCTTTGCTCCCCCTGGAGCTAGTACCTGCAAGGCAGTCAAATTTCCAAGGCTGATGAGCCCTTTGTTCTACATGGCACACTAAAGCGCAAGAAGATCGTCAAATGCAACTTACAAGGCATGAGGCAGAGGTGTACACATCACATACATACTTGACGCAGAGTTTTGGAAATATGCACATGCATCGTTTCACAATATTTTCCTACTAGAAAAACATGTAATGGCTACTATAATAAATGAGTTAATCTTTCTTGAATCAAATAAAGGTGGTGGATATTGGTCACCAGATTCTGTTAGTGCAGACCAGTTTGCCCGCACTTCATCCCATGAGGCAGAGAGATCTGTGCCTTTATGCGAAGCTTCTTTAACTAGAAATGAGAGCATGATCACAGTTTTGCCTCCACATCTAATATAAACCTGATGGCTGATACAAATACTGCATCCTCCAAAAACAGAGGATGATCAACGGTGCCCAGATTATCAGGTCACATACCCTGTAAAAGCTAATTGTTTAACATCCAAAAAGGAGGTCTCTCAAACTTCTAACTATGTCCTTTCCCACTCTTAAATCTTTCAAGACAGAAACCAAATAAGGGCAGGCTGCATCAGGAATAACAAAACATCTGAACAAACATGTAGTAGCATCCACCTATGCATCTTTGGATTTGATGGAATATGTGCTTCACATTAGTTTGCATCCTAATGTTCAAGGCCAATAAGCAAAGTTTATTTAGTTAAAATAAACGTGAGTTATTTTTCTGATAGTACTGTAAGTTCTGCATGCAACTGTGCATCTACTCCCGATTTCTTCGGTAAGTTGCTATATTTAAGGAAGTAGCTCTTCTAAATTAATAATCATGTATAGTAGTTAGTGGGCCAAATATTTTAGTCCACTAGCTTTAGATTTGCATTATACTTCCCTCCATTCTTTAATACTACCTCCATTTCACAATACATGCACCATTCCTATTGGCACACAAACCAAGCGTGAGGAAAGAGAGGGATGGTGATTGCATTTCAAACCCATGTCATTGCGTTTTAAAAGAAGAGAATGTATTGTGAAACATCCAAAAGAAGAAATGGTGCATGTATTGTGAAACATCCAAAAGAGGATAATGGTGCATGTATTGTGAAACAGAGGTAGTAAATACTACATTTTCCTTTCATGGAAGTTTACTATAAATCATTACACACCCATTTTCAGTAATTCCTCCCTCACATATCAATTTTTCACATGGTAGTGAGAACCACTTATCTACAACATGTATCTACTTTTTCCATATTTGTATGTCGTAACAGAGGAAGTATATATGATGACAAACTTCGTTTTTTAAGATGAATAAGATTAAGCAATAGAATTTCTTCTTTACTTTCTTTTTCATCTCTCACGTATCACAAATTCAACAAAAATGAAGGATATCTGGGACACTGCAAAGATACCAGGATGGCTGTTGGCACAGTAAAGTTTCAAGACATTACAGGGCATAAGTCAACTTTCACCTTATTGCGGAACTGCAGGCCAATATGATGATTGAGACCACCATCGCGAAACTTAGAAGCAAATATATCAGCAGCAAAAACCTACAAATACAATAAAACTTGAGTACATGACCTTAAGCGTGGCACCCAAAAGAAGCCAGATTTAGAATAGAACAGAATTTAAGCAACATATCACATATGCAATATGGAACATGATGACTGGTTAACGCAATGCAAACTACGGGTTCTGAGCCAACTAATCAAACTTTTAAAATGAAAAGCTAGACACCTTGCTCCAAATGCGACTGTAGCAACTAGCTTCATAACCAACTGCTGTATGTGGAAAACAAGAAGCCGGGTTTGTGCCTTCCAAGACTGGTAGTCCCAACATGACCTGGCAAGACAATAACTGCTCAATTAAAACTCAACCTCCTAAGGGGAACTGATGTAGTATGGATTTTTCTTTACCTTGGGGTGGAGATACTTGAACAACTCAAGGAAGTCGATGTTGTCAGTAGAATGTATTATTTGATCAAAAAGACCTAAAAGAAGGGATTTTAGCTGCATGAAACAATGGACCATACCGTGCAATCACATAAAAAGATCATTAATCAATGCAAAAGCTGAAAAACATATGTAGCATGCCAACATTCTTAATTTAGCAAATTGTAATCCGTACAACAGATGGCATCCATCTCCCAAGTCCCAAGATGCAAACCAGTACCTAATAATTCCAATTCAATTCTATAATCTTCAATAGTTTGAGAATTGATATATACAGAATACAGTGAATTACTCAGATTAATCAAAGCTCAAAATCGATAACCTGAACGAGCACCAGGTTATGTAAAGGCTATCCACGACTGAAATTAAATCATTTGAAAATGCCCAAGGAAAATGAAAGTCAACCGTACCTAGTAAGTCTTGTGCAAGACTTCCTTAAATTAAAGTTATTGTAAGACTACCTAACATTTTGCCTTAAAAGAGTCGGTTTTTAAGTTAAATGGGTCATCTTTAAGTTAAATGGGTCACTTTGAGGCAACGAGTCACCTTTTAGGCTTTTACCTTAAAGGGGTCACTTCTAGTATAAGTACTGTCTTCCAATAAAGTATCGCAAGACGGTTTGTACAACCGTAACAGCGGTCACAGCATAATAAAAAGAAAGAAAAAAAAAAAAAGCAAAAACCCACGTCAATCAGCTGATTTACAGATTTAGTTATTCATGACTCAACAGCAAAGATATTTAATTTTCAAAAAAAAATGTCATATGTATTTGGGTGCACTTTCGCCTTAAAGATCACATTAGTAAGAATTTTATACCACCCAATAAAGTAGCATTCCACTGGTAATTGAGCATTACATCCTTAAGAGGTCTAACATTGCATATCCTTAACTAGGAATTGTTTTTCAGCCAACTGAACTACTCAACATCACTAATATCGTACACCCTCTCCCCTAATAGCAAAAAGGGAAATGGTCTCGTATACCTTGCGAGCAAACACCAAAGGCTATACAATCATTCGGTCTAGTACCATGTATAAGCAAAGTTTGCATACTTAGTCTTCGTGTACAAACAAAATCATTTAATAAATAAATCTAGGACATAGGAAAACTGCTTACAGTAAAGAATTTCCTGCCTCAATTTGAGCGCAGAAAACGAGTACCGCCATCTCCGCAAAGACACACATATATCATCCTTAATTGGCTTTGTTATATCCTGCAGATATGAGCACAAAATTTACAAGATTAGTTCAAAGAGCACTTTAAAATATTACAAACTAGACAAAATACTAAACTTCAAGAGCAAGTAGTTGAGAAAGAGCAGTTTTGACAAGGCCACTACAGGTTGCATCTTAATCTCAACTCAGTCTGCTGAGAGTGACAATTTAGTCCCCCCAAACATGGAAAGCAAATCTACGGCAGAATACGAACCCGATATGTCACCAATGATATTGATCTATATTGCAATGGAAGTGATAGTTTCTAGTATAGATAAAGACATGAATTACCTGATAATAACCAGATATCAATTTCAAGATGCTGCTCTCATAGCACCTAAGCATAAATTAGAAAAGGAAACTAGGTAAGCATGGATGTTTATCCACAAGATTTTTTTTTTTTTGGGGGGGGGAGAAGTTACCAGTTCTCAAACACATGACCAGGAATCTCCACAACGTCATGATCAACACGCAAGCCAGAAAATCGAGCAAGTGATGAACGATTACACAAATGATGAACCTGAAACTCATTATCAACCCAAGGTCATTAACTGATGAGTACTATGCCCAATGAAAGTGGCACACTTCGCTTAAGGGGCTTTTTGGTTCAAGTATTTGGAATGGAATGGTATGAGAATGAGGAAACCCATATTTCTTTCTTTTTAGTTGTTTGTTTCATTGTTACAAGGAACGGAGAACGTTCCGGAACGTGGTACGGAAACGAGAACGCGGAACGCAGCCTCAGATGGACTCCTAGCCCACGTCCCACGTACCACGTTTCGCGTTCCGGGACGCGTCCCCTGTAACGTGAAACGTGGCCACGTACCACGTTTCCGGTATCAATGGACTTTGTTTCATTCAAAAGTATGGATTTAGAACACATTAGTAAAGCCTTGAAAGGGTGAAACGGGGATCTCATTCCATTGGGGGGTGTATGAGATTCCATGGGTTTAGACTTTAAAGGGGGATGAGAAATCTATAAATATAAGGTTTCATACCCAAGTTTCCTCAAGCCAACAACTTGTGATCATTAATGGTATCACATATTTCCATTCCATTCCAAGACATTCAACCAAAACACCCCCTTAGTTCTATGATTCTATCAACCAAAAAAAATGACACAAGCATGGCATCACATTGTAACAGTCACTACTTTTTTGTGGGAAAAGAGGGGTGGTGTCTGACAGTTAGAATCTGGGTATAAGCACTTACGGTAGAAGACTCTTGGAGAAGTTCAAAATACTAGTTTTGGCAGATAATTCAGGATTTCAAAAGCTTATATTATGAAGTTCATTTGTGTTTAAGGACATCTTGTCATCCAAATCTGTAACGAGTATTGAGGACAGGGATAGCAGAAGTAAAGAGAAACAGTTTAGGTCCCATATTATAAAATATTCAACTTTCTCTTAAGCTAATAGAATCAAAAAGCTGCTACTGGTTGACATAGTCAAACAAAGGGAAAAATCTAGGCTCCCTATGATAAACCACCTAGCTTGACTAATCGGGACCTTCAAGTTAAACAAAAAAGGGCAAAAAATAACAAGCGTCCATTTCATTCATCTTGGATAACAGAAGGCAGTCATTCAGAATAAATGATGGAAAGGTGTGTCAACTGTCAAGTGTCAAGTGAAAGAAAAACATACATATAGAATGGACCACAAGCAGTCACAAACAAGAACTCTGATAGTGACCACAAGAAACATTTGGAACTTACCACATGGCCAAATTCATGGAAAAGACTAACAACTTCAGAGAATCGCAATAATGCAGGAGAGTTGCAATCCTCTTTTATGAACTCAGACATCAGTAAAATAACTGGAACCTGGATATAAAATGATGATGAACAGTGCATCCAGAAATAGATGTTGAATTTGGATAAGACACATATTTTTTATTGGAAAAATAAACGTAAAATTTTGTGTATCACCTGTCTAGCAGCATTTGCTGATCGTGAACCATTTTGAAGAGGCAAGACACAAGTTTGACCATATTTTCCTTCCCTGAATTAATTGAAATATTGTCAGCAGATTTGCTAAGGAGAATTAGGTTAAGGTTAACAGAAATAGCAATAATAGCAGAACCTGGAGTAGAGATCAAGGTAAGCATAGCCCACAAGTTCACCAGAACTCAGATCAAAGACGGAGAAAACACGTATGTCTTCATGCCACACCTCAGCACTGACGAGTTCTTCAAATTTAAGACCTATTCATTAGATACCATATTCATTAAGTGTAATATAAGACATATATGCACATTGGAACAACTGCAACACTTGGATCTTTATAAAAATAAAATAAAAAAGTTTGAATCTCTGTTAATAATAATTTTTTGTTTATTACCAAAAAGATCTTGAAGTATTTTGAAAATCCCTTGCAGGATCAAGCTAAGAGGAAGGTACTCCTTAAGTGCTGCAAAGTCTACATGGAACTTTTCTTCTTCAAACTTTTTAACGTAATAGAGCAGGTCGTCCATTCCGAAAGGACCATCCCCTTCCTCTCTTTTCTGAGTTTTAAACAAAAGATAAGTAATGCAGAGGAGATTAGGTAATATATACATTGCATTATCAGAACAGGACTAACTTTCAAATCCTCCAATATAGCAAGTTCTTTGGCAGCCAAGTCAGTTAAACTAGTGGATAAGTCCTCCAAGAATTCCATAACCTGAAGACAAGAGCAGATAGCTTACTCAGATAGTGACTAATCATAATACATGGCTACCAAACACACTATATAAAAAAAGAGGTTATAAAATCCACCAATTGATATAGCTCAAAGCTTGCAAGTCCTTATCTTCAAGAACGAGACAGTTTTAAAACTAAGGGTCGCTTCCACAAACCTTTGATGATGTCTTTGCCATTCTAGAACCAACAGCATATTCTGCATAGTTATCATACCCAAGCAACCTAGCTAATTTATGGCGCAACTGAACCTGACAATAAAAAATATTCAGTGAACCTTGGTATACAAGAGGCTATAGTCATGTAACAACAAGACAATGTAAGTCATGACAACTGTCAGTTCTTATGCTCACTTACCAAATTTTCTAACACAGGCAAATTAACTTCTTTACATCTTTGCCCATATCCTACGGCTACCTTCCTCCGAGTAGTTCCAACCTTCACAAGTTTGGGGAAAGAAATGGTAATCAAATTCTAAAAAGAAGCACATTTACAATCTAATATATCTCATTAATAAGCACATGTGAAGCAAGACCTTCTGATGAAACAAACCATTTAAGCCATATAAAACAGCTGAAAACAAATCATTGCCACTTGGACCATGTACCCACTTTGTGCCATCCCACCCCTTTCCGATAGGTGTAGATGACGTCAAGCAGCCCTAAGACATCACAGCCAAGCCACTATGCCTTTTGAGTTTGATTCATTTACAGAAAACCTGTCATTTTAAGTAAAAAAAATCTTAACCAGCACAAGATTTTATCACTCTTTCTATTACTCCTTTTCTATCCCATCTAAACAGGTTACAAATGGGAAGAGGAAGCAAAGGATCACATATGAATTTAGGCTGGGCTTGCTGTCTTGTCATGTTCAAATGAGCAACACCCTAATAATATAAACCAGGTTGCTATCAATATAATCCTTAATAAAGCTCTTATTTTGCTCAAACATTCCTAATTTGACAGTTGGCACACATTTAAAGGAAAAGACTATTTTCCAACATCAAGAACCATAATAGATCCTAACAATTACAAAAAAAAATACTTTCCTAAAGTGCCCAAAAAATAGAAGGAAAACCAAAAGAAGGCAATAAAAATGGTTAGGTCGGTGAGAAAGTTGGATAGTAACAAAACCTTACCGATACTCTGACATCCTATGGAGTATGGAGTAAGTTGTAATAACATGACTTATAAGGCTGTTTCATCGTACAAAAGCATCTGTGAGGAATGAAGATGCATAACAATTGGAGGGATGGCTCTAGGTCTTTTGGGTGGAAATGGTAAGTTTGGTGAGGGAACCACCACTTGTGGTGGCTTGAACAGGGAACGAGAAAGATTTGTGAAGGGCGGTTGGAGGCAAGCAGGTCTGGAGGGGGACCCGATAATTTTACAGGTAAAAATAGCTTCGCCGGTGGTAAGCCTGAGGCAAATCTAGCAAGGTCATACATGACAATATTTTTTCTTATACTATTGGTGATCATCTATGGTCAAAGTAAGAAAACTTTGACCACAAAAGTAGGAGGGCAAAAAAGAAAAGGAGAAAGTATGAGGCAACTACAATTTGAAGATTTATCACTTGTGCGATCATTAGATTGCAAAATCAACAATTACTCGAATTCAATAGGACCATTTTTGCTTATGTTGTCTAACTTTGCTGACCTCTCGAGTACATAGTCTTGCCATAAAATCAAACCCAGAACATTGACTTCTCTAGTAGAAAATCACCTCCCAGTGATCATCAATTCTTCTGGCAAGATCGATCGTGACCCCATAGTGGAAGTTCTTCTATGGAAAAAATACATTGCAATATGTGGAAAGTGTATTGCAATCTTAACATAAAACAGATATGTAATGGATAGACCATGATTGAAAATATTCATCATTCAGTTTTTTTCTTGTTTTTTTACTATTTTGAGTATTGGTAATACTACATCAGTTGATTACTTGATTAGGATCAGTATCAGCTTAGGGGATTAAACAGGATTAGATAACAAACTTCGAACTTTCACCTGCCATTTCTTTTGCTTTCTTCTCTCTCTACACCTGCTATGATAACCAATATGTTCTCTATAATCAACTTAGGGGATTAAGCAGGAATAAATAACAAACTTCGAACTTTCACCTGCTATTTCTTTTGCTTTCTTCTCTCTTTACACCTTCTATGATAACCAACATGTTCTCTATTCTTCAAATCACCCAGTATCATACCATCTGTCCAATGGCTTATGAGTCAGACTATCATATTACAGCAAACAGAGTTACACTAATTCCCAAGTCCTTCCTGTTATTTCTTTTTTGAAACCCTACTTCAATACTTCATCTACAATTAGATATAAACTTCTAAGATAAATTCTACACAAAATCACACAAGAACTGAAAGATGAAACACCAGGCCGAAATATAAATAGAAGACAGCACTTAAAAAAAAAAAAAAATATATATATATATATATATATATATATATATATATATATATATATACATAAATGAAGAAGAACGTGACAACATATGAACAAAGCTAACCATTGCCAGCAAAAGAGACAAAAGCTTACTTTACAGAGCTCCAATATTGGCAACACGTGATTACTTTTCATAGTAACTTTGATATTATCATTGTTAGCTTTATCGAATATCTGCACATAAAAAACCAAAGATGAGCTACAAGAAAAGAAATTATACAATAAAAATCACTCCATTAGCAGCATCGTCAATTCTATAAGATTTGAATTTCATTCTTCTAGAAAAGAAAAGGAAAAAAGCAAGCTTTAATATATGTATCCATTATTTAGTACCACCTTCTCTACAAAACAAGCTTAAAGGAACAGTCATGTTTCTAAAACCATGATATTCAATTTTCTAATTAGGAAAATAAAAGAAAATGTTCTAAAATAAAGTGACAGATTGGGCAGGCAGGGAGAAGGAAAACAAAAGTCAGAAACTTTCAAATATTATAAGAGATCTCAAACAATATCCTGAAATCGAGAAACATAGGGGACGGGTTCGTGTATACAACAAAGAGATATACTACCTCCGTTTCACAATACATGCACCATTTTCATTTGGGAACTATTCATCAACCAACTTTGACAATATTTCTATTACCATTGTGTAAAAAAAAATAGTCAAGTGGGATCTTATTAAATTCGTCTCAATGAGAGGATTCCAAATATTAACTTTTTATAATCTTTACTTATACACAATTAGAAATATTAATGTCCAAAGAAGCCTGTTGGAATACGTAAAAAGCAAATGGTGCATGTATTGTGAAACGGAGGTAGTATATATTATCCAAAAAATCCCAAAACCTTTCTTCATTGATTGGTCGTGGCATTGGCTATGTATGCTTGAATTTGAAAATTCAAACTGTACAAGTAAAAAAAAGCCAGAGCTAGAGAATTGACACAAATAAAGCAAGAGCACCTGACAGTCCATGACACAAACAATAGCACAGACTAGACTCAACTATAGGGAAGACACACTTTTGAACGACAACCTGTAGTAGTTCAGAGGGTAATCCTTCGAGCTCTGATTCAGTGAAGAGAAGGAAGCTACAATCATCATTGATATTCTGAACATATTGCATGCTTAAACCATCTATCTGAGCCTGCAAACGTTGAACTTCCTCTTTCTTTGTTGAAGTAAGGTTCAATCCATTTTGTTCAAAATCTTTAACCTGTCACTGGATAAGCAACCATCAATATTCACAGGCAAACAGAGAAAGAAATGATTACAATCAATTCACATTCTTGCAAAATCACACACCAAAATTATCTGATCTGATACTGCCTAAACGTAAAAACGAGATACTAAATTATGCAGAAGAACTAAAATAACATAGAAAGAAAGAAAGAAAGAAATGGAAGTACATAGAGAAGCCTATAAGAATGTCTTCAAGGCCACTATACAATTTATGTATTACCATTTCACACCAAGCAGCTTAATGGACGGAAAAGGAGTTCAGTGGGAAATATTTTCATTGTGTCTACTGTCTTGTCAATTAAATATCTACTGGCTTAGTTGATGCCTTCTTAATGTTTTTCCTCCTTCAGCTCGAGAACAACTCAAAGAGGTGGGCTTACAACAAAAACTAATAACAGAAATGAAGCATTTAAGGAGATCCTGAAGTGCATCTTTATTGCATAACATAAACCTGGAAATCCTCAACATAAAGAGGGCTAATAACTATACCCTATACATGCATAGCTATTGTCAAACTAGTAAGTCTGAAGAGCAGTAAATGGAGAAGGTACTCTCGAGATTCGTGAAATCTTATCATTCAAATGCTGAAAAAATAATTAATCAGATGAGTAACGCCAAAGAGGTCAATCACTTTAAGAAAATGGTTCAAATTTCACAATTATATAAGCAGCCAATGAAGGAATTTAAGAAACCCGGCATAACTCGAGAGTCGAGACACACAATTCACATGGATACAACTATTGAACATTGAACACCAATCACACTCCAAGGAAAATAACACAGGTGGCAAAGGTAAACTCCCTTCGCACCTAATGATGCAATCAAAATCCAAAAGCCCTCAAAATAGTGCTGAAGGCTGCAGCACACTGCAGCAATGCAGGTCCAGAATACTTGCGCCTTCTTGAAGTATACGAGCATCTATTCAGCAGACCTCAACAACACTAGACTAGCTAAAACTGTATTTGTAAACCTAAAAAAGAGAGGACAAAAATCCAGGGCTGGCTAATATCAATCTCTACCAAGATCCCTACCTCAACGACAACCACATTTAACTTTGCATTTTGCTGAGACAGGGTTGAGGAGGCCCACTTGTACGGAAACTTACATTGATAGTAAGAGAATACAAACTATAGAGATAATTTAAAAAAGAACAGAACATAAGAGAAGATATATAAACTTCTATATATACCAGAGATTGAACATATGATTTTGCTTCATCACTTATCCACTCTCCTCTGGCAGCAAAAGCTTTTACAACACTGTAAACGTCTTCTCGCTTTCTGCAAGGTTCACATTAGGTAAAATGTCAGTTACACTTGGCCTTGGTATTAAAAGTATAAAAGCTACACGAAGGTTGGGGGGGGAATACCATTCTTGTTTAAACAGTTCAACTTGTACACTCAGTAGTAAAATATTAAGGGCATGGTAATGAATTCATGGTCATTTTATCATAAATGCTCCATGTGGAAGTCCATAGTAATAATTGTCCACTACCAAATTCTCTTCATAAATTGAATTATATCACCATTTGCTATCACACCAGAGATGTGTGCATGAGTGGTAATAAATATCAGTGAAAAAGTAGATGCCGGCTGGTTAAGATGTATACTGACTTACTGTGGACACTCATCATCACATGGCACATTTTGCTAAGAACCATAAGACAAAGAATGAAGAAAAGAAAGAGAGATGATCAGAGAACAAACGAAGATGAGATGTAGAAGATAAATAATTGATTGATAAACCAGAGAAAGTAAGACCTTGCATTAGAGAGGCTAGACTCTCCCGCAAGCTAAAGTGTGATACAATTTTCTAAATGATCCTATTTCTCTCACTTTTTCCCTTTGTGTTGCAATTCCTCCCACTTATTAGCTATCTATCTTTGGTATATATCCTCTGCCTTCCTTTTAAAGCAAATAAAACTGGCTCATTACACCCCTTACCCTATCTCCACTTTCAAGACAGGAGGGGGTTGCATGGTCAAGAATATCACACTGTACAACTTTTCATTAAAGGCAAAATTACTACCAATACTTCAAATAGTTTTGATCTGATGTGGTTTGGAAGTCCAGCAACACAGCCCTTTCCTATCCAATCATCCAAGAGACCAAAAGTATGACCATGCAAACTCACATTGACCAATCATCCATGACAAAATAGCCCGTCTCTTACCTCTAAGCTCTCAAGAACATCCCAACGCCTTTAATTAAAGATAGATCTTTTTTGTCATTTTGTTTCAATATCAAATATGCCACTGGGGTCCCAAAGAGTAAGACACTCAGATTCAACAACATCCTGCTAATAATAAAATTGTAAGACTAGCTTTAACGCATAGTAACACTGAGATTCTGTCACCACTATCCATAAGCTTATATAATCAACAGACACACAGTGGGGCACAATAGTAGTCTGTACAACAACAAACAAAGTACTAAACCTGCTGGAAGCCTGAAACAGAGTTTAGAGAGGTCTGCAGGCTTAACCTCAATGGATCAATAATCAAGACAATTAGAGAGGTTCTTTCCGAGTATTCCAGAATAAAAAAATAAATATTTCATATTCATTTTCCTATATAGAATTGCAGCACCAATGAAAAAAAGAGTAAAGACAAGCTCATCATATGAAGTTTTCTTTACCTCACTGTGTTCTCTTTGACATTTTTAGTAACAAAGGCAAATTCGTAGTGAATAAATGGGAGAGGAATAGAGAACAAAACCTGTAAGAACCAATATGTGCATTTATTTTTTGCTCCGCTTCAGCACTAACTTTGCGTACGTCCTCCAACGTCGATACCAACCTTTGAAAAACACAAGATTGGACCAGTGGAAATTGTCTTGCCTCTAGTTCTGCTAGCACCATAATGTCTTGATATCTAACCTAACAATGAATACAGCGGATAACAAAAGATACATTAGCAGTAAACACCAGCCACATCCATACTTTTGACATTACCCTGTACCCTCCCCAACATGATGGAAAGGTGTTTTTCTTCAAAGTTCACACGTCCAATAGAACTCATAGATAGAGAAGTTTCAGATCGTGATATCTACTAGACCAAGGCCAAGAATCTTAAATATTTCAAATCAATATACTGCCTTGATGGCACTTTAATAGATATCCACTTGAACTTAAAGCAACAATAATATATCAATAACTTTCTAAAGAAACATTTCTGCTATATTGGAGTCATTGTCGGACAGTGAACTGCTCCATATTTTTACCTTTGAACCAAAGCAGTAAGCAGAACCTCTTATACATACGCATCGCAAAGATGATCTCCAATGCAAAAGCTCTAAAAGAACATATATTTTTTGAAAGCTGTAGACTTTGCTAGGTATCATGCATGCTTTGACAAGTGACAATTATTAACCTTTTTAAGTTCCACAATGATACAATGCACCAATTTGCACAATTCATATTTTGTAACAACACAATTAGGGACATGGCATAACTTTACTAGGATACCATTTATAATAGTTATCACTCTCATACTCTCCCCGAAATCGCATCAATTTAGGAATCTACTCATAAGCCACTACTCCTACTATTTTAAGAAACGTAGCAACTTTTATTGGACATCATAGAGTACTACTCCATAATCCATATAACTAATATTCCAGAAGAAACACATACTGTACTTTTTTATACTAAATCACTTGAAGGGAAACAATTCATATATTCATATAGTATCTCCAACATAAAATTCCCCAGTCGAACCGCAAAAGATTAGCAACAATAATCATAACCATTGAAAGAAGTAAACTAATACAGTATATTCACATAACAAAAACCCTAGTTGAGTTTCCTATTCAGCTACATCACCTTATCAACAGGAACCGAAGCAATAGCATCATAAACCTCCGTCGATTCTGCAATAATACGGTCCGCCAACTTCCGAATTTCATTTGCCGAAAGATTAACCCTCACATTTGACCCGACAAGATCTACACACATCAAAACAATCCATAACAACTCAACATTTTTATATACAGAAAGCATAATACAAGATTGAATCAAAGTTCTGCAAAGTTCAACTAAATATTCCACAGATAACAAAATCGAAGTAGAAACATCCAAAAACCTTTAGGTTTACTGCGTTTTTTGAAGGATTTGAAGGCGAAGAAAGCGAAGTTGAGAGCAACAGCAAGAACAGCAGCAGTTCCAGTGAAGACGATAATCTTTGCACCTTTTCCGCCATTGTTGCTTCTCCTTAAGCTTTTCTCTCTCTGGCTATGGCGGTCGTCTTCTCCGTCCATCCTCACTTTCTCTCTCTTCTTTTTCTCTCTTCGAAACTCAGAGAGTTGGAGAGAGAAAATTTGGGAGGGAAATTTTTTGTTTTTTGTTTTTTGTTTGGACTTTAAGATTTCTATGGGCCCAAATTGTAGCATTTTGAGTTATGGGCTGGACGTCATAAGTTTTAAGCCCACTTGACGTAGGTTGTAACGGTACAATTTTTTTGTGTTTTATGTGGTTTCGAATTGTGGGGTATGTTCCCCTCAAAAAAAAAAAAAAAAAAACTATTTGTGGGGTATGCATGTGTTAATTACTTTTTTTTTTTTGACAGCTGTTAATTACTTAATTTATGCTAATATATTTGATAGGATAAGTGTGAGTACAAAAATATTGATGAAGGTGAGACAACGTAAAACACGTGGAAAAGATCAAAAGAAAGTAATGTTTCACGATGTACTGTTGTCATGTTATTGTTATAGAATTCATGATAAGATTTTTTGGATGTGCATAATTATAGAATTGTTGGTCATAATTAATCATATAAAGAAATATTGTAATTGGTAGATTTTGTGATATAGTACTAGGAAGATACCTAATAGAAATATAGTTGATTGTTTTTAAGTTTGAATTTGGTTATCGAAAACTTCTATCTTAAGTGAACAAAAAGTTCAATTTACGAGTTGTTTTATAGTAAACCACAAAGAATAACTTACTCTATATTTCAAGATTTTATCTTTAAGTCAACTGATATAAAATTCCATTCAATTGTAATGTACGCATTACAACTCTTATCATATATCTAGGTCTGCTATACTATATCCGATGTTTTTTTTTTTACTAATTATTGATTTCTAGACCTCCCAATGTACAAAATTGGCACAATAAAGAGAGTTCCAATGAACAGATTATCCAATAAATTAAACTTGTCTAATCGAACATATTAAACTTTACAATTGGAAAAATAAATGTAATATTATATAACATATAGATCCCCTCAAAAAAAATATAACATATAGATACAACACTAGCTTAACAACCTTATATATAACAAAAAAAACATAAGTTCTCCAACAATTTTTAACTCGACCAATCTAAGGATCTGAATTAACCAATAACATACTCATATATATATATATATATATATATATCTTCAATTATAACATCTAAGGATATACAATGCACAAACAAAAATAGTTAGCACAAGCACAAAAATCCAAGCTCATCCGATGAAATCACTCTCTTTATTTATCTATCTTTACAATTCCAAGTAGAAAAAGAGTTTTTTTTTTTTTGTGTGTGAAAACAAGCGACTAAGCACAATGATTTAGTCAAGATTTATTTACAGGTCTTACTATCACATTTACAAGACTTTACTACAGGGTGATTATGGTCCATTTCGAGCCAAAGCCTGAGGCTGAATTCCCCGCGTCAAAACACGCTAATTCGGGCTGCTCACGCGGGCCTTTCGTGCCATTTTGGGATTAGACCAAAAATTAGCCTTATTTATTCATATTATAATCGCCTGTGACCCTTTTTTTTTGCCAAAACAATCGAGTTGGGCCCAATCACGAGTCAAAAAACCGTGCCTAAAAACTCGCCTATTTCAGACCGGACCCATATTGATCACCTCTAAACTTTACTAAATAAAGCTACTAAGCCTAGTAATATAGACGAAATTCAATCCTATGTATCAAATATCATCTCTTAATCTCTACAAGACTTTACCAAATAAGCTGTTAGCACAATAAGGTAAGAGGTGTGATAAAAGGAGGGAGGCAAGCAGTGCGCAGGGCACTCCCGCCACATCTTAGATTAGCGAAGAAACAGCACAACCTTTCACTTCTTTCCCCTACACGTGCTCTCTTTCTCTTTCTCTCTCTTCCCCCTTTCATAAAATTAGACAAATTGAAATTTCTTCACTCCCCCTTTTTCTCTCTCTCTCCTCACAAATATTTCACCAATCCCACATCTTTCCTCTTTCTCTCTCCTACCCTTTCTCTCTCCTCTTCAACCCTCGGATTTATCCCCCCCTATTTTCTTTTTTTTCTCTTCCTTCTTCTCATTATTCGGATCGTATAATTTTTTTTTCCAGGTGACTTTCTTTTTCTCTCTCTTTATTGTAATTTTTCCAAGTTTCACAAATTAGGGTTTTATCGGAGGTATAATTTGGTTGGTTTGTTGGTTGAGGTGGGAGATTTTTCCTCATTGTATAATTTTTTTTCCGATTCAATTAGATTTTGATTCGGAAAGATATTTGTAGTAGTATTATTAGTTTAGTTGATTCATTTGCTAACTTTACTCGAATTAGGGTTTGATTTAATCCCCAGTTTATTCTGAAACACAAAAAAAATATATATAAAAAAAGCTAAGAATTTGATTGATATATTTGTATAGAAAATCTATCTTTTTTCTGGTTTGGGTTTTTTTAGGGTATTTTTTGTTGATTTATGTGTATAGGAGATATACCGAGTTCTCTCTACAAGAAACTCCGTGATATTTTTGGTGCAGTTTATTTTTTTTGCTATCTGAAAATTGAGGGTTGTCTTGTTCAAATTTCTTCTTAATTAGGGTTTCCTTTCAATTTGTTTTTCTTTTCCTTTTTTTTTTTGGTTTTTTTGGGTGTTTGTTATTGAAAATTTGCAAAAAAAAAGAAAATAGAAGAGAAATCTAGGGTTTTTTTTGGCTCAAGGGTTGATTGTTGAGGAGAGAGTTCTGCTCCTTTTTTGGTGGAATTGTTGATAGGATGGCTTTGAATTGTTCTAATCGGCCGATGTTTCCGGCCCATCTCGGCGAGGAACATATAGTTCAGGGTGGTTCTCAGGACAAGGACATTCGTGAGTTGTTGCCTGCGGATCCTTTTGAAATGGATCTAAGCTCCACTGTTGTTACCGCCCTCACCGGATTGTTTGAGGGTCTGACGATTGATTATAGTGGTTATGGAGGGGCCGAGGTTGGTGGTGGTAGAGGGGATTACCCCCTTTTCCCTGAGTGGGGCTTTTGGTGGAATACGTCGGCTGTGGAATTCCAGACGTTACCTGGATTCGAGTTATTCGATGATAGAATAAAGAAAGACAACCAAGTTGGTGGTTTTGTAGGATTAGGGTCTTCAGTCCATGACAGGGGTGTCCGATTTCCCTGTACTTTGGATGGTGCTAAGATTCACACTACTGCTAATACTAGCTTTGAGAGGAGTGGTAATCATAAGGAGAATGCTGTGGGTGATGGTTATCTTTGGGAGGAGCAATTAGGGCATCCGGTTAATAATGGAGGTGTCCGTTTTGCTTGTACCCTGGAGGGTGCTACGTCTGGTACTGTGAAAGATGGCTTTGACAGGAATGATAATCATGAGATGAGTTCTGGTCAGGCTGCTGATACTGATGATAGCGCTGGAGCTCCTCACCTGGCGTTGAGCTTTGCTCTTTCATATTTGGGTGTTCGTGATCTGCTCTCTGTTGAAAGAGTTTGCAAGTCATTGCGCTTCATGGTTCAAAATGATCCCCTTCTTTGGAGGAGTATACACATTGATCAGCCACTAAATGATCGGATCACTGATGATATTCTTCTTCAATTAACCGATAGGGCTCAAGGGAGCTTGCAATGCTTGAGCCTTGTAGAGTGCCAACAGGTCACAGATGATGGTTTGAAGCGTGTCCTCGATGGCAATCTGAGGTTAAAGAAGGTAATCAGTGTGTGAAAAGCTTTAAATTTCATTTTTTAACTTGCATTCATTTTGTTGTTCTTGCAGATTTGTGTTGCCTATAAGAGTGGATATATGCTAGGTTATTCTGGTATGATGGGAGTCTGATCTTAAATTAGGTTTTTGCATTGTGGGAAATTCAAGTTGCTTGCATACTAATGTTTGTGACTGTGATTTTATTATGGAGAAACCTCTCATGTATTTAAGTTTCATATTACCATGCTCATGAAGTTTTAATTTGGAATGAGCATTCATTTTATCTTGTATGTGTCATTTGTCCATATTTTGGCACAAGGATGAAGAGATTGCTGCTAGTGGAAAAGATAAGAGGAAATAATTTATGAAATTATTACCAGTATAACAAGGCAAAGGGCAGTAGTGTATCTGTGCAATTGTCTTCAGTTTCCTGATTTCTTTTCCCTGTTTTCCCTACTATCCCTAACTAGCATTCTATTCATTTAGTGGTCTCCCCCTCCCCTTTATCATCTTTATATGTCAAGGAAGCATGGATGAGCAAATATATGGTTAGTGACACTGGGATAATCCTGGATGTGTTCAAGATTTTGATGTTTCAAGGAGTCCTGAAAAGCAAAAGAGTAATCTCGCTGTAGTCTATACTGATTGGATCTATCTATTCGGGCAACCTTAATACTTTTTCATGATAATTTATCAATTCCGTAGAGAAAATATTTGACCAACTACGTAAACCTTTTGTCTAGCTTGTATGTTTGGATATTTTATTAGTAATTTGATGACCTGCTCAACCTAAATGCATACTAACTGTTCTATGGTTCATTCACTGTGATGTACGTCATCTTGAAGCTTAAGTTATAATTATATAAAATTTCTGTGTTATTTGTGTTTCCTTTATCGGTTCATTGCTGAAACTCTTTTTCATTATTGCAGCTGAGTGTGCCAGGGTGTACAAGAATAAGCATCGATGGTGTAGTGAGCTGCTTAAGGGCTTTCAAAATGGTGGCTGTCACTGGGATAAAGTATTTGCGAGTTGGTGGGCTTTATAATGTGACACAGAATCACTTTGAAGAGCTGATGTCATTACTGGACATTCATAATCGGGTTCAAGTCAATGGTCACAAGCCACACTTCTATCACAGAGGAAACTTTTATTTATCCTGTGAAGATGATCGTCCGATTGACATTGAAGTGTGTCCACGGTGCCAAAATTTGCGACTGATCTATGATTGCCCTGCTGAAGGTTGTCAGGGAATATGCCAAACAACTGAGCTGTGCAGGGCGTGTACCCTCTGTATACAACGGTGTGTTCAGTGTGGGAAGTGCATCAATGATGGTGAGTATGAGGAGACCTTTTGTCTGGAATTACTTTGTTCTGATTGTTGGAAGCAAGTATTGCAGCGTCAGGAGGGGAAAGATGTGGGGATCAGTGTTTGTAAGCATCCCGTTTCTCAGGAGCCAGTTATATCATTCCATGGCTAGGGAATATTGGCTTAGTGGGTATTATCTGTATCTTGGGTTCTCTTGTGCTGTCCGCTTTTTGCTCGGGAACCAAAAGCTTGATGAATTAAAGCAAACATGCAATGGGAACTATATTGTCGCTGCCATCCAAGATGACACTGGTTTTGCTTGGGCTGCCGACGGATGATTGCATCTCGCTTTTGTTTGTCTTACTGTGATTCGGGTTTTACTGATTTAGGGAGCTGTTGTTGTGTCATATTGTTATACGTGGTAAAAAAAAATAAAAATAAATAAAAATTGCATCTCGCTTGGTAATAGATATTATCTCGCCATGCAGAACTGATGTGATGAAAGAGCTGTCGAGGGGGGGGTTGGAGTTGGGGTGGAGGTTGACTTCCATATGTAGTAACTTCGTAGTTTTGGCTTCAATTAATCTGCTTTGCTGCAAGGGGGCGGTTAAGATCAAGGCTCGACTTTTCTGTAGTTCCACTGTGAATGCTGGAGGAGAAACCAGTTGGTTTTTTGGAAATGATCATTGAAGTGGCTGATTATTTCCAGAGATGATCATTGAGGTGGCTGATTATTTCCAGAGTGGCTGATGGTGCTCTTGTCGATGTCGTTACGGAGCACGGCTGTTGTTTTTATTCATGTGCATTAGGTGCTCCGACGGATTTTTCGTTTTTTTTTATATTTTTGGTTAAATGTAAAACTAAGCTTAACTCTAAAGATTTACATTTGATGTGGATGATTCATTTTGTTTGCCCTGTTTCTTCACTTGGCTGGAAATGTGGGCACTGCGCAAATCTTGAAGTTTGGTCATCATGATATGTTGATGTGAACGTTTGGTGGATAAATTGGGTTTTTGCTGTACTTTCCTACCCAGTTTGTTGGGAAAACGTTGTCGTTTGGTTGTTTTTTCTGTGAATAAACTCCAATAATATTCGAACTAAGTTTCTTTTTAAGCTGGTCATTTTATATTCAGCCTATGGTTTTGGCTTGTTGATTAAAGAATTAAATAGCTGGAAGAGATTGGTGCTCTTTTTGAATTATGTGTAGTTCAATGTCAACCATTTTTGGTGGGCCGTCAAGGTTGATCGATGACATGATGACCATTAATTATGTAGTCACATACAGCGGGAGTTTAGGCCACAATAACCACATATTCTGTTTATTTGGAATAAATTGGGCCACATTAAATGAAGGAAAAAATATAACAAAAAGAGAATGTAATTTTTCGCAAAAAAAAGTATGTTTTTATAAGGTACTTTTTGACAATGTTATATGTTTTCTACTACTTTCGTTTTATATTAGATGCTACATTTTCAAAATTGCGGAATTCGAGACAATTTTTGAAGAGGGAAAGAAAAGTGGGGACCCATGGAATAAGAGAGAGATAGAGAGGGTTTATCTCCCAAAAAAGAAAGTGTAGCATTTAATATCAAACACCCCATTATAAAAAGTGTAGCATCTAATGTGAAACGAATGTACTATATATATTTTTTGAATGTATTCTGAATGCCACCTAATAATTTTTTTTGATCAAACGAGGATGAAGTCTAGAAGATAATGAAAAACCAAGCAAAGAAAACAAACTATTAGGAAATTAAGGAGAGAGGAGTATTTATCTTTCTGAAAATGATAGCAGGATTTTTTTTGGAGATATCACTTTTTTTTTCAACACTCATGGATAAGTATTGGAAAGTATTGTACCACTTAATTAAATATCTCATCTAAGCGGTTATCAATGTGACATTTGACTCAAGATTATTTTGGATGTTATATTTTCTTTTGCTATAATAAATTAAACCTAATCAAATATGAGGACCTTCTTTTACTTTAAGTGACTAGTGAAATTAGCGTAAATTACGAATTTCCTCTGGTTTGAGCTCCGTTAAGGTCTCCGTCCATAGTTTCATACGTTTGGCCTTGTGGGAGTGCTTTTTCTTAGTAAATGTTCGAATGTAATTGTTTTTGTCATGAAATAAATGAATGGCTTACCACAAGATAGTTAGTTGATGTGCAACCTTAACATTGACTGATATTTAAAGTTTAGCTAATGGACGTATACGTGAATCTAACAAGTTTTAGGTGAGACGGGGCTTATAATAACTTGTTGTAAGGTGTTCAGAGTTATCTTAAAAAAAGTTGAAGTCACACTTAGAATAGAAAAGTAATCTCGATTTTATGATAAATTATTTTATGTTCGCCTTATAAAAGTTTTGTGTTAGTTAATGAGGTAATTGACACTAAAGTATCCAAGTTTGATTTTTGTTTTTATATTAATCTCAAATTTGATCTATTAATTTCGATTTTGGGGTTTACCTTTCTATATTGGTCTTAAATCAAAGTCGATCAATCCAATTGTTAAAAAAAAATCACGTATTATGCTCTAATTGGTCAGATTTTCTTGTGGATAAAACTATAAGAGAAAGGAGAGAGAGAGAGAGGATACAAAGAATTTTGATCCTGAGGAGGGGGAGGAGGGATTACACGTTATGACAACTTGCAAGGATACCAACGAGCATGTGATGATTAAGTAATAAATCAAATTTTGGATCAATACGGAAAGACACGTCAAACTTTGAATTTGTAATATCAATCTTTAATTTATAGTTTATACTCACTAGACATGCTCTTTAATCTTAAATTGATATGCTAAGTCGTATCTTTAAGTAATTGCACTTTGATTTATATGTCCCAAATTCTATTTCTTTGACGGTAAACTATTGCTTGTATAGATATCAAAATTTAAATGTGAGATATCAGATATTGTTAGAAGTAAAATTCTCAAGTTCCTCCATCAGACCAATATTAGTAAAGCGTTGAAAATTATAATTACACCTTTATAAATTAATTTGCATCTTAAGTTTTATGACTGTCTGCATTTTAAAGTACGTGTCTGTGTATCCGATGTATAAATGTGTATAATATAACAATCCTCGGAAACACAAGCAACGTGATTTCACTTAATTTCATTACTATTTCATGTAAAATTGGTGATATCCATCTTCTTCCTCAATTTAAGTTAAATTTTATGTATGTATCTTCATATATTTTACATTTACCTGATCTCTGTAGTTACTTGGCGTATGTGTTAGTGCAAAGGCAATTAAGAAAGTTTAGCGTGTACGTTTTCTTGACTTGATGCTCTTGAATGCCAAGGTATCAAGACTGTTACATGTTGAGTTCACAATTCACATGCATCCGTGTGTTGGAAACTTGGAATAGGACCAAATCAAACAACATTTTTTTAAGGGAACAAATCAACACATATGTGTATCAGTATATGTATACCTAGTTGTCCACTATATTCATTTATACGACAAAACTATTATATTATCTTCTCAAAATACTTGTTGGGCATTCAAGAGCGAAAATAGTGTTTCTATATAAGTGTTAGATCTATTAAAAACTGACCAAAATTAAAACACGACCTGGTAAATATTTTTAAAAAGTTGGCTTGAAATCTAAAAAACTCCAAACATGCATGTTGCATTCAACAAACTATATCTTACTTAACTCACTAAACCTAACGTAAATTTGAAGGATTTTGTCTTCGATCAAGTGCAATAAACTGAATGTATATGGACGAATTATAAAGATAATATATTCAATAATATTAGGTGACCGCAACGTTTTCTTTAGAAGCTAATTGCGGTTGGTTGGGCTAGTATATTTAGGCCAACTACTAATATGTATTGGGTCCTATGAGGTTACACAATGTGACAACCCTTGGATATTACCCAAATCCATTTGTGAAATGGGTTGGGCGGTTTTAAAGATGGATGGAAGAGTTGTAACTCATGAGGTTATTAGGCTCATAATGTATGACATTATGAGACAAAATAAAGCCTCATGAATCACCTCTTTGTAACCACCTTATATAATGATATGGGGGTTACAAAGGAGGGTGTGATTACATCATATTTGTAGAGAAAATCTGATTTTCTTTGCTCCTCTCTTTCTCCTCATTTTCGGCCATCACACCTCAAAAGCAAGAGAATTATTCTCTCTTCCGTACTAGCATACGTGGTGATCTAAGGGTTGTTCGTGGACCAACACTAGAGGAACGGCGATTGACGTTCTAAAGGATCTCCACTAGAAGGCTCGAAGTGGAAGTGGAATTCACGCATCAAGAGGTATATTCTACACTCTTAGTTGATTCATGTTAATTTATGCAAAGATCTTGGTGTTAGATGTTTGAGTATGTGATACTCGTTTTCCGCATTAAGCATCTAAATTACTACAGTGGTATCAGTTAGCCTATTGCATAGATTAATGTGATCATGTTGATGCATGTTTTCCTTTATTTTAATTCATTTAGGGGAGGGTATTAGCATGAGGATATTGTTTGATCTAGTGGGAGTATAAAAGTTGTTTATACATTTTTTGATACATATATATATATATACATATATAATTGTTATATTATTTCATGTTTTAGTTAAGTTGTTAATTAGAATATGATGTATATATATATGTATGATTCATGATTTGCATGCTTTGAAGTTTTTTATGCTTAATTTGATTATGTATAATTTCATGGCATGAATTCTTGAATATGAGGCCAAGTATGATTTAGTTATGCATAAAAGTGTTTTAGTGTATAAAGAAAATCATACGTATTTTGATTAAAATTGCTTGAATTGAAATCGGAAAAGTGGAAGCAGTGAGCTTCTCGCGAGTCGCGGCTCACATCGCGGGTCGCGACCAAGCTCGCGAGTCGCGAGAGGTGGTCTGCCTCTTCGGCTCATCTCTCCTTCAACGAATAAAAAAAAACTTTAAGATCCGTTTATCCCTTAATGCATATTAATGAGTTATTATGCATGGTATCCTATGTTAATACTTAAATGAATTAAAATTATGATGGGAGTTTCATTTTGTGACATTTAATTTTATGTTAGGATGTTAGTTTTAATAAGTTGATTAATTCTTACATGCTAGTGTTTGTGATTAAATGTCATGCAATGCTTTTATGTTTTAATATGATTAAAATATATGTGGTACCTTAAAGTGCTTATGAATTTTTCTTTAAATTTAATAGTTGATTAAATTTGTTAGATTAATGTTTTAAAACCTTTGGGAGATAAATTCTAATATGATTAAAATTTGTCTAGAGGTACTAACCATTTAATTTAATATGAGATTAAATTTGGTTGATGTTATTATGTTTTAAAGTTGTTGAAGCATAATAATTTATTTTAATAGTTGATTAAAATGCATGTTTTATATATATGATATCATGATTGCATGCGGTGACTAGTATGGCCCAAACTTGGATAGAAATTACGATCTGCGTATCGTTAATGTATTTTTGTAATCTAAATACGATCTGTGTATCGTTGGTATTTTTGTAATTTTAGTTTAAAATTCCAAAAATGATTATTCAAGTTGTCATAAGAAGAATGGTGATTCAATCTTATTCCATGAAGCACTAGGATGGAGATCCAAGGTGATTCAAGAATGGAGACCTTAAAGAGTAGTCTTTAGAGTTAGGGGCCATACTAGGATCACATTTCATTTTATGCATTTAAATATTGCTTTTGAATGCTTTCTAAGTTTTATTATGCATGTGATTTATTTTTGCAATGAGTTCACAAGTAATTAAATCACATAATAATTTACTTAGGTCCCTAAAGCGAATATTGGGTAATTGCTTTTCCAAATAAACATCTACTAAAATCTTGATCGTTAGTAATAGGTTCTGCCAAAGCAGAGTGTTACTTCCAATCTTGGGCTAAGTAGAGTAAATTTCCGAAATTTGCATGTTTAGTTTGGTTTGGCCCAACAAAATCATCAAAACGGTTTTGGATTTTGAAGCAAAGGGTTGGGTTTTTGTGTTTGGGTGACAAGTTCTGTCTAGGATTAGGAAGGCTTTCCCCAACGTTGTGGGTAACTTCCTTATCTGGGAACTTTCATCACCTTAGCAATCACCCATCAACTAAGAATTACAATTGTTGTAATTAGTAAAAGAGTTTACTTACCTTTTAAATTTGGTTTTAAGTTGAGGCCAAAGTCCACTTATAAATCATGTTTGATAGGATCTTAGAATCACTTGATTCAAAAGGGACACAATTAAAATTGGTCAAGTGCATAGCTTTTATTTTAAAATGTTTAAAATTTGTTAAAAGCTATTATGATAAACATACTCATTACTTTTGCATCTTCTATGTAGATATCATGTCTGGTAACAACAATAATTCACCTTTTAACTTACGTTCAATCCTTGAAAAGGATAAGTTGAACGGGAACAACTTCCTTGATTGGGAAAGGAACTCGAGAATTGTTCTTAGATCCGAAGGTCGAGAGGATGTTCTTGAAACCCCGATCCCGGTTTTAATGACCACCTCTACTGAAGCCGAAAAGGCGGCCCATAAGGCCATTGCAGAAAGGTCGGTAATTGTTACTTGCCTTATGCTCGCGGCTATGGAACCAAGTCTGCAAAAGAGGTTTGCAAGCTTGGATGCCTGCGATATTATCCGACAGTGAAAACCATGTTTCAAAGAAAGCAAGCTCGGATAGAGAGGTATGAAACTCACAAGGCTATTCTTGAGTGTGCGAGTGTGCGTTAGTCGAAGGCAAGCCAGTCGCTACTCATGTCTTTGAAATGATTGGTTATTTCGAGACAATGGAGAGGTTGGGCTTTCCTTATAGCCAAGAGTTGGCTAACGACATCATACTACACTCACTTCATGAAGGCTTCAACCACTTTAGGTTGAACTTCAATATGAATGGGGTGTCGAAAACCCTTGCCTGAGTTACATGGGATGCTCATGACTCGCCGAGCAAAACATACATCTCGTTGCACCTAAGAAGGAAGTTCTTATGGTTCAAAAGGGAAAGGGTTTTAAGAAAGAATGGGCCGGCAAGAAAAAGCAAGACAAGGGCAAGCAAGTTGCCGCTAGATCGCCGATAAGCCACGTGCAAAGGCAAAGCCAAAGGTGGCCGCAAATGCCAAGTGCTTCCATTGTGGTCAAATTGGCCATTGGAGGCGTAATCGCCCGAAGTATCCGAATGATAAGAAGTCCGGGGCTTCTTCTTCGAGTATCTATGTCATTGACATTAATTTAGCAACATCTACTTCTTGGGTATTTGATACCGGTTGTGTTTCTCACATTACTTCGAATGTGCGGGGACTAAGAAGGAGTAGAACCTTGGCTAAAAGGGGAGGTAGAAGCTGCGCGTTGGAAATGGCGCAAGGTTTGCGGCCGTTGCGGTTGGGACTTATTGTCTACCTTTACCTTCTCGGTTTAATATTAGAGCTTAATAATCTGTTATTATGTTCCTACTATTACCAAAAACATTATTTCTATTCCAGTTTTGGATAATGAAGGGTTTTCATTTACAATTGAGAAAGGTTGTTTCTCTGTTTATTTGAATTCAATGTTTTATGCCATTGCTAAAAGGTCTAATTGTCTATATTTCCTAGACTTAGACAACGATGTCCTTAACATAGACAAAAAAAAACATAGATCAAGCGATACTAATCCTACTTACTTATGGCATTGTCGTTTAGGACATATAAACGCGAAACGCATTCGAAGTTACATAAAGATGGACTTCTAACATCTTTTGACTTTGAGCCATTTGATGTATGTGAATCATGTTTAATGGGTAAAATGACAAAGTCACCTTTTCTTGGAAAGGGTGAAAGGGCCGGTGATCTATTGGGTCTAATACATACCGATGTGTGTGGACCAATGAGCACAAAAGCTAGGGGAGGGTTTGGGTACTTCATTACTTTTACCGATGATTTAAGTAGATATGGATATGTCTATTTGATGAAACATAAGTCGGAATCGTTTGAGAAATTCAAAGAATTCCCGAATGAAGTCCAAAACCACTTGGCAAAACAATTAAAGCACTACGATCCGATTGTGGTGGTGAGTATTTGAGCCAAGAGTTTAGTGATCACTTGAAGAGTTGTGGAATTCTTTCCCAACTCACTCCACCTGGAACACCTCAGTTGAATGGTGTACCCGAAAGGAGGAACCGGACTCTACTTGATATGGTTCGGTCTATGATGAGTTTTGTTGATCTTCCCATCTCTTTTTGGGGATATGCTCTCGAAACTGCTACTTGCACACTTAATAGAACTCCATCAAAGGCAGTAGAAAATACACCATATGAGATGTGGAGTGGAAAAACTCCAAGTTTGTCTTTTCTACGGATTTGGGGTTGTGAGGTTTATGTAAAACGTTTAATTTCAGATAAACTCGCCCCTAAATCAGATAAGTGTTTCTTTGTGGGTTATCCCAAAGAGACCAAGGGCTATTACTTCTACCATCGGATCGAGGGCAAAGTGTTTGTTGCTCATCGTGGTGTCTTTTTGGAAAAGGATTTTATTTCCAAAAAGGCAAGTGGGAGTAATATATTTCTCGAAGAGGTTCGAGAAAAGCAACAAATGGACATAGTTCAACCTATGTTAGAATCGAAGCACAAGTGCCAGTTTGTGGAGCTTGAAGTAATTCCTCCTTTAGAGGAATCTTCTCCCATAATCGATCAAGTGTTGGAGGATGTGCATCCTGTACACGAACCCTCCTCTTGTCCCACTCGAATCTAATTCGTGCAAAAATTCTCAAATTGTTGAGAAGAAGATTTCTCCTGTTGCAGCCCCTCGTAGGACTAGTAGATCAAGAATACCAAACAAAAGGTTTGTTGATTTCTTGTTAACTGAAATTTCTGAGATAATGATCTTAGAATTTGAAGAACCTACTACCTACAAGCAAGCTTTGATGAGTGAAGACTCCGAAAAATGGCTTGAAGCCATGAGGTCCGAAATGGCATCTATGTCCGAAAATCAAGTATGGGACTTGATGGATTTGCCCGATGGGGTTACACCTATTGGTTGCAAATGGGTTTTCAAAGTGAAAACAGACAAGGATGGTAACGTTCGGGTTTACAAAGCAAGATCGGTTGCAAAAAGGGTTCAAGCAAGTTCATGGTATAGACTATGACGAAACCTTTTCACCAAGTAGCAATGCCTAAATCCATTCGGATACTCCTAGCGATTGTTGCCTTCTATGATTATGAGATTTGGCAGATGGATGTCAAAACCGCTTTCTTGAATGGGTTCTTGAAAGAGGATGTGTATATGACACAGTAGGAAGGTTTTATGGATCCGGAATATCCTAGGAGGGTATGTAAGCTTCAAAAGTCCATTTATGGATTGAAGCAAGCATCCCGGAGTTGGAATCTTCGTTTTGATGAGGCAATCAAACTGTTTGGTTTTCTCAAAAACGGAGAAGAGTCTTGTGTTTACAAGAAGGAAAGTGGGAGTAACATAGTTTTCTTGGTCTTATATGTAGATGACATACTTCTTATAGGAAACGACATTCCCATGCTTGAGTCAGTCAAGGAATGGTTGAAGAGTTGTTTTTCTATGAAAGACCTTGGAAATGCTGAGTACATTTTGGGGATCAAGATCTATAGGGATAGGTCTAAGAGGATAATTGGACTTAGCCAACGAACTTATATAGATAAGATCGTTACTAAGTTCAATATGGAAAACTCTAAAAGAGGTTTTCTACCTATGCAACATGGTGTTTCGCTTAGCAAGACTCGGTGTCCTTCCTGGACCGATGAGATTAAGCGAATGAGTAATGTTCCTTATGCGTCGCCTATAGGGTCCATTATGTACTCCATGATTTGTACTCGCCCGAGATGTTTCATATGCCTTGAGCATGTGTAGCGAGATTCCAATCAAATCCAGGTGACGCACACTGGAGTGCGGCTAAGAATATCCTAAAGTACTTACGAAGGACTAAGGATAATTTCTTAGTGTATGGAGGTGAAAGTGAATTAATTGTTGAGGGTTACACAGATGCGAGCTTCCAAACCGACAAAGATGATTTCCGATCCCCATCTGGTTTCATCTTTTGTCTAAATGGAGGGGCAAAGTGAGCTGGAAAAGTTCAAAGCAAAGTACGTCGCCGATTCTACAACAGAAGCTGAGTACATTGCTGCGGCAGATGCAGCAAAGGAAGCCGTTTGGATGAAGAAGTTCATTCTGGAGCTAGGAGTAGTGCCTAGTGTTGGAGATGGTATTGTTTTACATTGTGATAACAATGGTGCCATAGCTCAGTCTAAGGAACCAAGATCACATCAAATGTGTAAACATGTACTTAGGAAGTTTCATCTCATTCGAGAAATCGTTGAGAGAAAAGATGTAATAGTTAGCAAAGTTCATACGGATAGCAATGTCGCTGATCCTTTGACTAAACCATTGCCTCAGCCTAAGCATGAGAGTCATACTAGGGCTATAGGACTTAAGATGTAGGAGAGTGGCTTTGATTGTATACTAGTTACTTTTAATTAGTTCACAGTTATAGTTACTCTTGTGATATGTTTGGTTATGTTTATCAATAAAAGGTTATGTTCTTATTTAATCTTGGTTTAGTATTAAATAAAACGTTCAAAGTATTTTATAACGTTTGATAGGATTGTCAAATATGTGATTTGACGAATGAAACCCTATCCAGTGAACAGGAGTTATAATTTACCTTTGTCCCTAGTTCGAATCATTAAAATTGAACGTAAATGATTCTGTTTGATGGACTAGATTGCAAGTTGATTGATAGCGCAGTTTCATGGGCTATGGGGACATCGAGATGTCTAGTCATTTGCATAGGCGTGTATAGTTGATACACGTTGGGCAGACCTAGTGGGAGTTCTCTAAAAGGTTTATGAGAATCTCATTAATATATTTGGTGGATTCCTTAGACATGAGTATGACACTATTCTTACTTAAGGATTAGTATGTTTTTGACATCGCAAAACGTCGTGCCGTAAAAGGAGGCTATAAAAGCAGTGATCGGAACTGCTACGAATTGAGTGGGAGTTATGGTTATACAAGATCGGATAAAGTCCTCCTAAGAGTTAGGATTGGTGTCTTGGCCTCTTGAAGAGCGAGAACTGAAAATGCATGGCCGTGCTCAAATGGATTAAGGAGTTAATCATTTGTTTCGACAGTTCGAACTCGGATTTCAAGAAACAACTTGAATATTGGTATGGTTTACATACGATGTTACCATGTCATCAAGTTAGACATTAAGCGACTTAAGGAATTTGAAGGTTACACACTTGTTCTTAGACAAGTGGGAGATTGAAGGATTTTGTCCTCGATCAAGTGTAATAAACTAAATGTATATGGACGAATTATAAAGATAATATATTCAATAATATTAGGTGACCGCAACGTTTTGCTAGAAGCTAATTGCGGTTGGTTGGGCTAGTATATTTAGGCCAACTACTAATATGTATTGGGTCCTATGAGGTTACACAATGTGACAACCCTTGGATATTACCCAAATCCATTTGTGAAATGGGTTGGGCGGTTTTAAAGATGGATGGAAGAGTTGTAACTCATGAGGTTATTAGGCTCATAATGTATGACATTATGAGGCAAAATAAAGCCTCATGAATCACCTCTTTGTAACCACCTTATATAATGATATGGGGGTTACAAAGGAGGGTGTGATTACATCATATTTGTAGAGAAAATCTGATTTTCTTTGCTCCTCTCTTTCTCCTCATTTTCGGCCATCACACCTCAAAAGCAAGAGAATTATTCTCTCTTCCGTACTAGCATACGTGGTGATCTAAGGGTTGTTCGTGGACCAACACTAGAGGAACGACGATTGACGTTCTAAAGGATCTCCACTAGAAGGCTCGAAGTGGAAGTGGAATTCACGCATCAAGAAGTATATTCTACACTCTTAGTTGATTCATGTTAATTTATGCAAAGTTCTTGGTGTTAGATGTTTGAGTATGTGATACTCGTTTTCCGCATTAAGCATCTAAATTCCTACAAAATTTGCTCTTACCTCAAAACTCAACCTAACCCTGCACGAGATAGATCGACATGACTAATTGAAGATGTTGAAAAAGATCGTTTATTTTCCTTTTACAGTAAGATGAAGATCGATTTCACTTTGCAATGGGGCAAGAGTCGATCCCCTATTACCAGGGTAGAAGGAGGATCTACAGTCAACTAAGTCAACCTTGATTCTTTGTTGAAAAAGATAGTACCAACAAGCACTTATTATATTAATAGAGTTTGAATCAAACCTAACAGATGCATTTTGCAGGTCTAACATGTGTGAAAAGACGCATATCCTCATGCACACACGAACACGTGGCTTGTTCGCATTCCCTGTGTGTAACGCACACATTGGTTGGAGCACCATGCTAGGTTTACCCAAATGCTTCTTATTTCCAATATCCTCATGATGTAATAATGTATAATCCTTGAAAAACACCCATTAAAAAACTAGTAATAAAGTATAACAATGAATATCTCTAGCCTTTACTAATGAAGTATAATAATCAATATCTAGCCTTCATGAATCTCGTTTTGTTATATTCTTATGGGTTTGTTGAGAATTCGGATTGACGACAATAATAATGCCTCATAAAACTACAAAGAATTATCATATCATTTCATAGAAATCTTAATGATAACCCATATTAATGGCCAAACAAACTTGTAAATGAGATAGGCAAGAGAATTTTATAAAGTTTTATAACTAAAGCAACATAGATGTACAAAACATTGGACTTAATTATGCAGAAGTAACTGTCCAAAACATTAAATAGCTAACTCTCCATGGGAATTAACATGATATGATGGACTACTTCTCAGTTTTCTTGCCAAATATTTTCAGGATCCTTTCTTGAAGTTTCTTAACACCAGATTTGTTGGCTTCTTTCTTTTTATCATCGTTCGACGTCGCCGGATCTGGGTTGTTGTTGTCCCATTGATCAGCCCAGGTTGGTCCGGAATCCATCTTTCACTTGTTTTCTTTATTTGTGTTTGCAAAATGTACCCTGATTGTTATTTGTTTAAGAAACTAACTTATAGTCATTTAACCAAATTTAGGTGATGCAAAATTAACTTGGTCATTTTGAGCTAAAAAGTGGATGATTGTATCTGTTCCATGTCATCAACCAAGTGGTGGATTTATTTTCTGGAAATTGTGACTTTATATTCAAAAAAGGATTTTCTATTTTAAGAGTTGAATCTGATCTTACCTCACACAAATTTTGACCAGGTCATATCTTCCAGGCCAGTTTTCTGAGAGAAGAATATCCTTGGCAGTCCCATTTAGGATTTACAGAGTAGATGTTTTTTGGTTAATAGTGGGCTCAGAAGGCTCCTATCTCAGGAGCAAACAAGTCAGAGGATTCCCAAGGGGAAGGGGTAACCAATTAACCATCCTCGAATCTGGGGACCGGGCGTCAAAGGTCGATGGTAGTACCATCGTGCATTGTCATCCAAGAACTGGTCACATATTAACAGAACATACCCAAGATATAAAACAAGTACTCTTACAATTAAGCTAGAAATATAGAATATCTTCCCTGTAAATGAACAAAATCAGGCAGAAAGAATAGGTTTGCTGCTGCCCAAGAATTCTTCATTACCTTAAAAAGAAAATGAAGAACATGATTCAGAAAGATATACTCTAAATTAAAGAAAAGGCAATATTGCACTAAAGGCTAGAATTGGAAAATGTAGCCCACTTACAAAATCACCAATTTGTTCTTTTAACAGATAGTTTGTCATGTACAGAATTCAATATGGCCTGCAATCTCTTTGCATAACAATTTGGCTTCGGCTGCTAACTTAATGCTCTTGGATATCACCAGACCTGTCTGTCTGTGTTTGGGGGATGGTTTATAGTAGTTGGCGGCTTCTTCGCCACCAACCAACAAAGCTTCTCTAGCAGGAATTACATTTTCCCACCAAAACTCGCGTAGGACTCCATGCATGAGCTCCCAATATCCCCGTTCTCTATGTACTCTGAAGATCGTGCTCCCATTAGGTGTCCAACAATAGAGATCGACCCATTCTCGGTCCATTATCTCCATTTGACCCTGGATTTGGGGCATGTAGTAGAATGGCATTGTTGACCAAGGCAACGCCAATTCAGGCTTTCCTTTGTTATATGGGCATTTCACTTCAAGGATACCTGCCTGGGGAGAGCAACTGAGAAGACCATCTGGAGAAGCACCCATCCAATCAAATCTTTGCTCTGAGTGAATTGCAAAGCCCAAGAAGCTGATATCGTGCCCAGTAATGCTTTTATACCTCTCGATAGCCACAGTTTCATTGAGAACACCCCACTCCATAGCCCGCATACTAGAAGGTTCGAAATGGGTATCAGAAGAGAAAACCTTCTCACTCCAGAGCTCAGCTCGGCGGCTCCCCTTCCAAAATCCTAAAGCGGTGCTGAATGTGCTAGTAGTAAGTTTGTCCTTGCGGAGAGCAAACCACTCCTCAGAGCGTTGTATAGTATCAGACGGGGAGTTTTGAGCTGTCAATGTTAGTGAAGAGTGACTACTAATGAGAGGAACAGAAGGAGCTACAGCCAATGAACTACAGGAAGAGAAGCTTCTAAAAAGTTCAAAAAAGAGATTTGCGCTTGAAGGCAGTGGAGTGGCAGCAGTGTGATGGATGCTGCAGAATCTTGACATGTATGCATTGCTCATTGCTGGAAAACTCAGGCAATGCTCTGAAATAAGAATGGACATAAATGGTTCAATTGTACTTCAAGGTATTAACTATTAAGAAATTCTGTAACAATCTATGCACATGGTTCTAACTTCAAACCTCAACCTATCTCCCATGAAATCAGAATACATTGTAAATATCAGAGAGAAGTCCGTTAACTCATCAAGTGATAACCTCCAGTTTAGGAATGTGAACATGACTATGTGGTTTTGGATAGGAAGGGCACAACTACTAACTAATGGCCTGTGGTCCTCAGACACTGAAATAAAGAGTGAGGCGCAACGAAGTGCATGCGTAGAAAATATGCTACGCAAACATTCTTTAACGTAGGCGATTTAGTACACAGCAAGTCAGAAGTTCCTTAATCCATTAGTATGTTTTCTTGCTTCCCTGCTACCTTAGCTTGATGAAACTAGAAAAGTGCATATTTGTGTAGCCTTGGGATATAAGAAACAATATTGCAGGTGCATATCATCCTCTCCCAATCTAATGAACTATTGAATAGTATGATGCTCTTATTATGACAAATGTGAGATATAAATTTAAGCGGGAAAGGTTGTACATGTGCATGGGAGGGAGGGGAGGGGGAAGTAATTTAATATGGCCACTGACTCACATCAGTATGCTAGGCTTAGCCGCTTAGGCTCAGTTGTTTGTTCTTCTCACCTTATTCTATAAAAAATAAGGTTCGGATAAGCTCAGATAAGTTAAGCCAGGGCCAATAAGTTCAAATAAGTAGATCTAAGTTTATCGATCAAAGACCAATTAAGGCTACCGAACTCCAATTTTCACAACTACTAATAAATTCTAATAACTTTATACTGTATAGGTTAAGTTGAGGGAAACTTAAGTTCGAATAAGTTAAATTGATGGCTAACAAGTCTCGATAAGTTCAAATATGAGACACTAGGTGAAGAAACACAACCTTAGAGAGTGTTTACTTATACTAATATACTAATATCATCTATAAGAGTCCATATAATTTTTTTTAAAAGGAAGCCACTCTGAAGGGTATTAAATCTCTCATCCTTTCCCAAGTTATATTACGAATTCTCAAATCCCTTTATTACACAAAGATTAGTTGCTCCTGCTTCCAGTATTCTCAAAGCAATCTACTTGCTCCCTACACAAACAAGTTTAGCATACGCAAGATTATGCAAATTTGACCAACCAGATCTACTATACCAAGTTATCAACAGTTCAACACTATGAAAAATGAATAGTTCATCTTCTAATGAGGGCACTTCCAAAAACTGTATCATTCTTGTAGAATTTCTTTCAGCAAAGCAGGTGTCTTCTGAATGACTACAATATTTTCATTCATTCTCTCAAACTAGTATGAAAAGGAAGATATCTAACTATTTCAAGCCCAATAGCATAGCTGGTCAACGTTTTTCAAGCTCAATAGCATAGCTGGTCAATGTTTTCAAGTTTCAGAAGGCAGATTCCCTCCAGCCACAAGGCTTCCCTTCGGCAACTTGGTTGAAGATGATGATGCTATACAACGTTCTGACGAGGCAATTCCATCAATTTCTCGACACTCTATGCTTGTAATGGGAAATGCTACAAGGAAACAGATTCGATGGAAAACTAGTTCGTATTCTTAGGCGAGTGCAGAATTTGAACTTGCAATTATGAGGGCACCAAAACCAGAGCCTTTTGCCCCCTCATATGAACAAACCAGCATTTCTCGCATCTTAATCAACCATTGTGTTAATTGCTAATCCCAATTGGGGGATGGGTGATAAATCATAAATGTATGATCTAATTTCACCCACAAAAATCATATTCTCTACCTATTACACATAAACATTACACCAAAGCTCAATTGATGAAAATAAGCATTACAATATGCAATGTGTAAAAGAAAATCATGTAAAAGCAAGGAAATAATATCACAACTAGATAAAATGTAACTAGAAACTTAATCTAGAAAAGAATTCAACACCATATCCATAGTAAGAAAAGATTGAATCTGCTAAAACCAGTGGTATATATATCTAAGAAGGGTTTAACTGGGTTTTAACAAAAACCCCAAAATCTGAGCTTTTTTTAGCTTAACAATGTTCGCATACACACAAAAATAATTAATTGAATAATAATTCAAGAAAATTCGTGAAGAATTTAAATTTGAATCATGAAGCTTATATTATAATTACTCATAAACGAACCTTCAAAATTTGAAGTTCAATTTGCCACAATCGTTTTCTCTGATTCTTCTTATGGGTTACTTGAAATGGGGGAAACCCAAAAATGTGTGACAAAAATTTGCAAACTTTATAGATGGGAAAGCTACACAGGTTGAATCTAGAGAGGGAAATGGTGATAAAATCTTAATTTGAAGGTTAGAGAGAGAAAAAATAAGGGTTAAGAGACTGTATCTTCTTCCCCAAAAGTCTTACTTCATTTCTTATCTTTCCTTTTCGTTCACTATTACTCTCTCCGTCTTTTTTTAGTTGCTACATTTTGCCATTTAGAGGTGTCTCTTTTTAGTTGCTACATATCTATATATTTCTATTAATGGTAAAAAAAAGTTCCACCCACTTCTCATTAATAAACCCAACCCCCCACCTAACCCTATTTACCCCCCAACCTCCCTCTTAAATGACCCAACCCCCCCATAACCCGTATTAATATTTCCCTCCACAACCCTAATTACCCCAGCCCCAACTCATTTCTCTCTTTCTCTGACGTTTCTTCTTACTCTCTGACTATCACTTTTCTCTCTCCTGTTCTTCCCAAAATTGGCAGATCTAGGGTTTTTTTTACTTCAAATCTCTTAAAAAAAACCATAGATTAATTATCCTTATGTTCTTGCGATTGTTGTGAAACCATTTTTTTTTTCGGTTCCTTTGAACTTAGAGTCCCCTGTTCCTGTTGCGTTACCATGGAAGATTTAACCCCAAATTCAAACAAAAAGGTTGTTTGCGTTGCTTGATGAGTTCGATTCTGAAGCAAAAAAAGTTAGGGTTGCAAAAAAGCAGTTGGATGTGAGTAATTTTTGTTGGTCTTGTGGTGCGCCTGCAATAAAACCACCAGATCTGGTGGCTTGTCGCCCAAAAACGGAAGAAAAGGCCGAAAAATTTGAAGATCCCCCCCCGAAGGGTTCGGATCATGGCGATCTTATCTCATGTGGTTCAAAAACCATCAAGAAATGGTTTTTGAACGTCCCCTACAATTATTTGCGAAAGATCGGTCCACTTCTTAACTTAATCTTCTTTGTAAATATTTTTTACCACTTTTTGTCTGAATTACCTGTGGGATTGCGTTTGGAAGCATGATATTTGTTTGCGTTTAGTTTGCATGTCTGGGGTTTTGCTTCAACTTAATTTTTTCATGTTTTTGGTTAAGTTTTTGGTTCATTTTTGTGTGATTTTTGTTGAGTTATGATGATTAATCTTGATCTCTGTAGATCTGTTGATATTTTTGTAGATTTGTGATGATTATGTTAATATTTGTTGAGTTGTGTTGATCTCTGTTGATTTAAGTTGATATCTGTTCATTTATGTTGATTTATGTTGATCTGTGTTGATTTATGTAGATCTTTTATACTTTTTGCTGTTTTTTGTAGATTTCTGATGATTATGTTAATATTTGTTGATTTTTGTTGATCTCTGTTGATTTTTGTTGATGATTTCTCTGATTTATGATGATTAATGTTCATTTATGTTCATCCGTGTTCATTTATGTAGATCTTTTATACTTTTTGCTGATTTTTGTAGATTTGTGATGATTATGTTAATATTTGTTGATTTTTGTTGATATCTGTTGATTTTTGTTGATGATTTCTCTGATTTATGATGATTAATGTTCTGTTTATGGTGTGTATTGTTGATTTTTGTTGATTTTTGTTCTGTGTTGTTGATTTATGATGATTTTTGTTCTGTTTTGTTGATTTGGACTCATATTATGTTTAGTCATGCTTGCTGTTTTATGTGGAGTATACTCAATGTAAGTGCTTAAATGTTTGATTTTAAATGCATTTGTCATGTATGTTGTGTGTGTGTGTGTGTGTGTGTGTGTGTAGACCTCAATGATGATAAGGGATTTTACATCCAATAACTACAATTCATAATGCAATTATTAAGTTCTTTCAATGATTAGGATTGAGTATGACTAACTGATGAGGCATTTGAGTGCCATTTGTTGTTGAGTATTGGATGTCCAAAGTTATGAAGTGATTTTTTTTAACATGAGAGGGTTAATCTAATTCTCAATGATGAATGAAGTCTCCTGATTCTTATATTGGACAGATTTAACTTGACCCTTATGACCTCTTAACTGCCACCAGTTTTTTGTGCTCTCCTTATCTTTGTTTGAACTTGTGTGAATGCTTGTGATAAGTATGATGGATGAGTGGGGACTCCCTGAGAGGATTAGGGTCCCTTTTTCTGTGGTTTTTGGACCTATGATGCTTAAGTATGAGTGGAAAAAAGAGAAATCTTATTTTATTTGTAACACTTGGTTGTTGCCTATTCAATGTGATTTTCTCTTTTTTTCATTCATTCTTTTGTGTTGCCCTCTTTTCAAAACAGATGTACATAAAACTGATTGTTTCTTTATTGTTTGGTTATAATATTAAACTGATGTTCATGTGGATAATATAAAACTCATATGTAAAGTGATCTTCATGCATGTGAATAATATAAAACTTACATACAAAATGTTTTCATTTACACTTTCAAAAAGTATAACCTACATGTGGTTGTGGTTACTTACAAAATAGTTTGATTGTGTACTTTACATCCCCAAAAAAAGTGACTGATTTGTTGTGCTTCAAAGCATGCCTATGCCATCATTTGAATCTGGTTCTCCACTTGTTGCATGGTTAGCTGCCTCCTCCTGTGGTTCATGTAGATGCCCTTCCTGTGCCCACTGTTTGCTTTCTTCAAATATTTGAGGACTTAATGTAATTGTTGCTGGTAATGCACCTCTCCTTTCTAGTGATTGCTTGCCCATATGAGGTATATGATAGTTGTTGTTCCCCCTCAAAATGAGAGTCTCCTTCATGCATTGTTGTAGTGTCAACCAAATGTGATTACATAGCTTTGGGTCATACTTGTCATATGCCTTCTTCAGTGCCTTCACTAACTGTTTTACACTCCTTGGTGCAATTTTATCTTTAAGTGTTTGTATGGCATTGAAAAAACCTAGATCAAACACATTCATATCAGGAGACTGTGCTGGTTGATTAATCAATCTTATACCAAATCCCTCCTTTGTTGCCTCTTCCATGAATGCAGGGTCATCCCCCCCCTATGTGTGGCCTTGCATTGTCTTGCACAATCCATATTTGCTTGCAACCTCTTGTTGGCCATTTCTCTCTAATTGCTGGCAGTATGTGTTTGATCAGTTTTTCCCTTATGACATCTTTTGTGATGCTAAGTAATGGTTTAGTTTCTACTACCCCTACATCTCTGTTTTGACTCCACCTCTTTGCTGCCACCTCTTCTATGAATGGGAAGATGCCTATCTTCCCATCAAAAATGACTTCACCATTAACTGTTATAATTGGTCTTGCTAGTGCACCCATGAACATGATTTTAATAATGAACCTCTTAGATTTGCACCTTCTATGTAGCTCTATTTCACCTGGGGCAAGGTAGTATCTGATACTTACCTTGCTTATACAAAACCATTTCTCATCCACATGCACAACATTGTACATGTTGCTGAACCTTGGTATTATATGAACTGTGTTTGGTATGATGTTGTTCAAGCACCAAAAGACCCTAGCAAGCTTGTGGGCTGGGGTGAGGTGGGGTTTTATAGCATTAGTGTGTTTCCTAACTAGACCCCTTTTAACCAACCTGTGTAATGTTGATCTGTGCATACCTAGAGCCATAACAGTAGCCCTTACACTTGTCCTCTTCCTTAATGGAATAGCCATTAATTGTGCTGGATCCAATTGAATCCTTTTTCTTCCAACTCTGCCTGTCCTCTTGTTATTGACATCAATGTTTGAGTTGTTGTGGATTTGTTGTTCAACACTTTTCCATATTCTTTGGACTGTCCACCTTGAAGTGTTGAAATCTGATGCAAGAATCTTCAATGTCCCACGTGGTAACTTGTAGCCATGTTCATTTCTTTGCACAAGTTGATGTAACTTGTCTGCCACATTACCCCTCATTGAATTGTTCATAACATGGCTCTTTCTTTTCTGTGCAATTTCAGGTTGTTGTTGTTGCTCATCTTCTGATGATGAATCTGTCCATTGAAACTCCATGCCTACATCTGAAGCATCACTTAACCATTCTTGCACTAATTCTTCATCTTCATGCACTTGCATTTGACTGAAGATGTTTTCTTCATGTGGGAATTCATCAAGTGGAAGAGAATTGAGATATAAGACCTCTGTATTTGGAATTGGGACGTTAAGATCAATTGTGGGCTGAACTTGCTCTCTTGGTTGAGCAATTGATGTTGAAGCTGTGGAAGCTTTATCAGTAGAACTGTCTAGGGGAGCCATAGCATTGCTATGGATGCCAGACATGTTCATGCTGAGAACTTGTCCACAACTTGTTTAATGAAAACTAAAAAAACAAATACAGATATGCTAAATCACTCAATGATGTTGAGCTGAGAGTGATACTAACCCCAAACCCCCCCTTTCAATGGCTGATTCTGTATTTTTTTCTACTTGATGAAGTTGGGTTGATCAAGAAAAGGAAGAAATGTGAAATGAGTCCTCTCATCTGCTGGTGTTCTGCTTATATACTTACTGCCATGTTGACTTACGAAAATTTTGGGGGGAATATTTGAATTCCTCTATTTCACATTCAATTTTAGCTTGGCTTAGTTTTTTGGGGGAAAATTTCAACCCCTGCTGTAATTTTAATAAGTTGACTTACATGAATTTTTTGGAGGGAAATTTATAATCCCTCTTGGTACTTGCTGTAATTTGGTTCCATGACTTTTTTTGGAGGGAAAGTTAAATCCCTGTTAAAATGAGAAAGCAACTGATTTTTGTTTGGGTGCAAAAGTCAAAGTGGTCCCCTTTAATTCCCTCCCAAAAAAACGTCAGTTTTAAAAATATAGTGGGCCAAGTTCCTTTTCCTACCAAAATTACCAACTTAATTAACCTAACTTACTTTATGCTAATACTTGCTCTGCACAGTGGGCCACCACTCAATCCTTGTTCTTTGTGAAAAAGCATATGTAGCAACTAAAAAAAGACGGAGGGAGTACTGTATTACTCCCTCCGTTTCATTTTAATTTACTCACTTCACTTTGGGGGAGAACCAAGGAATAAGTACAAAAGTATGAGAGATAAACTGAAAAGATGGAGAGAGAAACTGAAAAGTGAGAGAAAGAAAGTAAAAAGTGGGTTAAAATATTAAAAAGTGGATGACATGGGTGGGAAAAAAGGAGAAAGTAGATATGACATGTTACCTAAAATGGAAAAAGCAACAGTGTGTAGATTAAAAAGAAACAGACCAAAAAGGAAAGCGTGTAGATTAAAATGAAACGGAGGGAGTACATTTATTGATTTGCCACTACTTGCCTGTTCACTTTTTTTTTTTTAAATAAGGTAAGAAGAAAAAAAAGGTTAGAAGACCCTCCGCACGAGGGGAATTCCTACCTTATCAATTACAATGATATTATGGAGACCAGAAGAAGTACAATCTACTATAGAGAAATGACTATCTACTAAATGACCAACATTAGTTATCCAATCCGCTGCCTTGTTTGCTTCCCGAAAAACATGACGTATATCCCAGGACTGAAAATCTTTGAGAAGGTAGTGGATGTCTCGAATGATGTTGAAGATCTGCCAGGGGGGACCATATGCCTTTTACTGCGTTGATGACCATAAGATTATCTCCCTCGATGAATATGTGGTAAATATGATTTTGGAGGGCAAGAAGAATACCCTTATGAAGAGCTGTAGCTTCGGCAGTGAAGACCGAGGAGGAGCCGAGATTAATTGTTGAGGCTGTGAGGAGGTCTCCAGCTGAATCCTGGATAATAATGCCTGCTACTGCAGAGTTGCCACGAACCGAATCGTCGAAGTTGAGTTTGAAAGATTGTGGAGGGGGAGGCTCCCAGGCGACGAGGATGGAGTTGTTGTGATGATGTGGGGTGGTGGAGTGATTTGGATGTGGTGGTGAAAACGGAGACCCATTGGAGAAACAGTTGTCAACTGTCTCCCTTGGGGTCCATTCTTTGTGGAAGAATTTGGCCTTGTGTAGGATTCTATGAACATTAAGGGTGACGTTATTGAAAATGACATCGTTTATTTCTTTCCAAATACTCCAGTTAATGAAAATGAATTTTACAATTTGAGTCTTATTCGGCCGAAGAGTGGAGAGAGTGGTGAGCAAGGGGGTGACATTTAGAGTATGGGGTGGCCAATCTCTGACCTCTTGTAACTCCCACAAGGGTTTAAGACATTCACACAAAAGAAACAATTGGTCTAGGGACTCTTCTGCTATATTGCAGAAGCTGCAGTGATTAAAATGGATGATTTATCGTTTAGCTAGAATTTGGCGAACTCCGAGGCTGTTATGACAAATTTGCCATAGGAAAATCTATAGCTTCGGGGGAATTTGTAGCTTCCAAATCCATCTATATTCCTATTTGGCTTGTTGAAGAGGGACTTTATGGGCTAGCCAATTAGCTGATTTGACCGTGAACTCTCCTGAAGAGGAAAGCCCCCAGACGGGTTCGTCAGGGAGGGGGTTCATCGGAAGTGAAATTCCTTTTATAATCTTGACGATATGTTCGGGCAAAAGGGCAGATAGTTTTTGAAGATCCCAATTTCTGTTAGGGAGGATGAAATTGCTTAGGCGCAAAGAAATATCGACTTGGTCATGGGGGATGTCAAGCATGTTTATCATGAGAGCACCAATTGTGAAGCCAAAAGAGGATTTGATTACCATCTCCAATTTTCCATCGGATGCCCTTGCGGAGGATGTTTCGCTGTACTACAACTTATCACCTTAAACTTCTTTCGTATAACGATAAATATTTAGATTTTTTATAGGATGAAGGGAATTATTTTTTTTTTCTTTTTCCGTCTCATAAACTTGAGAGTAGCTCCTAATAGTATGACTTAACACAATGTCCATGGTAATGGTTCTCCCATTTACAAAATCTCATACTTCCTCCACTCTGAAATAAATGAAACGCTTCTCTCTTTTATGTGAGAGTTTTTTGAGAGAAGTGTTTCATTATTTTAGAGCAGAGGAAGTATAAGATTGTCTTACCATAAATTATAGTAGTCTCTCCTTTCCATATTATAGTGCTTACATTCCACTTTGAGTGTCCCGAAATATTGTGCCTACTTCATTTTTTTATCAATTTATGATATTAAAATTTCTTCAAATTTTCCAAAATATTCCACCTTTATTTCAAGATGTGTGCTCCTATTTATTGCGTTGCACCATTCCAAAAAAAATTATTGTCTTTTGATTTATTTTTAAGGAAAAAGAATATAAAGTAGTTCAAAGGCAAAAGTACTTCATTAATTTTTATTTTTTTTAGAATCCTACTACTCCCTCCATTCTCCTTAATTCTCGTGAAAAAAAAAAAAGTAAGCACTATATGGTAAATGAGCCACTTATGGCAAATGTGACCTTTTTAAGGTAAAGGGTGATCAGTTGTTCAAAAGTAATATCTTTGATTAAATATAGATCCCTTTAATTTAAAAAATTATATTATATATTTTTTTTTTTTGGTAAGGAGAAACACACTAGGACTGGCCCCTAGGATAGGACCAACCTACAGCATCCTTTCGGATGATTAAAAAATTATATTATTAAAACAAAAAATCAGACGGTCTTATAAGAATTATATTGTAAAATGGTCTTACATAAGACTACCATCTCTTATCAGCATCAATATGAACTTTTCAGCATCAACCATTGAAAAAAAAATGTTTCATCATGTATGACAATCTGTAAGGCACAAATAATTTTTTGACATGCGATTCTCATTACCATGGTAGCATTTAAGGTTCCATTATAGTCAATAATCAACCGAGTGATTCTTATAGAGTCTCTTTAAGTCCAACAACAAATGTTGATTTGCACAAAAATTAGTGTCCATCCTTGCAAAAATGGGAGAAAAGTAAAGGAAAAAAAAAAAAAAAAGAGGTTCAATAACAACTTAGCTTGTTACAAAACAAAGACATTATTCAACTTTGCTTATTATGACTTATAGGTTGTGTATTATACTATTGTCAACCAGGCTAACTAGCTTCTTAATAGAAGTGATCTAACTCATCTTAGCTTATTAGAGGATGAGCCATATATCCCATCAAAATCGAAGCAACAGGGTGAGCAACAAATTTAGCTTTTATGTTTTTTGATGAGTTCGGCGTTTCATGTGGCTTCAAACTCGGCGGCGGCAGCAATGTGTCTAGGGAGACAAGGGGGGTATAAATTTGAAGGTGACCCCTTGAGGCAGTGACCTTCCAAACTCACTAATCTCGTTCATAGCCCGTTCTTCAATTTTGTCGTTAACAATGAATGGCATTTCTAATACATAAATCACATCTTTGAGCATGATGGAATTCTCAACCGCATAGGTAGCAAGCTCAATATCAATGGGTAATCCCAATAACCCAACAAACTCCAGTGTCTTCAACTTCTTGAGAGGGTGCCCTTTGCGTTTTACTATGTCGCTGCTATACGTATGAATTCTGACAACTCTGTACAAAAACTGCAGGATGGGAAAACTCTGGTCATCATTGAGGACACTTAAAAGAAATACTAACTGCTATACAAACAGACGTAGTTAAGCATTGTATTACGGAGTTTGTAACAATCAGTTACAAATTACTGTGTCGGACTGTCTACTAGTAACACAAAGCATTTAAAAGATGAGCAATATACACAAAATGTTACTACTTATCTGGAAAAAAGATAGGTTAACGTTTCGCGTATTTTTTTAAAATTTTGATGTTCTTTGTGTAACTAATACATAGTGAACCAAATAGTTGCATTTGAGAGCGTCACTAGAGATAGCAGGAAGTCAATATATATGTCCTATAAACTCCTAAAATTTTTTTTTTTTTTTTGGGGGGGGGTGGTGCCTTGCCTTCACAGTTAGTTTCTCTAAAACTGGAGATGCTTCGATCACGTACGCCCATCCAAGGAGACGCTCATCACGGTACGCTTTAACATGGAGTTCTAAATGCTTGAGATTTGTCGTAACAGGCGGGTTATTGATCCCGATATTCCACTGCATAAATAATAGTAGAAAAATAAAATTGTAAATACATAAGCAAGCACATAGATAACGGAGTAGTATCTTATTCACATGAGCCATCAGTTCCATGGAATACCTTGATAGGGTTCGCACGAATGTCATTCGTGCAGGAAAAATACCAAGTTAAATGCTCCAACTGAGAAAAATATTTTGAAAGGGAGCTATAAGCATAGGCCACCACCTCTTCTTCTTTTTCTCCATGACCAATTGGCAATTGATACCTCAGAATTCAGAAAGCAAGGAAGCATCTCTAATACAAAGCTCTATAGGGCGCCCATGATAAGTAAATGACACAAGTTTTGGGGTCAATATATCTAAGCTCATCAAACGAGGACAACATCTTAGCTCTAAACGTTTCAATTGTAGAGGTGAATGAGGAAGATTTATTTCTGTTAAATAGATTGAGCCGCTAACAATGCACAAATTCTCGAGGACATGGCAAGAAAGCAGTATGCACTCAATGTCTTTTACAGTTACATTGATGTATTTAAGACACAAAGATGTTAGGGAAGCCAAATTACAATGCAAACCAAGAGATGACATACGACATTCAAGAGGCCAAGTGTAGCAATCAATCAACGAACACCTCATCTTTAGTGGATTGAAGTTCAGTTCAAGCCTTTTAACTTGTTTTGCTAATGCCCAGACCAACCATTTATCGATATCAGATTCGCAACTGACGTCCAAGTCGAAAGTCACTGTTAGCTCATCTATAGCTGGACCAAGATAAGCTTCCACCAAACTGTTCACCCACCTTGTAAAACCTAAGAAGAAACTTTTATGTTAGACCTTCTCATACTAAATTACAGTTTTACAAAGCACTAGTAAAGCTTTAAAAAAATTCCATCTCATACAAGATTCAGCCAAACCTAATCTTTCTTGGGGAAGTAGCCTAACTTGTTTGTAAATCTTTTCCATTATTACAGAAGAATCAACCTCGAAGAACAGTACAGGTAAACTTAGCCATATGTATCTCCACCTGCGCGAAACAACACTAATCTTTGCGGCTTCCTTCGTTGTGAAGAGAGACATGATGGACAGCAGAATATCATGTGGCAACTGACTCAGTCGATCATTCACATTGCTACCATTTGCTTCAAAACACTATGTGGATTATAACACATGAAACACAAATCACCATGAGAAATCTTGTAGCAGATTTCAGTAAACTGATATTAGTGGATGCATCATCACACATAAACACAAATCACCATGATAAATTTTGTAGTAAATTTGAGTAAAAACTAATACTTCTATAAGTGGATGCATGATAAATGTACAAAATCACACCTGTTTCTTGCAAGATTTTAAGGCAGTCAATGTCTTTTTCTCCATAATGTTCACTGGCTACTAGAAACACGGCAATGAAAGCTTTGCAGTTGCCTAGGGTAACTGTGCAAGATTTAGCAACACCAGTAATATGAATTTCAGCTGATTAAGAAAAAAGAGGCACACATTAGAATGACAAGTTTGGGACTTCTGTAAAGTTCTCTAGATTCCCATAAATATCCAAAAGCCAGGCAGCTCATCATCAAATCATCACAATATAAACCTAACATTTGAATGATGATAGGCTACGGACGCCCATTTGGGAACCCATGTCGGACACTGCTACGTATCTAAGTGTTTGACTCGTCTATTTGATGAAAATTTTACATGGTTTCGGCCAACAATGACGTGTCAAGTGTCCATACCCTCGTTGAAGAGTTGAAAATCAGTCAGGTACTTGAGGTAACATGAAGAGTGCGAGTAACATAGATAAGATGCAATTTGCTGATAACATGGCATAAGAGCACATATACTGGTATACATCAAACACCTCAGAGATTACAAAACATCAGAATTATTGTAATTCACTGGAAGTTCCGCAAAAAAGAGAGAGTACTTAATTCAACAAGTTAAACTCCAGAAACTTTAAGCATCAAAATGCTAAACACTAATTATGAACCTAAAAAGGAATTAAATTTGCAATGACTATCATTTAGTATCAAATATGTTACAGAGGAACAAACTATAGAACTGTAAAATACAGAAAAGAGAGAAAAAAATATTAGGGGATTTCTAGAGGAAATTGAACATGAATGGCCAGAATTGAAACACTAGCAAGCAAAATTAACATAAAACAGAATATATTATTGAAACAATATGAACCTATAATTTGTTAAAAAAAAATACTACTCCCAAAAATAAAATCATAAAAATACTACAGAAAAGCATGGGTGATATAGAAAGATTGGAAATTTAGGAGCAAATTTAACATTTTGAGATCAACTATACCAGTACAAACTATATTGAAAAAGTAGGATAGAGATTCCGAGCATTAAACTATGAAAAAATTTAAAAGTAAAAAAAATATATATATTAATTTCAACAATTTCAGATCAGATACAAGGAAAACAGGGTAGATCTAGAACGAAAACATAAAAAAAAAAAAAAAAAAAAAAAGGGAAAGAGCAGCAAATTCAACATATTAGATGTCAAGTATGAGAGAAATCCATCCTAGGTTGGTGAAATTTAACCTCTAACCTATCGCATGGAAGTTCGAGAACTAGCCAACTACTCTAACCTCCTATCTCACTATATATATGATTCTGAATGAATAAAATTTATCTTCCCCGGCCCTTCCGGAAAGAAGTGTACAAGAGTTAATTATTTGAGTTGCTAAACTAGTCGCGGAACCAGGATTCTCGATCAGGAATAGCATAAAAAAACTGCCATATAGTGGATTAGTGGTTCATAATACTAAGGAATAATTCACGTTAAATTTTGGTGAAAGCAAAAATTTCAATATTGTTGTGGGGAGGGGAGGTTTGGGGATTGTTGGGCCTCTGGATGAGTGGCCCTGTACGTGGGCAACCAGAGAAAATTCATCTTGCCATGGGTTTCTGAAAGGGGGCTCCAAAAAAAAATTCATGTTAAATACTTATAACCCTTTTAAGAAATACATTATGATATTAGTCTAGGAAATTATTTCCCATGACTTGAATTTGGTCAATTTACAATATTAAGACCCCAGACTTAACATTTAACTTTTTTCAATTGTATTTGAAAGTTTGGGCTACTCGAAAGGAGTTGTTTTGTGCTAATTATTCTCTAGTCTTACCAATTATATTAATTTATATATTAATTCATGGGTTAAAAACGAAAAAAGAAACAATATTAGCAGCTACGCGAGAAATTGAACCTGGGGTTGAGACTTCAATAAATGCATCTTCAAAAGGCAACCAACCACTGCGACACGCAAATTGTACCACTATAGTATTGCTTGTTCTTTTCTTATATAAAGTATTTACTCAATTTTTTTCCTAACCAATTTTTTTTTGGGTTATATTTAATAGATCCGACCCTGTGCTAAACGATGCCCTAATTTTTTCCTAGTCACGCCCTAAATATAAAAAAAAATCATTATACTCCCATTCCCATACCCTTCGTCATTCCTTCTCACCTCTTCCTTTTTCTTTCTTCTTTAATCTCTTAACTCTCTCTCATCACTTCCTCCATTGGCTGACATTGAATGGAGCAACACATAATCCGGTGAGCCTGACCCCGGTGAAATTGTTCCAGCACATAATAAAATGGGCCCCACCTTCACTTTCTCTATGATTCCATGACTTAGATCATGGGATGATCTAAATGGCATTTTGTCATGGTATGACCCAAATTTGATCATAAGAAAATCATGAGTGAAAGATTATGATTTTTTTACATCACACCTCATGACACAATCTATAACTATTACTAATTCACTAGACATTGGCTCGGTTTTTCCCCCCAAAACTGTCCACAGGCATGTTTATATTAATTGTTTTCCCGCCTCATGTTTCCAACAGTTAACCAAAGTACCTAAAGCAAATTGTCTTGTCGTACTGGCCATTGGTGCTGCTCTTGGTAAAAAAAATACAAAGTATAATAAGGTAAATCTGGAAAGATAAATATTGCAGAAGTAAAATAAATCAATGAGAAACACAATGTCAGCATTCACTCCTTTAGAAGAAGATATTTATAATAATATACTCCTATTCCCCATAACAAAACTAAAGATTACATCTATACTAATATATTAAAAGGCGTGTCTAAGCAAGAAACGGTGCCACGTGGTACTCTCCCTAAGGGGGTTTTAAACCATGCAATACATAACAATTAAAAAAATTAGAAATTGCGTAGTATAAGATTTGATCCCGAGACCTTAAGAACATATACTAAAGTCTTAACCACTAGACCCAATAACATTTAGTGTTATCATCTTAAAGTATAATATTAATAAAAGAAATTTTTCCTTACCCGGGGCGTAGTCCGGGCCTAATAACTAGTTACATTATTATAAGGGAAGAGGGGAGTTATGGTGTCCTCCTATAAATTTACTTAACTGCCCATTAGTAAATCATCTACTACCATAAGAAAGGGAAAAACAAAGTCAAACTCAAATATAGCATTTAAAAATTAACTTAAATGTTGAAGGCAATCAAGTTATAATTGAACCACCAAAAATGAAACATTTACTATAAGTTTTAGTACATTTATGCTTAAAAAGTAAAAAGGAATATTACATCAATCCAATATCTTATCAATTAATTAAACAGAAAATTCAATCAATTAACAAAGCGAACTGATTTATTTAACACAAAAGACTATGTTCCTACAACATAAGAAATCCTTAAAAAATTCACTTAACATTCTTTTATCGTTCATCAAGTTTAATTCTAACAACCTAAAAGAAAGAATAAGTAAAAAAAATTTAATAAAGGAAGGGTTAAGTGATATAGGCTTAACCTACGAAATTTAGCCAAAAAAAATCTAATGTTTATATTTTTACCCCTGTTTATGCCCACAAGACTAGAATTTATGTTTGAAAGAAAAATCCAGGCACGCATCGCGTGCATAATTTACTAGTATAATATATAATGGCAGGACTCTAACTATTTACAAGCAATTTCTAGGAAAACAACTTTCATTCCCACTATTCTATCTCTTTCAAGTAATTTACTGTGCCCCCTAAATGGAATATTAATTTGCTATGCTTTCATGTTCTCACGCTCTTATGAGTACTATCTTACTCTTAATAACTTTCATTTCCCCTTTTAATTTACTGAAAATAACTTACATTTTATATTTTGTTATATCTCAAATAATAAATGATTTATGTTAGCTTTATTAATTGCAAGGATATAGCTCAAGCGTACAATTTCGTTGAAGCTATTACACCTATGAGAGATTCTTGGAATATCAAAGTTAGACTAATTCACTTATGAAAACTGTCTGCTTTTGATGTTTATATATGGATGAAAAGGCCAAAATACAAAATCAGTTTTATTTATTGATTGTACACGGTTAACTTTGTCGCACACTCGCACTATTAATCCTTTTCATACAATTTTTCTTTGTGCAGGGGTATAAGAAGCAATAATCAAAAGGTTGTTGATTATAAAAGGAATATATAGCTGAACAACTAGATGCCTCTAGATCCCTGGACAATATAAGACTATGCCTTGCATTTTCACTTCGATTGCTCTTAACAATTTTTTTTCTTTTTTAGCGGGGATATCCTATTAAGTATTAGCACTTACAATTAAGCTTTTATGAACTTAGTTTAAAAAAATAAAAAACCTTTTATGAACTTCTAATGATGTTAAAGACCAACATGAATTCCAATTTTCTTATTAAGAAAAAGGTTATTGGAACGATTTCTCTTTATAATGACACTTAGAGATCAATTGCAGGTTAACCCAGACTAAATGACAATTTATGTTGCTCAATGTATTTTTAACAAAAGAAATTAATTATATTTTCTGATGATGAAGTTTATGTATTTGTATGGGCATCAAACATGTCTTTGTTATTTCCACATAAAAAAACAATTTAAAATTAATGATGAATATTGATCATTTCATCTTCATTAAATATTGAGAACAATATTCAAATGAATATGTTACTGCTCATAACAAGTTTAGACACCAATGTTTTTCCAAATACAATTATTAATACCGTGCATCACACGGGAGCTAATCTAGTTTCATGATCTAAAAAGACAAGAGTGGTCATGCTTTAAATAAAGAGAAAGGAAAGTGTAAAGGGGAAAAGGAAAAAACGTATAATAGTATAAAATACATGGCTTTAGTAATTAAAATTAGAGCGTTATTTATCAAAACTCTTTATCTGATTAATTGCTCCTAGGGTGCTAATTGAACCAACTTGAATCGAGTTTTGATCGAGTCGAGCTCAAGTTGCTCGCAAGGTGTTCGACTCGATTATCACTAGGGCGGTTCATTTCGCATATCCGATCCGACACGAAATTCTGGACATCCGAAAATTTCGGATCGACAAAAAGCGATTCGTATACGATCCTAAAATCGGATATCTGAAATTTCCGAATCGGATAACCGGATATCCGAAATTTTTATCACTTGAGATTTTATGGGTTTTAAGCTTTTTCATGGCTGTTTTTTCTTACAATTATGGGACCACCACTAATGTTACATCAGCTCCATAATAGCCATCAGGCCCATGTTCTCCATGTTTGTATCAATTTCGTCATTGCTCCCGCTGGAAGTAGGGCTGTTCATAATGATCCGATCCGAAAACCAGATATCCGATCCCTTTTTTTGAGTTTCGGATATTTCGGATCCGTGTTTTCGGATATCCGATATATTTTTTAAGTAAACTTTTTTATTTTAAAAAAAACTCTAAACAATAAAACATTTGCTCAAACTGAAATGTTCAAGAGTTAAGGGTCATTCTAAACTTTAAGTTGAAACGAAACGCTGCAATTCTCTCATCTCTTTCCACAGTCCACACCTGCTGCGAGGCTGCCAGAGCCCAGACGCCAACAACCCATCACAGGCAAGTCGCCACCACCTACCAGCGACAAATCTACTACGGCGCCACTCCTTCTCTGCTCTGCGGCGCGAATGAAATTAGGTAATTTTGCGGCTGGATTTTCTGAATTGGCAAGGATTTGACTATTTGTTTTCACTTATACTTCGTTTTTAATTTTTCACTTCTTCTCTTTGGTCAAATTCTCAGCCTGCATCTTCTTTCATTTTTTCGTTTTTTTCTACCATTTATTTCTTCTCCTATGTCAGTTTTGTTGTTTCCTTTTTTTACTTCTTCTTCTTTGTTTTGTGGTTTTTCTTTTTTATTTCTTCTTTGTTTTAACTGATTTTAGTTGTTTCTTTTTTTTATTTCAGCAACTTACTTATTCTTCTTTGGTTTGTGGTATTGCTTTTTTATTTCTACTTTGTTTTAACTGATTTGAATTGTTCCTATATCCGATCCGATACGAAATTTCGAACCAAAGAAGAATAAGTAAGTTGCTGAAATAAAAAAAGAAACAATTAAAATCAGTTAAAACAAAGAAGAAATAAAAAAGAAAAACCACAAAACAAAGAAGAAGAAGTAAAAAAAGGAAACAACAAAACTGACATAGGAGAAGAAATAAATGGTAGAAAAAAACGAAAAAATGAAAGAAGATGCAGGCTGGGAATTTGACCAAAGAGAAGAAGTGAAAAATTAAAAACGAAGTATAAGTGAAAACAAATAGTCAAATCCTTGCCAATTCAGAAAATCCAGCCGCAAAATTACCTAATTTCATTCGCGCCGCAGAGCAGAGAAGGAGTGGCGCCGTCGTAGATTTGTCGCTGGTAGGTGGTGGCGACTTGCCTGTGATGGGTTGTTGGCGTCTGGGCTCTGGCAGCCTCGCAGCAGGTGTGGACTGTGGAAAGAGATGAGAGGATTGCATCGTTTCGTTTCAACTTAAAGTTTAGAATGAACCCTTAACTCTTGAATATTTCAGTTTGAGCAAATGTTTTATTGTTTAGGATTTTTTTTAAAAAAATAAAAAAGTATACATAAAAAAAACCCGGATATTTCAAATATCCGGGAACACAAAAATCGTGATCCGTACCCGGTCCGTTTTTTCGGATATCCGATCCGAAGTATCTGGAACTCAAAAAAAGGGATCGGATATCCGATTTTTCGGATCGTATCGACCGGATCGCAGATCCGATCGGATCATTATGAACCGCCCTAATATATAGCACCCCTATTTGCTCCTCTCGTAAACAAAAGCCAAAACAAAGGTTGAGAGAAAGAAGGAGAGAGGAGAAGAAACGAGGAGGGAGAGAAAGCTAAGCACTACTCCTCCACTCCACTCTTCCAAACACAAGAGCTCAAATTCCTCACTTCCCCTTCTCCTCCAAAACCCATATGCTCAAATTCCTCAAACCCTCACTAATCATCTCCTCAATTTCAACCCAAATCACACAAAAATCTCTCTTACTTCCTTAAATCCCTAAAAAAATCCAATCTTTCTCCCCCAAATTCCCACCCCTAAAAACCCCACAAATAAAAAACATGTACATTTCCGACACAAGTCACAATCGTACAACAAACACAACCACAAAACCACCCTCTTCCTCTCTTGAATTCTCCGACGACGACCACAATCACCATGATATGATGATCGAGGTGGTCCCCACCCACCACCATCACCACCACCAACACCACCAGCACCAACAATCTCATGGTCTGCCTGCCGCAACGGCATCCTCGTCTGGACCCAAAAAACGGGCTGAAACTTGGGTTCAAGACGAAACCCGGAGTTTGATTAGCTTAAGGAGAGACATGGATTCTTTGTTCAACACCTCCAAATCTAATAAGCATTTGTGGGAGCAGATTTCGTCGAAAATGAGAGATAGAGGGTTTGATAGGAGCCCAACTATGTGTACTGATAAGTGGAGAAACTTGCTTAAAGAGTTTAAGAAGGCGAAACAGCATTCGAATACTTGTGGTGGTGGTGGTAGTGCTGCTGGTAATGGTAATGGATCAGCTAAGATGTCTTATTATAAGGAAATTGATGAGATTTTGAGGGAGAGAAGTCGTTCTACTTCTTCTTCGAATGCGGCTGGATATAAAAGTCCTAATCATAATCATAATGATGGGATTAATCATTCTTCTAAGGTTGATCCTTTCTTGCACTTCTCTGATAAAGGTTTGTGCTATGTTTTTGTTTTCTCGCATTTTCTTTTGTGTTTTTGAGGTGTAAGTTGAGAATTGCATGTGGGTATATTTCACTATTTTTAGTTTAGGATTGTTTTGAGTATTGGGTGTTTGAAGATTTTACAATTTTGATTACTTTCTTAATTTGGTAGTATTTTGCTGATTGAGAACTGCATGTGGGTATCTTGTTACTTTGTTGGGTTTCGAAACGATTTGCTGCAATGTGGGTGTAGAAGTTGAATTTTTGGGTTGTTTGTGGTATAGGGTACATTAAATTTCTTTGAGTTTTGAGGCTGTATTGTTGCATGATTTTAGTTAGCTATTGGATTTTGTATATGCTGTTGGAGTAGTGATTTTCGTGCTTCGTGTGTCCCGTTATCTTCTTTCCTTATGTGGGGTTTGGCTGTTTGGGGAAGTGAAGTTGGTGTCGATGTTCTTAAATGCTGATACAAATTGGTAGTTTCATGAACTTGTGCATTGGATTAGGAGAAGGGAGTATTAAAAAGAAGAATTTATCACATTAGCAAATTGGAGCCAAGTATTTAGTTTAGATACTCCATGACGAGAATTCTGTTTTCCCGATAGGTAGTTGATTCTGATGCTGGTGCACATTGACAGCACCCTTGGTTGGTACTCTATCCTACATTTTAGACAATAATGAACTGATGAACATGCTATCATGTTCATTTATGACTTATGAGTATCTGAAAGTCATTTAGGTTTGTGGAGAGTAAACTACAATGAACTATATACATTATTTCTGTATTTTGTATTCTGTGGTAATTCTGCTATTGTCAGTAGTTTTGGTAATTATTGTATTTTCATGCTTTTGCTACATGAGAGGGACTGCATATTCTCCCCTCATTCCTTAACAGACTTTCCATTTGTTTTTTGCAGTCACTAAGACACATTATTGGTCGTTCACATTGAGATAAATCTAACAAGATCTCTTATGACTAATTGACTATATTGTTTACTAAATATTGGTGAGAAATTGAAAATGTATGGTCAAAACTTACAAGGGTTGACTTTGAAATGGGAAGACTATTATAGGACACAGGGAGTCTTTCTTAGCATCTTTGCTCGATGACCTTGCTCTAATGTTTTCCTTTTGGTGCATTCCTTTTTCCTCAATCCTTGCACCTCCCTTAATTTCTATTTCTGTTGCTCCCTTCCTCCCTTAGTATTTATAACAAATAAAAACTTTAATATACTTTGCTCCCTAACTGATTGTCTTTGTGCAGGTATTGATGATGCTACTATTCCTTTTGGACCCATTGAAGGTACAACATGTCAAAAACCATTTCTGGAAATTTGATTGGCATCTTGAATATTTTGCAACGTTGTAGGAGCAGATAAATCAAGAAAAGTGTGATTATTAAGGTGGGTGAGTGGCACTACTTAAAGAGTCTAGAATAAAGGTGCTTGTAGTTGATTAAAAGTCCCTTCTAGGCTTTTATTGAATGTTAGGTGAAAGAGTAAGGGCTAGTGAACAGGTAGTCATCAACTGGGACATTACTTTTGAGGTTAAGGCATTAAAAGTGGAACTGGATAATTGTGTTGGTATTCATAATTTATAAAGCAAGATTTCCATAAATTCAAGCTCCTTATCTTACCATTATAGTTGTATCTGTATAACCTATTCCCTTATGCAGTCAGCAGCTTTTCTACAACCTTTTTGCTAGGTTATACTCATGTCTATCATACAAACCTTGTTTGGTATGCCTCTTTTTTATGAGCTTATCATCTATATATGGGATTATGAGCAACGAACTGTAATGATATGGTATTTGTTTTTAAGAGGAAGAAGACCATGCTACAAGTTACTTGCTACTGAGTCCTAGAGGGTCAATACTCAATAGTGCTTGCTATTTCACACGCACCCATCTAAGTTTGAGAAGCATCAGCTCTGGAAGAGTCATTGGCCTGGACGAACTGTAGGCAATCTCAATTCACAGATTCAACGAGAAATCCTTCACAGTTCGATATACATACTGTAGCAAAGATGGAAGCAGTGTCATGCCATAGAAGGAAGTCAGGGAACACTTAGTAGTTGAGAAGATACTATTATACTCCTGTCCTCCGTAGTTGTCATGTTTTGGAGTAGTGAAAGTTGAGGGACAGTCTTTTTATTTTAGTCAATTCCAACTATGGTATCAACGCTAATCAATTACCCTTTAACTCTATGTCTATGAAATGAGATATCACCAGACAAACATTGTAAGTATTGTGAGACATTACGAAGAGGAGAGTTCGACATTGAGGACGGAGAAAGTTGTATAATCCATCTTAGGTCCTTCCATTACTGCCTTAGTGCCTTATATGATCATTGTCGATGGTGCTTGCCATTTGACTATCATTAACTTGCTATATCAATATTTCTGTCCATGCACAAGTCTCTGTCATGTTCTGTCAAAATTATTTCCAGCTGCACCTTTATATTGAACATTGGGGATAAAGTTGTACTTTCTTATGCACAGATCTCTTAAATTCAATAACTATTTATCCTTTGTATTCTAGTAAATGTTTCTGCTCCTATGAAAACCCCTTTCTTGCTGTGCCATTCATTAATTGAAGTTTTGACATAACTTCCTTTGGTGCCTCTTATTTCTAGCTTCTTTCCTTACCTTTATTATATTGCTTTGGCTTCTGATTGCCTAAAATAGAGCTGCTGGAAGTTTCAATGTCAGCTTATGTTGAGCTCCCAATTGCAAATTATAGAACGTAGTCTGATGTGTTGAAATATCAATCTGATTTTTCAGGCTCGTAATATTATTGCCATTTTCTTCTCGTCAGCATTAGTGTTGTTTGGTCTCTTTGGTCCATGAGTTTTGGCCCTCTTTTTTCTGCTCCCCTGTCCCCGTCAATTTCTCTATATGCAGCCCCTTTTAATATGACAAAGTATGATAGTGAAGCATATTGACAGTAATCTTTTGTTCTTTTCCCTCTATCTTTCCTTTTTGCCCCTGCTTCCTTATGGATGTCATTTTGCTTTTTGTTTACTTTTTTCCCTGACAGTTTTGTGCAAATAAATCTGTATTATTTGGAGTTGTAATAACAATGGGATTTTCTTGCTGTTCTGTTACAGCTAATGGGAGGCCAACACTAAATTTGGAAAGGCGTTTGGATCATGAGGGGCACCCTCTTGCCATTACTGCAGCTGATGCTGTAACAGGTGGGGGTGTTCCCCCATCATTTTGGCGGGAGACCCCTGGGAATGGTAATCTTTTCTGGACTGAATGATATGTGCTGAAAATGTCACTATATTTTCTTTCTGCAGTTTTGTAATTGTCCGGAAGAATTAGCACATACCCAAACCTAAACAATAGGATTGTATCATGAGGTTACTTGTGAATTATTCCATTTCTCCTTAGTGCAACTTTCACTATGTCCTGCTGAACAATTGTATAGCCATTTAGTAGTTGATTGGAGGGGTTTTGTGGGAGCTACAAAGGTTTGGTAAGATAAATTTCGAAAGATATGTTTTAGTTTTTTTAGAATGGAAGGTTGCTCTGATGCAATGTGGAGGGACAGTTATGATTGTACATGACTGTGGGTTTGCAAGGAACTCTTGCTCAGATTCAGAGTGAAGTGGTAGCCGGTAGGTACAGATAGCCGGTAGGTACAGGTGGGGGTGTTCCCCCATCATTTTGGCGGGAGACCCCTGGGAATGGTAATCTTTTCTGGACTGAATAATATGTGCTGAAAATGTCACTATATTTTCTTTCTGCAGTTTTGTAATTGTCCGGAAGAACTAGCACATACCCAAACCTAAACAATAGGATTGTATCATGAGGTTACTTGTGAATTATTCCATTTCTCCTTAGTGTAACTTTCACTATGTCCTGCTGAACAATTGTATAGCCATTTAGTAGTTGATTGGAGGGGTTTTGTGGGAGCTACAAAGGTTTGGTAAGATAAATTTCGAAAGATATGTTTTAGTTCTTTTAGAATGGAAGGTTGCTCTGATGCAATGTGGAGGGACAGTTATGATTGTACATGACTGTGGGTTTGCAAGGAACTCTTGCTCAGATTCAGAGTGAAGTGGTAGCCGGTAGGTACAGATAGCCAAGCATGGGCAAGATTTGATTGTTGAATGTTAAACATTCAGGATGATTAAGCTGGTACTAGCCAAAGCAGTTCTCAGTTATGTAATCCAAAAAGTAGACTTTGGTGCATAATATACCACATAATATATCTCTACCATGTTTTCAGTTTAATTTCCTGATTGATGATTCTATCTTTGACAAATTTGTGTAACTCAAATCCATGATCTAGGTGTGTTTAAATTTTGGAGTAGCTTTTACATTTTGAGGCAACATTTTTTATTTTCTTTTACTATTTCAATAACTAACTTGGCTGAACAAGTACATTAACCGCTAACGGCTAACCTAATCACTAACAGCTTGTAGAATAGCCAACAGCTACTTAAGAAAACTAACATAATAACTATTTTTTGCTGAACAAGCTCCTCGTTCTGTTTCACTTATATATTACAGGCTTTAGACATTTATGAAGTGTTGAGGTCCATATCTTTGTTAAGAGTAATACTAGATCAAAGGCAGTTTACCGGCATCAATAAGATCTGACACGGGTCCAGTATCCCAAGATGATTAGGTTTGGGAAGACAAAAACCAAAGGGGAGGGTGAGAGAGAGAGAGAGAGAGAGCGAGAGAGGTAGAGGGAGGGAGAGGAAGGGGGACGAGGAGGGAGAGGGAGAGAAGGAGAGAGAAGGGGGGGGAGAGGGGGGAGAGAAGGAGCGAGAGTCCAGATTTGGGTGGTAGACTAGAAGCTCACTTGACCTCTTCTTGAGGAGGAGAGGGGGGGGGGACCGAGGGAGTGGTGTAAGTTTGTAATTATGTGGTCCGAAGGGAGTGCCTTGGCTTCTTTCACGGTCCTTGAGTCATTGTCATTTCCTTTGCGTGGAGTATATAATTTTGAATTCTTACATCATTAGTTTTCCTCTGCAGTTTATCAAATACTCTTTTCTATGCAATTTTTCTAGCTTGCTTATTGTTAAATGCTAATTGACTGGACAACTCAATTGTGTAAAATATTAGTTGAAATGTTCCTTCTCGAAATTTCGAAAAGGTTTTGATATTCCCGAAATCTCGTACGCTTGGCCAAAGTTTGGACGGTGCCCCTCCCCCCGTATACATTTTTTTTTGGAATTGACGTCTCGGACGCTTTGGATCTATATCTGTATCAGTACTCGTGTAGGAGTCTAGGTAACCTAGAGGGAAAGTAGAAACAAGGAAATGACAAATTGCTGTAAAAGGAGATAGGAAGCAGCAAACTTTACGAGAACAAGATGAAACAACGAGAGGGAAAAGAGTGATATTAGCAAACTCAATTGCATTTGAGGCCACCATCATAACGAGCTGAGTGCTTCCTTGCACAACCAAAAACCCTAAGCTTCATGATCTTTTCACGCATTGCTATTTCAATGGTTAGAGCTAAAATTTTCCATCATTGATCTAAAGATATCCTGCAAACTCAATTGCATTTGAGGACTCCATCATAACCATTTATTTGTCCCCATAGGCAACCAAAAACCCTAATCTGAATTCTCCTTTTCGTGCATAGGTATATCAATGGGTAGATCTGGAATATTCCATCAGTGATCTTTAGATATTCTCAATAATAAGCTGCTTGTGTTGTAACGTAACTGGTAGATCAGTCATGGAGTGATAGAAAGCTTTGAAAATGTCTGCATGAAGTGGTTGTCCTGAAATTGGTACCTGGTAGTGTTGTATCCCTGTTCTTTCACTCTCCTTTACTGAATTTACACTTGAGTCTGCTGGATCCTCTGCACCTTTCATGTAGACATTTTGGAAACCTGGCGTCGAACACTAACAGAGGTGGGTAGGAATTGCAGTGAAATGGCGTGCTTTCATGTTTGGATTTCAGAGAAACAATATAAGGGCTATCTTGTTGATAAAGGATTTTGTCGACACAGGCTGAAGCTGGTCATATGGATTGAGGAGGATGTTTAGTGACTGGATTTGCTATTTTTGAGCTATGATGTAAATGTGATCATATTGAATCTTTGGTTTTACGAGAAGAGCATTTTGTACAGCTACGCAGTCACTCCCTGATTTTTACTGAGTTTAAAAAGGTAGGGGGAGGGGGGGCTCTATCTAATGGTCCAACAGTAATATAGTTTATAGGAAGGTTTTGTTCGCCTCTGGAATTTGTGACTCAAACTCAAAGGGCCCCCCATTTTGTTACGGGGAGGGAGTTCTTTTTCATATCTATATCTTGAGTTACTTACCGAAGGCTTTAACCACATGGATCACCCACCTGAAACTTGACACTGTATCTGAATACCCTACTTATCCAGGGGATTTGGCTCCATGAAGCTAAACAGTTTCACCTCCATTTCTTATTGGAATTTACCTCGGAAACTGGTGTATGTTCCATGCTCTTCGTCTCTTTATCTCTCTCTAGTTTTTTTTCATTTGTTTCTTCTCTCTCATCTTTGGCTCTTTCTCGGTTTTATTTTTCCTTCTTTTGCTTCTTTCAGTTTTGTTATTATTCTCTACCCTTTCTTCTTTTCTAGATGTTATGTCAGGGATCATCTTTCCCCCTTGGCTGGAAAAAAAGAGAGTAGGCTGGAGAGTGTTGGGAGTTGGGACATAGAAATGCTAACTGGTGAAGAGATTGAGATGAGGGGATTTTGAAAAGGTTTTACTTTGTCCTCACACTTTTCAAATCAAGAATGGATATCAAGTTACCGAGAAATCCTTACATATGTTTGAGCGGCAGGATTGGATCCCCACCACTAGATAAAGGAGACCAAATTTTCTATAGGGTGAAGGTAAGATGATTAATCTGCTTACTCTAAGATAGCAGGATTATGACATAACCTATTCTCTTACCCTTCTTTTCCAAAATTTGTTAGCTTTCATGATTTTCTAGGTTTTTTAGCAGGCATGTTTTGTTCGGTTTGAGACTCAGTGGTGCTGCTTTTTTTCTTTTTCTTTTTCTTTTACTTTGTTTTCTATAAACAGTTGTTAATATTTAACTGTCTCAGGTGATGATCCGCATTCTTTTGGTGGGAGAGTCATTACTGTCAAATGGGGAGATTACACAAGAAGGGTTGGTGTAGATGGCACTGCCGAGGCCATCAAGGATGTAATCCGATCTGCATTTGGGTTAAGGACAAAACGTGCTTTTTGGTTGGAGGATGAGGATCAGGTTGTTCGTTCTCTTGACAGAGACATGCCACTGGCCACTTACACTCTTCACCTTGATCAAGGTATATGTATATGTTATTTAGGTAAAATGAAGGGGCTTACCGAGCCATAACCTCTTGCATGTCAACCCGGCCTGGGCTAGACACTTTAGGAAGGGGGGGAATTGGGGAAAGGTAAGGGGAATCCCCTCTCCCAAAGTGCCCTTAATGGGAACTGAGCCCCCAACCTTCAGGTTGGAAGGTACAATCCTTACCAGTTACCACTAGGCCAAGCTTAGCTTGGTCCTTGATGAAGGTATATGTTGTATAGCTTATTGTGGTACTTCTGATCTCTAGATTGAATACTTGTGGATGTTTCTAGGGTTATTACTTTGTAGGTTTGGCCATATTGCTCATCAAATGTGCCTTCAGCAGATCCGAAACTCTAATGCAGCTAGTTTTGCTGGGGCGAGGCAGGCTAGGCCAGTGTCGGCTGATAGTAGGTGCCTTGTAAATGGGTCAAAGTGGTCGGGCCATTCAGGTTTTGGGTAAATATTGGGCGGGCCAATAGAGGAGTTTGGAGATAGGAGTGAACAGAGGGGGGGGAAATGAGCATGTGTAAAAACTAAACTATACGTGACTTTTTTTTTACCATATTCTTTTTCCCCTTTTTCCGAAATTATTGGGCTATCATTCTGGTATTGGGTTGATCCTGTCCTAAAAGGCCTTGATCAATGAAAGATACCCTTCTTGACCCTGCCCTTATTCGGTTATTCCCATTGGGCTAACCTACCCGTTATGGTCTCACATTGATGTGCTGTTATTATGAAGGTCATTATGTTCTGTTATGCTGTTACTGTGACGGCGAAACCGCAAAACCACTTGCTGAATACAATAGGAAGAGTGGCAAGTTGCTATTATAAGCCTTTTAGTGCTTTATATATTAATTTTAATAGATATTTTCCTGAATCAATGATGGAGAGTGCACCATATTCTTTCTTTCAGGCATGACGATAAAATTGTGCCATTATGAGGATTCAGACCACATTCCATATCCCAGTCAGACGATATCCCATACTGAAGAAAAAACATTCTATACCGAGGATGATTTTCGTGAGTTTATGCATCGCCGTGGGTGGTCTTGCCTTCGGGAGTTAAATGGGTACAGGAATATCGACAATTTGGATGATCTCCGCCCAGACTTGTTATATCGTGGCGTGACTTGAGAAACTCCTCGTCGTCATGTCTTCCATCTCCAGATCTTTAACCAGAGAACGCCCAGTTGTAATTAAAGATTTGCTGACTGGAAATGAAATAATCTTTTCTAACCTATTTGTACAGATAGATTGCCTTGTTGTATGAACTTATAATTGTATATACACTTTCAACTTCTTATGTAATGTAATTATCATCCAAACATATCGTTTTTATAGTAGTCAGGAAAACCCTGAAATACCACTGTCTATGTCAGAAATTAATTTAAAAATGCCACTTGGGTTTTCTTTACCCGACATGGATAAACTTGTCATCCCTGATATGCATACTTGGCTTAATTTAGTTTTGGATTGGTAGGGTGGTTGTTTTTTTTTTTTTGACAACAAGAACAAACAAAAAGAAAAAAGAAGCCTTATACAAGAGTATCGTTCCTAGCTGCTATAGCCAAGTCATGACTAGCTTGGACTACATCCCTAGCTACTTTCCTAATTTCACAATAACTAAACTTATTACAAATATCTAGTATATCATAACCTATAGTGCATAGATGAAAAGGAAATTGATGTCTTGGTAGGGTTGTTATGACTCAAGAACTATTAGGATCAAGTACAAATCTGTACTCCATTCGTGTTTTTTAATTGTTACATTTTTCTTTTTTGGCTGTACGACTTACGACATTTAAGTGTACGACATTTACATTTTCAAGTTTGCAACTGCACAAGGATAACGCAACTCACGCAAGTGCTAGCTAGAATTGGGTCACCGCGCGTCTAATATGCATGCCACCACCCAGTGCCAGGGAGAACATGATACTTGCACCTAGGTGCATGGCATAATTTGTGGCCTTTACATTAGGTCTCATCAAGGCACCAACTTACCATGTAGCACGGCGCGTCTGATATGCACGCCACCACCCATGCTTGAGGCACACAATGTCACTTGCAACCAAAATGCATGATATGTGGCCTACCGTATGGCTATGAGTTTACGACAACGAGCACGGGTCGCCTAATCTCGATTTAGTAAGTTGCTTCTTAAATTTTTTTTTTTTTTTTTATTAGGAATTTAAGTCAGCCCAAGGGCTTATCCCTACAAGGCTACTAGCCTGTAGGAAACACTAACACATTGGTTGGTAAGGCATGCACAGTATGCTAACACCCCAGCATAATGCTGGGGGTAAGGATCGAACCCCTGACCTCAGGGGCCAAGGGGGAGTGCTCTATCCACTTGAGCTGCTTAATAAAGTGTGCAGACTGCAGTTTTGCCTATTCTCATAACCAACCAACTTTTAACAGAATTTTAGAAATGGACAAGGCAATTTATCATTACTTGATACAAACTTCACCGAAGATACAAAATTGTGAATCAATGATTCACATATTACACACAAAAGAAAACACTCATACTATTCCAATTGAATTCTTTCTGCCTAAAAAAAACAGCACTTCCTTTTACTGTTCATCCCATTCCTCATCATTCTTGTAAGACACTATAGTGTCAACCTTGTGAATCTGCAAAAACAAAAACAAAAAACCCAAAATTTCACTGTGTTAAAACGCCCAGAATATAGCATTTTTTATCTAATTAAGAATACATAAATTCCATTTCAGAAAATAAATCCTTCAAATTTTTACATAATTCTTTTACCTTAGTATCAAAACAATGTAGTTTCACCATTTGAGGATTAGAAATCAATTTGGGATCACTCTCAATCCAAGTGAATGGCACAGCTAAATCCTTGTCAGTATATGCCAAAACATCAAAAACACCTGTATCATACCAACATCAAAATCAATAGTAGATACATTAATTTTTGCCAAAAAAAATGAAAAAATTCAACAATCAAGCACAAAAAGAAATATAAAATCTTAGTAATTATTATTATTACAGGGTTCATCAATGCAAGGCAAGTAAGTGATGCTAGAGGCAATTTGCCTCATAATTGCTTGAATTTCCCTCATAATTTCCTTGTCACTCTTTTCCCTTGATACCCTGAAAAAATTTGAAACCCAAAATATCAATAAAATTTTTATTTTTATTTTTATTTTTACAAATTAAACTACACAAAATTAACAATTTTGTTTTTTTTTTTACCCTTTTTCAACCACTTCATTATCAGTTTCAATGCTGAAATTCCATCTTTCAAGAACTTCATTAGTAGATTTACTCATTATCACAAGAACTACTCTCTGTAATTTCCCAGATTCAAGCCATTCTGTACTCCAAAATCAACCAAATAAAAAAAAAACCCAGAAAATAAAATTAATTAGCCAAAAAAAGAAATTAAATAGATAATTTGTTTTTAGAAAAAAAAAAAAACCAGAAAAAGTAATACCTGAAAGTTGAGCAGTAAGACTAGTAATAAAGGATTTAACACCTTCATCTTGAGTTAAAAGCATTGGCAATCCATATTTCTTTACTTTGCCAAAACTTTCTTCTGGGTATACACCTCGATTATACAAAATACTGATAAAATAGTAACAATTATTAAGATTAATAAAAATCCAAACTTTTTTTTTCTCCATCCCAAATTATGAATTAACAGTCAAAAAAAAGAAAAAAAATATATTGATTTTAATTTCTTTCTCACCTGTTAGCAGCATACCCTGAAGCATTCAAACAAACATAATTAAGAAAAACAGGAGAAGAGAAAGAAATTTAAGATTTGGAATTAAGTTACCCAGAAAAATGAAGAAATTGAAGAAAGAAATTACCAAAGAATTCGCTGACAATTGCTGCGGACCCACGAAGTGTGATGATATCTTTAGCAACAGTTTTTGAAGCCATTGAAAACCCTATAAAAAATTTCAAGATTTTTCAACTGGGTAATTCTCAAATCGAAAATTTAATTTTGTGGGTGTTGAAGATTTGAAGTTGAAGATGAATTGAGGAGAGAGAGAGAAAGATGCAGTGGATTGTAATTAGGGATAAAAGTTGATTGATTGAAAATTTGATGAATGAAAAAAAAAACCCACCCAAAAAAGGGAACTAAAGGAGGCAAAGGGGTAACGGCTAGTTTTTCTGGGTGGGTTTTTTAGTCTATAGTGGAGAATAATCACAGCAAACGGCTAGTCACTAGATTTTTTTTTGTTTGAAATTTCGTCCGATCAATGGAGATTTGCACGTGTTGGTTGTTTTAAGGTTTACACGTGTAACATTGCACTTGTCGTCTGATTAGGGAAAATATGACACTATCAACAACAAAAAAAAAAAAAACAACAAAGTTATGTGAAAGGATGGTGTTCTTTTACCACAATCCTAGAACAAATGGCTACTTGCGTTAGACTCAAATGCATATAATGCGTGTTTCAAATTGTAAAAAAATGTACAATAATAATAATATATTAACATTATTACATTAACGTGTAAAATATTTTTTATAAATTATAAAGCATTTTAAGCTACTTCAAATGAATACCAAACTTCTCAAGAGTTGACTTATATAATAGAGATAAGTCATGTAAAATTGTTGTACATTTGGATTTTGGATAAAATCTTTTATTGCTAATTCTAAAGATAATTTCTATCTCACTTAAGGTGTTTTAACAATAGGAAAAAAAATTTATATGATTAATCCTAACTATTGAGATTTTTCTCAAATTAAATCCAAATAAGGGATTTGATGGTATAATCCCAACTTAAGGGTAACTGTTCTCATATTGCTCCATTGACCTATTAGTATCCGTTATAGCAGGTAACTCTTCATTAAAGAGACATGTTGCAACGGAAGCGAATAAACAAACAATAAAACGCGAAAAACGAATAAAGAACACGAAAGATTTAACGAGGTTCATTATCAATTTGATAGCTACGTCATCAGGGCACGGATAAACTCTTTCACTATGATCAAGCGGAACCACGAATACAATAGGCAAGAGAATCACTTGAATACTCTCTTCAATGAATCTCTCAAAGCTCTCTCTCTTAAAACTTCTATATTGTTTCTCTCTCTTGTGTTTATGATGATGATAATAAACCCTAATTAACCCACACATAGAATATATATGTAAGGCTAATAATACATTAGAATAGGAGGCAAGGAAAACACGACTTAGGGCTTTTAATGAGCCCCAGCGAGCAGCGTGTGCTGCTGTCCTTAACGAGACCCACGACCAGCGGCTGTATACCCTGCTTATGTTGCTGCGTGACTGATATTGCCGCGCCCAGCGGCTTGCATTGCCACACGCCTGCTCGTGTCGCTCCCGCGGCTATGCTGCCGTTCCCAGCGTTTTTGCGGCTCGAAGCCTCGCCCAGCGGCTCGCAATGCCACAGTCTTGCTCGTGTCGCGCCCGCGGCTATGCTGCCGCGCCCAGCGTTTTTGACGATCTCCTTCGTCGAATGCCGAACAACCCAAGGCTCCTATCTCAAGATCAAGTCACCATTCTCACAAATCTCCATCTTGACTTGCATCTTCTACAAGTACTGCACCTTGAAAGAATAACCATGATACCTCTCAACAATACACGGGATATCGACCCCTCCCAAGTCTTACACCTTTAACCCGGTGCTGGGTTGATGCAAGTCCAACTATCTTTATTTGCTTTCGTAGAATTGTTGCATGGTTTTACTTTGCTCTTAAAGTGAAGGTTTTACATGTAACGAAAAATATGTCTTTTATTATGTTTGTTAGTTAAATTAGTTAATGTCGTTGAGTCATTTTTATTTTAGTTTGGTTGTAATAAGAGCCGAAAAATCTGATTTGTAATAGCTTAGGCTTAGGCGTGTGGTTAAGAGTATTTAAGGAAAGTGTTGCACCTCTATCCTTAACGCTATTGTTTCCATAAATTCTAGCTAGATTCTAGGCTTTGTTTTAGGGGAAACTTTCCTTATTTCTTGCTTAGGAGATCCGGTCATGATATAGCTTGGAGGGCAAGGATTACTTGCTTCCCTCATTATAAATAGGCGTCTAGTCCTTAATAAAAAGAGGAGAGTAATTGATTTGAGAATTTATGAGCGTTGCTTATTTCGGTTGTTAACCAAAACAATACTTGTTGCGACTTGTATTCATCTTCTAATTGCGATTAGGAAGAGACCCTCTAATTACTGCGAGAATCAAGAGTACTATCCTTTGTTTTTACTTTTTATTTTCAGCATTCATTCATAAAACACATAAAAAACGTTACTTAGAATCTAGGATAAACATTGTGAATTTTCGGACTCAAAATTCATATCAGTTGGTATCAGAGCAGTGTGGTTGTGGAGGCGCGTGAGGGAGCGTGAAAACTTGGATTAAGCTGAAATTTGTGTGGTGGCAGTAGACATCTTGAAGTTTATTGTGTTAAAATTTCGTGGCAATCCGATCAGTAACAAAGTCACAGCAACCAGAAACATTTGCGTAAACTTTCTGGCAGATTCAATCAGTTGTAAGGTAAACTTTAGGAAACCCGTTCTCCTAGCATATAACGAATTTTTGAGAGTTTCTTGGCTTAAAATTGGACCAATTTTTGTCTAGTTTAATACTGGAAAGTTTATTTATTTTTGAAGAAATTTTGCTAATTGATTAAGCACGTTTTGTATAATTGGTCAAACCAAACTATTCTGGACCAGTTTTGGGATAAAATAAACTGCGAACTGCTGGATTCGAATTTTTGCATGAAATTTTGGTCGAGTGTTTAATACATATAGGGCTAGGTCCTGTAAAAATTTCGTGTGATATGGAGACCTAACGAATTCACAGCGAGCAATTGCTTTCGATAGAAAATATCTGGGCAGTTTTATGTCAATCTGAGAATTATTCTTGTGTATGAACAAATTTTTGCTTATATGATGGATTCGATGTGCAATGATGTATCAACTTCTTTTCAAGAGGCTTATATAAGATTTGAAAGGGCTAAACAAGCACTACAAGATATTAGATATCCACCAACACTTGAAGAAAGATTGGTAAGACTTCAAAAGGATAAAGAGGAGATTGAGATGTTGATTCAACAACGAAAAGAGAAAAAACATGAGGAAATATCCAGAGATCTAATTCTTGTTGATGATGAAACCACGAAAGAGGTTCAAGAATTTGTTCTTAATGTTCAAGAAGAAAAGACTGAATCTTTTTCACATTTAGATAATAAAGATTTGATTTTGGAGGTTCTAATCATTGAAGAAAAATTACCTATCTCATGGTTTCCATCTGATTTGTTTAAGGAACATAAATTAGGAAAAATGGATCAGAATACCCCCAACTTTAGCCCATCCGCTTTTAATACCCCCAACTTTGGATTATTTTTAAATACCCCCAACTTTGGGGGTGGTCCGCCAAAAATGCACCCCTGACCTAAAAGAATCGGTTTAGCAGGTTACAATGACACGTGTCATGCTCTTATTGGTTTTACTTAATTTTTTATTTTTCTTTTTTATCACCCCGCCTTTACCAATTTACTACTCCCACCCCACTGCCACCCCTCCCCTTCCTCCCCCTCCTCAACCACCAGTCCCCTCCCATTCCTCTTTCTCCCTCCTCCCCCACCCCCTTCTTATCTTCCATCTTCTGAACACTAAAACAGTGCAACAATGGTGTTAACGCAATATCTGGGCGGAGCAACCTTACAAACCCTAAAAATGGTGGGCACTTCTTCCTTGTCCATTTTCAGACGTCTCTTAAACACGCCAACTCTCAACCTTCTTCTTCCTCGCTCCACTAAACTCTCATCTCTCCCACTCCCTTCACTACGCCGCTCATTTTCTCTCTCCTCCTTCTCTGCCGCCGCCACCATTTTCGCCTTTTCTGACCCTACATTCTACCTTTTCTCGCTCATGTAAAACTGAAATAATCTCAAATAATTACATGAACCCAGAAAAAAAGATGAAGGCAGACAAATTATATGATTATAAATGAAGGTAATTAGTGATACCTGAAGGCATAGACTAGCAGAGTAAACGAACTTGGTTCAAGCATAATGGTATTTAGTGGGCACGAAGAAATTAGCCCACTTCATCTAATCGAAATTGAAATTTGATCTTGGATTTTTTTAGTGCAAATGTTCTTCACTTACTGCTTAGAAAGTACAAAAGATCCTTTTATGTTGTTAGCAAGCTTAATTGTTTACTTATAATTGTGAGACTCGGAGGTTGGAGGAATAAAGATGTTAAAGGTTTGGTGAATTTGGGGGGTGTAGTTAGTATCTGCAGACTGGAGGAGGGGAGGAGGGCGCCGATTGCTGCTCGGATAAGAGGGGGGTTTCGACGGGGTTAGGGGAGGGGGTTTCGACAGGTTTAGGGGAGGGGGGGTGTGGGAAGGGTGGTAGTGGGGGGGTCGGGGAAGGTGGCGGTGGGTGGTGGGGGGCGTGGGGGGTGGGAGTGGTGGGATGAGCAGAGGAGGGGAGTGGGGGGTTGGGAATTTTAGTTTACAAAAGCTAATAGAGAAAATAAAAGAGAAATAAAAAATAAAAAAAATTACCTTGCTGATAGGTTACAGGTCATCTGGGTGCATTTTTGGCGGACTACGCCCAAAGTTGGGGGTTTTTAAAAATAATCCAAAGTTGGGGGTATTAAAAGCGGACGGGCCAAAGTTGGGGGTATTCTGATCCATTTTTCCCATAAATTATTGCATGAATTAGTTAAAATCTATGGTCATAGTAATTTAAGTTCTCGAGACATGGGGTTATTTGTTCAAGGTCACTTAAATCTTTGCTCGATCTTTGATTTATTGCAAATGGTGATCTTGTTGGTAATCATTCGATTCATATGGATGATTTCATGGAGTGGTTTGAAGAAACTTGAGGTCAAGTTTTTCTCAAGAGGGGGAGAATGATGCAAGTCCAACTATCTTTATTTGCTTTCGTAGAATTGTTGCATGGTTTTACTTTGCTCTTAAAGTGAAGGTTTTACATGTAACGAAAAATATGTCTTTTATTATGTTTGTTAGTTAAATTAGTTAATGTTGTTGAGTCATTTTTATTTTAGTTTGGTTGTAATAAGAGCCGAAAAATCTGAGTTGTAATAGCTTAGGCTTAGGCGTGTGGTTTAGAGTATTTAAGGAAAGTGTTGCACCTCTTTCCTTAACGCTATTGTTTCCATAAATTCTAGCTAGATTCTAGGCTTTAATTTAGGAGAAACTTTCCTTATTTCTTGCTTAGGAGATCCGGTCATGATATAGCTTGGAGGGCAAGGATTACTTGCTTCCCTCATTATAAATAGGCGCCTAGTCCTTAATAAAAAGAGGAGATGAATTGATTTGAGAATTTGTGAGCGTTGCTTATTTCGGTTGTTAACCAAAACAATACTTGTTGCGACTTGTATTCATCTTCTAATTGCGATTAGGAAGAGACCCTCTAATTCCTGCGAGAATCAAGAGTACTATCCTTTGTTTTTACTTCTTATTTTCAGCATTCATTCATAAACACACATAAAAAAAATGTTACTTAGAATCTAGGGTAAACATTGTGAATTTTTGGACTCAAAATTCATATCACGGGTTTTGCCCTCTTTATCCCGAGGCCAGGATTGCCTCCACCTTGAGGCAACAACCCCCGAAGGGGATATATGTGACTATCAACGTTCAACAAGTCCACTCAATGTTTGAACTTGCAAACTGGAACTGGCTTGGTGAACATATCAGATGGGTTATCAGCAGTCCCAACTTTGTTCACCACTATCCTCTTTTCACTTCTCAGAAAAGGATACTGCACATCAATGTGCTTACTTCTATCATGATGCACCTGATCCTTGGCTAGACAAATAGCACTCAAGCTATCACAATACATAGTCGCACGATCATGACCCAAATCATGACCAAACCACGTAACCATATACCATCCTTTGCCGCAGCAGTTAGAGCCATGTACTCAGCCTCCATAGTAGACAAAGTCACTGAAGACTGCAACGTAGCCTTCGAACTAATCACGGACCCTCCTAGAGTGTATACATACCCAGTCATTGAACTTCTAGTGTCTATATCAGCAGCATAATCCGAATCAGAATATCCGGTCACCAAACACTCAGCATCATTCCCATATATGAGACCCACATCTACCGTTCCCTTCAAATAGCGAAAAATCCGCTTCACAGCTTGCCAGTGTTCCTTCCCAGGTTGAGTCAGAAACCTACTAACAACACTAATAGCATGAACTATATCTGGCCTAGTGCACACCATAACATACATCAAACTACCAACAGCACTAGCATACGGAACCTTAGACATGTATACCTTCTCCTCATCAGATTGAGGAGAAAGAACAACAGAAAGACGAGCATTAGCAGCAACAAGAATATTAATAGATTTCGCAGTACTCATAACAAACCTGTCGAGTACCTTCAAGAAGTAACTTTTCAGAGAAAGGAAAAGTTTCTTCCGAGCACGATCTCTATAAATCTCCATGCCTAGAATCTTCCTTGCTGCTCCCAAGTCTTTCATGTCAAACTCATAACTCATAAGCTTTTTCAATTTCACTACGTCTGCCTTCTTCTTCGCTGCAATAAGCATGTTATCAACATATAATAATAATTAAATATAAGAACCGTCCTCCACCTTGCTATGAAAAACACAACAATCATATGGACTCTTGTTGTAATACCCCGACTTTTTAAACTCGATTTTCTAATTACTAATTATGCTTATTAGTTTAATTACGTCATAAATTTTTTCGAAATGATCATGGTTAAGATCTTTTTCTAAAGGGATGTTATCTCAGATAACCCTGACATATAGGCCTTTTTCCCAAATAACCCTAACATATTTTTTTTTCCCCAGATGACCCTAAACTTGTATTTTGTCATTAAACCTAACGGAATTGTTAACGGTGTTAACTTTTTTCAAACTAAAATACTTACTGCATTTTTTTTAAAAAAAAAACCCAAACTCATCACTTTCTCTCTCTTGTTCTTCATCTCTTCTCAAGCATTCATCAATGGTTTCCACTACTTTCTCTCTTTAATTTTAACAAATGTTCACCACAATTTGATTTTACAAATCAAAGACAAAATTCAGAACAGAACTAATTACTGAAAGTTATCACAAAATAACCCAACTTACACTACAAATTGAATTATTGGAACAAAAATAAAAGGAGAGATGAGAACTGTAGTTTAATTTAGGGTTCGAATTTGCCCAGTCACTGTTAACGACGAAGGGCGGCAAGCAGAAGAGCAGGTGGTGGTATGCAGTGGTGCGTGCGGGGTTCGTCGGTGGTGGTGGAAAGGTGGGGGAAAAAGAAGATGCTGCTGGGTTCGTCGGTAGTGGTCGAAAGGTGGGGGAAAAAGAAGGTGTTGCTCAATTGTTGCCCAGATTTCAACCCAACAAAAGCTTGTGGCAGCAGCAACCACAAAAAAGAGGAACGATTGTTGCCCAGATTCTTGGGTCGAATATGCCTAGATTTTTGGTCGAATCTTATGCTAATTTTGGGTTGTTCGAATTTGGGGCCTTTTGTGTTCGAAATGGTGATGTTTAGGGTTCGAATTTTCTACAATTTTTGGTGATGGTAGTGTGGAGATGAAGAACAAGAGAGGGAAGAAGATGAAGAACAAGCAAGAGAGGGAAGAAGGTGAAGAACAAGAGAGATAATTTGGTTTAATTAAAAAAAAGTTAACACCGTTAGATATCCCGTTAGGTTTAATGACAAAATACAAGTTTTGGGTTATCTGGGAAAAAAAAATATGTCAGGGTTATTTGGGAAAAAGGCCTATATGTCAGGGTTATCTGAGATAATATCCCTTTTCTAAAATAAGTATATTTACTTTAGATAAGTGATATTTATGGTAATGGTTTAACTATAATGTTTTTCCTATATGACTTTTAGGTCAATGATTTTAGCCAAAATCCAAACATTCAAGTTTCAAGCCCAAGTTTAACACAACCCAAAAATATAAATTTCCAACCAAAAATAAATGAAGGAAAAAGAAGTAGTAGTGAAGATAAACTTGAATTTGACTTTACCACCAAATTCCTTCTTTCTTCTACCTTCCTCCTTATACATGGCAACTCAAGATAAAATTTTCTTCTTTCCAACCCACTAAGCTGCTGCCACCATTACTTCAAGAGGGAAATTCATACTCAAATTCTCTTCAATCCATCATCACATTCTTATCTTCAATCTCAAGCTTCTAGACACTCAACCATGGCTATAAATAGCCATGTTCCCCCCAAGTATCACACTACATAGCCCTCTTTCTCTCTCCTCTAGCCACCACAATACCACCCCGTGTGCTACCAGTACCAACCACCTGCCTGACCACCGCAAGCACCCAACCCACGCCATTGCTCGCCCACCTTATGTCTCGCTCAATCTCTCTCGTCCCTCTCCTCCGTGCGCTGCTGTGCCGCACTGCCACCCCGCACCGTAGCTTTGCGCCACCTTCACGCTGCCAGTCCTACCTGCCCTGCACACCGGAGCTCCGCCCTTTCTCTCTTCGTGTACCTCTGTCTTCGCTGCTCAAACTAAGAGCAGAGGTATCTCCTCTTACCTTTGGGTATTATTTCTGATTTTGGTTATAAACTTAAGCCCAAGTTGTTTATTGAAAGAAGTTTAAGCTTTTGGTCCTAATATACAACTGATTCAACTAGTCAAATCATTTGGGCTATTTATCTGAATTAGGAACATAGTTTGGTTTGATTAAAAACTAGAAATTAGTTGTTCATATTGGGCTAATGACTTGATATTTGCTAATCATGCAGCTTATAGTAATAAACCTCCTTACTTCAACTATATGAATTTTTGATGTTAATATCAAATTTATGGACTATTATTGTAAACGTCACTTGTTAATGTATTTTGTTTTATAAAATGTTAAGGTACTAATAATATACACTCTTTGTTAATCCTATACACCTAACTCTATTTATGGTTTAATTTATCAAAGGATTTGAATAACCTCGATTAATTATATGACTTGAGTATAATTTATAACTTATTTTCGCTAACCTAATAATCACTAATACTCATGTCTACTTATAATATTTAATTAAGTTGTTTTACCAATTTAGTACGTGGTACGTGTCGTTATGCGTACAAATTAAAAACCTTATTTCATTCACATTAGTATCGTTTAAGTTTAGTACAGCGATAAATAAGGGTCGATCCCACGGAGAGATTTATATATTCCTAAAATCCAAGTTTAACTAATTAGGAGAATCTAATTAGTATATACATGTTATTTACTAATATATACAATATTCACATTGTTTTTTGGGGGGGGTTACAAGATGATACTAAAAATCTAAATACTACTAAAGATAAATCTAACCTAATATTTACAAGTGATGACAAACAATCCCATTTTTAAGCTCATAATTCTTTTAGAGATTTACAAACTTCTAACCTTGATTATACTTCCAATTTCATAAATCCAAGATTAATTAGATAGATTAATTGTAGGAATTTAAGTAGCCAAACTCCCCTATACTTCCATACTTTTAATCAACATTGAACTAGGCCGACTATCGATTCTAAACTAATCTAATCACCACAAGTATTTCGCAACTTTCGACGATTAAACTAGAAGCATTATAGAACTAGAAGTACATCATTAATCCCTAATTACTCTAAACATATCATATCTTTTTGTTTAAATAACTAGTCCAAGTTATATTCTAGTTTGAACTTAAAACCATCTTTGCAGGCCTAAATTAAACTAGTTACCACTTGTTAGTTGTTATATAATCTAGACTAGGCTAAACCATATAACTAGCAAAAATCACAACTTTATACCTAATAAGATAGCAAATTAAGCATAACATTGAAATATAAACATTACAATCAAATATAACTTGAGTATCTAATATCACACAATCTTGAATTCAACTATAAATTCAACAATACAACACAAATATACTTCAAACCTCACAATTCAAACTTGATTCAAACATCACAAACCAATTTTTAATTCAAACCATATAATCTAACATAATTCAACAATACAATCCAAACATACTATGAAATTCAAAAGTATAATCGGGAAATTTCAAACCAATTTGAAAGTACAAGAGAAAGAAGAGAAGAACTTAGGTATTTGTGCGGAAATTCGCCTTTGCAATTCGGATTTCGCACCTCCTTCCAAGATTGAACTTCACCCTCCCCGGTTGTGTGCTAGGACTCCAACCCTAAGGTTGTCTTCTTCGTCGAACTCGAGCACCCCAAATCAGCCCCGAAACTTCACGAAATTTCGCTGATTTTTTTACTCAAATTTTGTGGAATTGTTTGCATACCATTTTCGGACCCCTCAATTGGGTATTTATACCCAATTCCACCGCCCTAGTTGTGAAATTCGAGCTAATTAGAGAAGAGAATTGGCCTCCAAGTTTCGGCCCTAAAACCGCCTCTTCGGTCGTGATTTGCGGCGCCGACTTCTCCTTGGTCGTGATTTGCGGCGCCGACTTCGGCTGTGCTTCGTGATTGGTGGCGAGTTGTAGATGAGTTGTTGCTTTGTTATTGGTGGGGATGATGTGGAGGAAGGAGATGAATGGCGGTGAAGAAGATGATGAGGATCGACGAAGAGTGTCGAAAGAATGGTTGAGGAACAACGTTCCTCGTTCTGTTTTCTTTCTTTTTTTCGTTCTATTTTTTTTTTCTTCTGTTTTTTTTTCTTTTGCATTTTGTCTTCAAATTTGGGCTGAATTTGCACAAGGAAAATGGGCTTGTCTTCTATTTTGTCCACCTGATTTCAGCACGATGATATTGGACTTGGCTTCTAGTTCAATTCTCGAATCAAAATATCTCATTAGCCAAAAACCATTTAATTAAGTATAAATAACAATTAATATAAAAACACAAAGTACAAAATCTAAAATCAACAAAAGTATATAAAATGCATTAAAATAATAATATAAACACACATATAATATTAAAATAAGGGAATATAAATGTATTATAATGCGCCTTTATCAGTACGATTGAATAATATTATGGGAATCAATTGTCTAATTATTAATAATCTAATCTTGTTTAATAACGATTGTTTTAATGATAAGCCACCTTAATAAGTAGAACTTAAGCGCTAATAACGACTATTAATTAAGGAATTTCTTATAACGTAAAGTTACAAGTATGATTGTTTAAGCAAGACAATGACAATATAATGAGTCACATGACTATAATAAGCTCTACACTAATAAGAAAGCCTAAAGCTAAGGTTAAAAATATTTATTAATATCACTATTCTTGATTAGATTAAAAAGGATAAAGGATATTACAAGCCTCCCTCGGCTATCAAAGTTGGTAAGCAGGATTTCAGGTAACGTCTACTGCTAGCACTCGCACTCCCCTTCCAACTATGTTTTATGATGCTTTATACGATGTTTATGCGATGTTATTTATGGTGTGCGGGATATGAAATGGTTGCTATGTGGATAATGTTTATTAAATGATTTAATGCTACGAAGTATGACGATTTTGATGTTATGATTACGTTTAATGATTATAATTACGTTCCATGATTATGATTACGATGATGTAATGTAATTATGGTTACGTTACGATTAAGATTACGTTTTATGATTACGATTACGATGATGTAATGTAATTATGATACGTAAAATAAACGAAACATGATAAAGTTAAGTGAAAGATGGTTCTTGGTAGTATCCCGTGGGCACCGCAAGTGTCACCTTTGTTGTGACCGCCTTTTTGTGGGTACCGCAAGTGTCACCTATGTAGTGACCGCCCTTCTGTTAAAAATGTGGGCACCGAAAGTGTCACCTATGTTGTGGCCGCCTTTCTGTATGTTTTTGGGGAGATGTCCCTTCTGTTGTACTAGCCAAGTTACCAAAGTAAAAGATATATGATGATGAACATGACAAAGAGTGATGATAATGTTTTATGTTATGATTTAATGGCTATGTTTACGAAATGGTTTTACTATTTCTCTTCTCCCTGTATGCAACTAAAATAAATTGAAATGCTTTTACGATGTTAGGGTAGTATGTTACTGAGCCTCTGCTCATGATGTTTTGTTTTATGTTTTAGGTATTGAAGAACAGTTACAGTATGGCTATTATCATGAGATGTGTTGAAGAGACTATGTATGATTCTATGAGGTTTAGAATATTTTGTATGATAGATGAACAAGTATTGTTTTATGATGAGCAAATGTATAAATGAATTATCATTTTAGACTATTATATTATAAGTGGGCCCTAACCCACAGGCTTAAGCTATGATTCCGCTGACGATTAAGGTTATGTATTTTCGGGGTGTTACACCTGTCAAATCCATGCTCAACCATGAAGCTGTCAAACCTCTTATACCACTGCCTAGGTGACTGCTTAAGTCCATACAAGGACTTCTTCAGTCGGCGAGCAAAGTTCTCCTTCCCTAGAACTATGAATCCCTTTGGATGACTCATCAGAATTGATGAATATCCTCCCCCAACTCTCCATGTAGGAAAGCAGTTTTCACATCTAACTGCTCAAGCTCCAGATCAAAATGTGTTACTATTGCTAATAACACTCTAATAGAAGTATGACGTATCACAGGTGAGAAAATCTCATTGTAGTCTACCCTTTCCCGTAGACTGAACCCTTTTGCAACTAGTCTGACTTTGTATCTGACACTGTCACCGTATGAAATTCCTTCTTTCCTCTTGAACACCCACTTGCAATCCACCACCTTATGACCATGTGGCACCTTCACGAGTTCCCTTGTGTGATTCTTGTGAAGAGACTCCATCTCCTCACTCATAACAACTATCGACTTGGATGATTCGTTACTAGAAACTGCTTCCTTGTAGGACATTGGTTCAGATGACTCTATATCATCGGCTACATGTAATGCATAACCAATCATCTCCTCTACATATCAGTTTCGGCCAACTTTCCTGCCTTCTATCTGTTCAATCAGTCTCTGCGTCTTCTTCCTAGGTCATTTCTGACCTTCATCAGCAGTTCCTCATGATCAGACTCAAGTTCAGTTGTTTCATCAGCAACAACTCCATCTATCTAACTAGTCTCCACAGTAGGGGAATCTACTGAAACATCATCCTCCACCTGAATTCGAACCTGTTTCTCAGGAGTAGGAACTGCCGCAATTACTTGCTCAATTCCTTCAGTAGTGCTATCACCAGTACCACCTGCAGATTTGTTAGCAGATACAAACATAGTATTCTCATCAAAAGTAACATCTCTACTAAGTATGACACGTCCTTCTAATGGGGACCAAATCCGGTAACCCTTAACACCATCTCCATATCCCAGAAAACAACCCATCTTGGCCCTTGGTTCAAGTTTACCTTCACTAACATGATAATAGACACTACAACCAAAGACACGCAAACTAGAATAATTAGTACTTCTCCCAGACCATACCTCATAAGGTACCTTGCAGTCAATACCTGTATGTGGACCACGGTTTATCAAGGAGCATGTTGTTTTCACGGCTTCACTCCAGTACTTTCTAGTCAACCCTGCATTAGAGAGCATGCGTCGAACTCTCTCTAGCAAGGTTTGATTCAACCGCTCTGCAACACCATTCTGCTGTGGTGTTTTCCTGAGAGTGCGATGTCTCACAATCCCTTCTTTCCTGCAAAACTCATTGAATTCATCATTAACAAATTCAATACCATTATCCTTACGTAGCTTTTTAATCTTCTTGCCTGTCTGACTTTCCACTAAGACTTTCCATTGCACAAAAATCTTAAAAGCCCCTCCTTTGTGCTTTAAACAATAAAGTCAACTATACCTTGAGAAATCATCAATAAAAGTCCCAAAGAAACTGAATACTTCTATACCTTCTACCCGAGCAGGCCCCCAACAATCTGAGTGAATATATAATCCTGCATAGCCTTAGTTATGTGAAGCCCTTTGCTAAACTTAGCCCTGTGTTGCATACCCAACACACAATGTTCACAAAACTCAAGGTTCTTCACCTTGTGGCCATCAAGAAGATTCACCTTGGATAATATCTGCATCCCACGCTCACCCATATGACCAAGTCGTATGTGCCACAACTTAGTCACCTCCTCAGGACTCGCAGATGCAACATTTGCAGAACCAGTCAGAATAGTACCCTGCACAACATACAAAGTACCCACTTTGGTACCTTTAAGCACCAACTTCGAACCTTTCCACACACATAATTCCCCATCCGAGCCAGAAAAGTTAAACCCTCTTTTATATAAGACACCCAGAGAAATCAAATTTTTCCTTAACTGTGGAACATGCCTAACATTCATCAACATACGAACCTCACCTCAGTGGTCCTTATCTTAATGGAACTTTTCCCTACAACCTTACAAGCAGCATCGTTACCCATAATAACATTACCACCATAAAAAGACTCATAAGAAGTAATCCAATCACGATGAGGACACATATGGTAAGAACATCCCGAATTTAGAACCCAATGTTCAGATGGACTAGATACATCAACAGCAGCTAGTGCTAAGTCCTCCTCGGAGTCATATTTCATACCCTGCTGTGCAATGTTAGCATTGGAAGCTTTGGGATTCTTAGGGCATTGATGCTTCCAATGGCCAAGTACTTTACAGATATGACCAACATTCCTAGGATTGGCCCCTTTCCCCTTAGAATTTTTCTTCTTCTTAGGACCCTTCCCCAATAGCCGAGTTTACCACTAACCCAGCCCTCGAATCTCCACCATTCTCTGTCGTTGTCGCCTTCTGGCTCAACTCCCTAGTAAATAGTGCTGACTTCACTTCTTCTAGGGTCACAGTCTCTGTCCCAACAACAAATGATTCAACAAAGTTTTCATATGTATTTCGAAGTGAAACAAGAAAAATCAAAGCAGCATCTTCATCCTCAATCTTAACATCTATATTACGCAAATCAAGTAAAATAGTATTAAGTTTATCTAGATAATCTCTTAGAGATGTACCTCTTTGCATACGCAAGGCAAACAAGCGTTGCTTCAAAAGCAACTTGTTGGTGAGTGACTTTGTCATGTAGAGACTCTCCAACTTCGCCCACAGACCAGCAGCAGTCATTTCGTCTGCAACTTCCATGATCACATCATTTGCCAAACATAGCAAAATCGTGGAGTGAGCCTTCTCCTCCATCGTCTCCAATTCGACCTCACTAGGGCCATATGCAGCTTTGCTTTTGTCATCCTTTTTTACAAGAGGTTTCCAGATGCTTTGTTGCTTTAACAAAGCACGCATCTTTATCTGCCATAGCCCGAAACTGTTCCTCCCCTTAAACTTGTCAATCTTCGATTTCATCGTATTCATCTTCCCGGATCCCTTACACTGATTTTTATCTCAAGCTCTGATACCAAGTTTGTTACAACGAAAGCGAATAAACAAACAATAAAACGCGAAAAACGAATAAAGAACACGACAGATTTAACGAGGTTCGCTATCAATTTGATAGCTACGTCCTCAGGGCAGGGATAAACTCTTTCACTATGATCAAGCGGAACCACGAATATAATAGGCAAGAGAATCACTTGAATACTTTCTTCAATGAATCTCTCAAAACTCTCTCTCTTAGAACTTATTTATTGTTTCTCTCTCTTGTGTTTATGGTGATGATAATAAACCCTAATTAACCCACACATAGAATATATATGTAAGGCTAATAATACATGAGAATAGGAGGCAAGGAAAACACAACTTAGGGATTTTAATGAGCCCCCACGAGTAGTGTGTGCTGCTGTCCTCGACGAGACTCGCGACCCGCGGCTCGATACCCTGCTTGTGCTGCTGCGTGACTGATATTGCCGCGCCCAACGGCTCGCAATGCCACACTCTTGCTCGTGCCGCGCCCAGCGTCGAATGCCGAACTCCTTCGTCGAATGCCAAACAATGCCGAACAACCCAAGGCTCCTATCTCACGATCGAGTTACCATTGTCACAAGACATATGCAACTATGCAAGCACATGATCTAATGACCATATGGTTTTAAATTTTAAAAATAGAAGAGAGAGAGGAAGAAAAGAAAAGGAGCAAAAGACTAGAGGCAGTGATAATATAGGTAGGAAGTCGGAAAGTGGGGGGTGTCAGGTGTGGTGGACTGGTGGAGGTGGTTTGGGTCGTGGAGATGATGGTGGTGGTGGACATAATGTTGGCATGTTGTTGTCAATTGTCATTGATGGTGATGGATGTTAATGCTGATTGGAGAACTAGGTAGTAAGGAAGTGCCCAACAACAAAAAAAAAAATTCTTTGTTTTTTATTATAATGACAAGCTTATGAGGTTTAATAGAATTAAATGGTTAAAGCCATTTAATTAGAGTAGGTTTAGGTATTTATAAAACTATAAAAATTAAAGCCATCTAATTAACCCGATTAGCATGTTACAAGTCAAGTGGGAGCAAAAAGGGAAGGTATACCCAAAGTTTGGATTATACTATAATAACTCTTAGTTGGGATTAATATGGGAAGATTTCTCAGAGTTTAGATTATTGGTGTGAATTTTTCCTTGATAATATGGTTTTTCAATTTGTTCCAGACAAAATCCTGGTGTATATGATAATGTATAGATCCTAAATAATTTTTTCAATTTAAAAAAAAAATTGAGAACCACCTTCTTTCTAATAAGATTCGTATTAGTAAATCATCGTACTTAAGAGAGAAATCAAGAGGGAAACGAGAAAAATTGCGGCAAAAAGCTTAATGACGAAGAATTTGGGAATGATGGATGAAAAATATAACAAAGCCAGTTAGCATATGGCAATAGTATAACTTTTGGGACATAACAAGTAGTTGAACTTTTTTTGGGGGTTTACTAAATGCAGCACCACTTTACTAAACGCAGTGCAAAAAACCCTCATTATCAAATTCTCTCTTCAAAAACCTTCTCTCTAGAAATTATTCTCTCCTCTGCCTTCCCACCATTAGAGAAACAAAAATTATAAAATACCAAATTGACAATTTGAATTTGATACTCAATGGATGATAAATTTGACCCAAGCGAACTTCAATCTGATGTAAGTATTTCGGTTTCTTTTCTTCCATTACTATTCAATTTCTTGCAATTTTCATGAAATATTTATCCCTATATCGTGCAATTCTCCTGAAACAAATTACTCTATTTCGTACAAATGAAATAGATAAAGTTGTTTCGTGCAAATTGTATGAAAACAGATTACCCTGGCAGCAGCATATGAGGTTGAGTTCAAATCGCTTCAAGCGGTAGGGATGGAAGAGTATGCTTTCTCTTTATTTGCAATGCTCTTTTGTGATATATATATGGGGTCTGATATTCTTATGGTTATGTTTCGTTCCATGGCTTTGACAAAAAAAACATTACTTATCTTGGGACATGCCTGATGCTTGATGCAATTATCTACTTTGGTCTCTCTTTTCTGTACCAGAAACTTCATTGCTCACAAAAGGGAGTGTTGTGTTTTGAAAGTGTTTAAAATTAGTGTTTAATATAGGAACACTCCAAATTCTAGAGTTTAATTGATGATGACAATATAATGTTTCATTGAAAAGAAAACTACATACCTCAACTGTAACAGCCCGCTCCAAATAGCAGCTTAATTAAGGCCTAATCCTACTAATTACGAAGTTAAGCTGCTAATTAGAGAGACTGCTAGGGCGGACTACCACACCTTCCTTCCCCTAGGAAAGGTAGGAAGTCTCGTAGTATCCAAGTATAATAAGAAAATAAGTTATAATAAAATAGTTATTACAATATGTTTTGAGTTAGCTTACAAATCAAATACATGTTTAACTTGCAAAATCATTATATAATACGATTCATCTCATAGCAGCGGATTAAACATATTGATCAACACTTCACATTGCACGCAAGAGCTAACTCGAACATTCCCTCTAATCCTGCAAAATAGTTGAATCTGCCCCCACCAGGACAGGTTCAAAGAACAAAACAGGTCAGCTTACGCTGGTACACAAGTCCCACCAATTACAAAATATTAAGGTGGCTGAAACTATTCAATCATTTCTTATACTCAAAACATAAACTTATAACAATCATAGCTTCATTTTCTTTTTGCTTAGAAATTCATTAATGCATCGAGATGGTTATTGTTCTTATTCGAAAATACGTTTATACTTGCTCATAAATACGTTGATTCTTTCTTTTAACTTCCATAAAAATTACATTTGCTTATGCAGGAGAAATTCTTCAAGAATTATCTCAAAATATCACATATCATTCTCAATACTTAGAACAACAATACTCTTAAAACTTATCACAAAACATAACATATCTCTAGGGAAGGAACATGAATGGAGGCTACGCCACCACTCCACACATTTGAGGGACGTCTCCCCACCTTTCTTAATTCTGCTTGCAAGACTTCTAGGTCATGACCCTTCATAACGGAGCAATACCCGCTCCGGAGCAATACCCGCTCCAAATACTTAAATAGCAAACCCGCTCTGCACATATTGTTCACTTCCCCTTATAAAACAACTTACCGTCATACAAATTTAGTTATACTAAACACTTGTGCTTAAATACTTATGCTCAAATACTTATACTTAAATACTTATGTTGAAATACTTATACCTGTGTAATTATACTCAAATAAATTACTTAAAAACTTATGCATAATCATTATTTCAACCATCATAACAAACTTTAACTTATCAAAATCAGTTTCGTAAAACAAGCTTGCTATGTCAAGTTCCACCATCTCGGAAGGGTGACTTATTAACAAAGCTTCGGAAAATAAACATTATGGTTAACTAGAGTGGTTAATAAGGTGATCAACATGATATGGCAGCATGATTAGGTTTCAAAAGAGGTTCTTAAAGATATGAAAAAAAACGACGCCACACAAGTACTCAAGTATTCTATTTCATGGTTTTGGTGTTGGTAGCAAAATATGATGGTTTGCGCGCGAGATTACATTGGAACTTTTATGTTCCGCTAAGGGTTTGGATAGATCAATAAATAAATAGTTACATGCAGTAGGTATTCAACCTTTAAAGGTACTCAATGAACCCAAGAAGCATGGGTTAATCGACTTGGAAAGTAACTAAGAGAAATCGGGTTTTCAGTATTCCTTTACACAACGAAGTATGGTCATGTGTGGCGTTTAATGAAGGGAATGAAGCAATGGTTTATCTTACAATCAAGACATGTATATTCCAGGGATACATCATGAAAGTTCAACCAAAAACAAGATCATTAATCAAGATGCCATCGAGATAATAGCAAGGTCTGACGAATTTTTGAGGAAACTTGTTATGCATACAGCAACTTTCGGATAGCATAACTTTTCATGTACAACTCCAAATGGAGTGATTTTTGGGTCTAAATTCAATAAATTTTCTTACTCGGTTATTTGGGAGAGAAAGTCACGGCAGCATAGCTCAAGAGAATGGATAATCACTTTCTTACTCGGTTATTCAGAGAGTCCTAGGGAACTTGACATGCAAGAGATTATTAACACAATATCTTCCATAAGAAAACACATGCAAATCAGTTTTTATACACATTCAAACGTAATCCAAGTATTCACAATTCCACAAACAAATTTCATGATGAAAGCTAGAAACAAAGTTTAGGTGGTGGAGCTTGTGTACCTTATTTCGGGTGTTTAGGAATCAAATCTCCTTTAAGAACTTTTAGCTCTTTTCCAGAAACCTTCTAAGATCTTAATTACAACATCCATAACTTAAATTCAGCAATTAACCCAAGGTAATCCAATTTACAATCTACTAAATCTCATAAGTGCTATGGTTTAGCCACATCATACCTTTCTTAGTTTTCTTTGATGCTATGGATGTGATACCTCAAAAATAACACTTGCCCAGTATGAAGAACAACATGAGGAGTCTAGGACAACAATTGCATGCAAGATCCAGAGCTAAAATCAAAAGGAACAAAGCTGCCAACAGCAGCCATCAACACGCCAGAACTGGCGAAGAAGAAGAGGGGTGAATGTTGTGTAGTTGTTGTTGTGTTTTGTGAATGAAATCTCATGAAATGAATTAGGGACCTTGGTCATATATAAATAGAGAATGAGTAATGGCAAGCTCGTGATTTTGGTTTAGTAATGAGGGCAAAATCGTCTTTTCACAGCTTAGGAGCATTCCAGAATTTTATGGTTTTCACTTAATCCTTAACCTTATGTAATTAAGCTCCAATCCTTCACTATACTTAAACTAAACCCTCAAATTATGCTTTGTAACTTAATAAAGATATTTTGGCTCATTTGTCCCTTAAATCATAATTACAAAGTATCTCAAACACAATATCGATAATAGTTCGAAGTCTCGAAATTTCAGAACAATGCTCAATGTTCTTAACCTAATTCGTAAATATCTTATCTTAACTCATAATTTGCATTCATAATCACATGATAAACATATAATATTCAGATTCACCGACAGACTTCACATAGGAACTATTCACAATTTCCTTATTCCTCAAAGATGCAATTGATTAAGTACTGATCAGTATGCTAACGTATCTCGTTTATCTTAATGATATTGTCTTAAAAATTAAGTCTATTACATAAACATTCACTGGTCATTTGGGAATCAATAGAGTACTATGTAATGATTATTAGATTTAGGATAATGCATAAATAAACAATTAAGCATCTATTGGGATGATATTGAAAATCATGTTTGTATTAAGGTTCGACATTTCTTGATAAGACTAAAATATACAGCTCAGTCAAATAAAACCACATCATATACACAAAACCAGACCCTTATAAAGAAGACTCCATATAGTTGGTGATTAAGAAGAAGAGGAAGAGGAAGAGGGAGAAAGGAGAGAGAAATAGGTATAACTATGGAGAATTGGGTAAAATTAGCGCCAATTTGGACGATAGAGAAAGAGGGAGAAAGGAGAGAGGAATAGTTAGAAACAGAAAGGGGTTATGAGGAATAGGGTGTTTTGGATATTTTGAAGGATTGTGTTTAGTAAAGTGATGTTGCATTTATAAACCATGCTTTTTTTGAAGAAAAAAAAACAGAATGGTATGTGTATTAATAGTTTGGAACAAATAAGGGAGTTAATACAAAAATTTCTTAATGTGGTCTATGAATCTCCCACTGGAAAATAAAAATTTCCTTTTGAAAACTTATAACAATTCTCTTTTGACCTTCAAAAGACTTAAAAGAGCGATTGGCCCAAACCCATAACTAAAAACAACCCCCGTATGCCAAAGCATGGATTATGCACTAGGGTGCATAGTGCTCATTGTGCACCTCAAAGAACATACCATTCATATAAAAGAACATGAACTTTTTTCAACAACATTCTTATAAAAGCATAGTGATAATTAGTATGGTGTTCTTTGTTTTATACCTTCATGTTCTTTTGATTTGTATTTTCATTTTTGTAGTTTTCATAGTTTTTGGTTTCTCAAGTCTTATATGTGCATGTTCATTTAAAATTAGTATGGTGTTCTTTGTTTTATACCTTCGTGTTCTTTTTCATGTTTATTTTCATTTTTGTGATTCTTTTTATAATTTTTTGTTTCTCAAGTCTTATATGCATAGGTTCTTTTATAATCAATATGGTGTTATGTGTTTGATACCTTCATGTTCTTTTTATGGTATTATATGCACATATTCTAAAAACTATCATCTTCTACATCATGTAAAAAGAATAGGAACAATATCATCTGATCTTATATAATCAATTAGAAATCAGAACTAAAAAATGGAAACAATAGTATAAATTTAAAAACCTTTCAATAAATTCTTGTATGGAAGAACTTTCACTCAAAACTATCTTAATGATTTTAAAAGTAGTAGATAACAGTTATCTCAATATCTTTTGCAAACTACTTGAGCTATAAATTGGGAGGAAGAGATTATTAACTTTCTCCTTTTTTTTTGTTTTAGAATAATGAAAGCTACAATTAAGAAACTGGATTTTGCGTTTTGTTTGTTGTGCTTTGCGTTTTGTTCCAAGAGCACATAGCTCTTCGTGGTCTCGAGTGTATGTACAAAATGCCCAAAGTACCTCCCATAGGCCATAAGGGAGATGGGTGTCATACCTCTATCAGGTTAAAATTAAACTTGGATTGGGTCATTCTTGAAATCAGGTTATGTTCGAAACTTTTCAGCTCTGCCTTTATGTTATTACTAGCCTTCTTTGCACGCGATGCGTGCGTGAATTATTTTGGCAATTATTATTAAATTTCATCTAAATGTAATTTTGAAGGATGTAATTTACAATCATAATTAGTTCTAATTAAATATCACGTGGTGTAAATATAAAATATAAAAATTACTTGATGAATAAGTTGTTTTCTTGGTATCTTTATTACTTGTTAATGGATGTTGTTGGTATTGTTATTGCATTTCAAAAGTTCAGGTAAAATTAAAATTTTATGTCTTTGGTTTTGTAATTGATTTGAAAACTGCTTTAGTTATGTTCATTTGTTCTTCAATCATAAACTTTCTCTTTCACTACACATATTTTTATGAAAGTTTATTTTAGCTACTTTGAACTTTCTTTGATATACGTATTTTAAATTAGGAAGGGTTATGATTGAGGAAAATCTCGAAATCTCAATAGGTAATATTTTTTATTGACTGAAGGGTTAAAAAGTCTTTTCAAAGGGGGACACCATAGCTCCCCCCTTGGCTTATATAATAGAGATTGGGTTGTGACATTTTGTTAAATGCAGGATGCCGTTGATAAGTCATTTTAAAACATGATAATTTTGAGACAATAAGTTTTAATTTCTCTGTTTCATATTACACGTATTACACGACACTTTTTCTAGGCACACATACTAAGGAAAGGAGATAAGAAGATAAAGAAATAGTTGTGTCACATTGTTTGATTCCAATCTGTTTCAACCATGTCATGTACTTTCTCCGTTCTGAAATAAGTGAAATACTAATATCTTTGCCATTGCCTCCAACATCTCCTTTATTCTCGTAGCCTCTCGAGCCTCCTTTGTTCTACCATCAATCTTTGGAGTTGGAGCGCTATCTTCACTAGCATTATCTTGAGCAGGAATCCCCAGACCTATATGGTAACGAAATGTTACCATACTAAAACCACCAAAGTCTTCCGGTTCCAAATGGCTGAATGTGGTTTGCACTCACAATTTTGGAGCTAGTTTTGGGTATGTATTAAAACGAAAAAGTCAAACAAAGACATAACAACGAATTTCAGGGTCGTGTTGTGAAGAATCTATAGTTGTTGATTGCTTCTCCATTGTTGATCGGAAGAGAAGAGACAGAGAGGGGTTTATTGAGCGAGGATGTTTTCGTTTTTTGTGTCAAGGCCCGCCATGATTTTTGGACAATCTCAACCTTGACCTCGAATACGTCTTCCACCTGAATCCGAGTAACTTGGTAATCTTTCAATTCTATCTCCTTACAAATAACATGCTTTTTAGCCTGCAAGACTTTGAAAAGCCTTTGGTTGATAGGGAAGTTTGAAAACAATGGAGGAGGATGAAGTTTTAGGACAATAAAACATATTTATAAGGGGTGCGGAATGCAAGATACCCAAATCCTCCACCTATCCTTTTCACATATGCAAGTAGGGCGCCAAGGGCAGAAGGGTAATTTAGTGGTGAAACATGTACCTCCTCCGTTATCTAAAGGATGTAACATACAGGCCCGTAGTTGGGGGTGTGCAAAGAGCCCCTTTGCACAGAGCCCAGATCCCAAAAAAATTTTGGTTTAATTTAAAGGGCCCAATTTAAATATGTGATGATTTCTATTTGTAAATGACAAAGGGCCCTCATTCTGCCTTCAACCCTTCACTCTTCAGTCTTCTACCTCGTAATCACGCAATAGTAAATCACGCTCGCTGGTAGTATGCTTTCACCTTCGTCAATCTCTCCACCAAAAATTCAAGTTTCCATATCTTCAAAACTTTCTAACGTCTTATGTTCTTCCTTCAATTTTTATCCTCAGTTCTCTTTCATAATTACCAAAAATTAATTAATATTGATTCTCTCTATTCTCTAGGGAAATTTGGGGTTTTTTTTCTATCACTAACGGGAATGAACTTATTTTTAACCAATTTGAGATTGTCATTCATTATCAATGGCAAGCAACATTTAATTTTAAAAGAAAGTAGAATATACAAGATTCATTTACTTCAAGTTTGAAGTATCCAATTGACAATCTTGAATTTGAGTAAGTAGTATTTTGATTTTGATTTTTCAACAATTATGCATTTTTATGCTTTATTTTAGTTTAATCTTGAATTCGATTATTTTATTGGTACTGCATCTTTTTGTCATAACAGCTCATACCAAGTATTTTCGAAAGAACTTCTCTACTGCATCTTATGAGACTATGAGTTGAGTTGTATCTTTAACTCTTCATGTATGCATGTGCTGCATCTTTTTTATTTTTTATTTTTATTTTGATTAATTTTTCTGAATTATTTATCTTTATCACTTTGTGCCGATGTGGGTATGTTTATCTACTGACTACTGCTGCATTTTTTTTGATTAATTTTTCTGCAATTATGCTTGATTTTAATTTTTTTAACTTTATTTAGGGATGCTGCATCTTTTTCTCAAATACTCAGAATTACGAGATTTATGTTTTTGTGTTTATCAGTTTATGTCTATCTACATTCGACTGCAGTACTTTTTAACTTTATACCAGTTTTTGGTTTTAGAAAAGATATTTGTTATGTTGAAAATGAATATATATATATATATATATATATATATATATATATATATATATATATAGGGCCCAATTTCCAATTTGAGATAGGGCCCCGTAAATCTCCAAGACGGCCCTGGTAACCTATGCATAGTAACTATTATTGATCTACCAACCTTATCCCGGCCATATGCTCTCACAATTTGTAATAGAAAAATATAGTCAAGTGAGATCTTATTTGATTCGTCTTAATATATATTTTCATAATATCAACTTCATATAATTTAAACTTATACAAAATTAAAAGTAAAAGATCAAAGTAATGCATTAGTTAGCATGTAGATAAGAAATGTTGCATTCTTAGGGAAAAAAACAGAGGAAGTATGAAGATGAAAATATATACTACCTCCGTTTCATATTAATCTACACACTTACACTTTTCACGCATGCCGATGCGCTACTTTGAGCCTTTATATCTCTAATTTTGTATTTGTAAAAATATAAAAAGTCGATATTCTAAAACTACATATCGAGACGAATCAAACAAGACCCACATGACTATATTTTCTCTTAACCATAATTCACAAATGATAGTCAAAGGAAAATTTGTAAATAGTGTCAAAAGTGTAAGTGTGTAGATTAATATGAAATGAAGGTAGTATATAAGGATAACATCACGTAAGATTGTAACAAGTGTTTTAAAAAAAAAAATCGTACTAATATAGAGGAAGACTCAAACACCTTCCTTATGTGAGTACACCCACTTACTATTAGACTAACAACTCATGTCGATTGGATTACCTCATATCCACGGCTTAGATTTTTTTCACAAAAAATCAAATTAGAACATTCTCACACACACTCGATCTTTCTCCACGTCACTCACGACATTTCCATTTTTGTCAAAATTTCTCTCTCTCCTCTCTCATTTCGATTGGACACCTCTGTTAATGGATTTTAATATTGTTGATACCAATCCATTAACAGAGTTGATGTTAACTTCTAACAGTGGTGAGAATGGTATCACCAACTTTCTCACCTCTGTTGATAATTTTGGATTCTTGATCAAACAAGTTGTGGATAACAGAGGTGAGCAAGAGGTGATTGGATTTTTGGTGTAATTTTGTTGTTAATAAATCGATTGATTTAACTTTTTTATGGTGGATGATGATGATCAATAATTGCTAAGTTGCAATTTAAAACTTTGTATAGATGAGATAAAATAAGTTTACCTCTCATTGCACAGTGATTTTGCTATTAAAATGGACTAATTATTACGTAATTATATAAAATATACACAACCATACTCTACACTACGTCTTAAATTAATTGTCACAAATGTCTTTTTAAGTTGTCCATCTATTTGTCACATGCTTTTTAAGAATTAATTGTTTTAGTTGGTTTCTACAATTTACTCACCCAATTATTTCGCCCTATTATATTACCCTCAAAAAAAAATGTGTTGTTTTTCAGTTTATTTTTTGTTAAAAGAAGTAATGTTCTTACAAAGACAAGTTAGATAACAAAAAAATAATGGTATTTAAAGGAAAAAAAGTTATAACCGACAGTGGCCACTGGCCAAAGGGGAAAAAAATGGACATTACTTATCATCATCATATATAATATTAAAGCAAGAAAACTTCCGTCCTATGTGGCAAGCTCTCAGGAATTCAGCGCTCACATTGCACGACAGATTTATAGAGTAAGGATATACATGCCACGTGTCACATCATATTATGATAATTTGTTTCCTAGCATTCCTTTCCTTCAGCATAGTCATATGATGGAATTATTATGCTCAACAAATAAATTACTTCCTAAATTGCTGCTGTCAACTTCATCATCTTTGATATTAAATTAACCATTTACGTACAACAAATTAAGAAAAAAATCAAACACTTCGGTTTCCTCCTAATTCTCTCTCTTTTTTTAACAAAGAAGAAAAAACAAACTAAACCCATAAAAAACCCAAAACTGGACAATCAAACCATCCAAAAAAAAACCTTAGAAAATCAAAATCAAAAGTTATCAGAAGAGATTTTATCGTTTTTCAGTATATATACAAGGTTTCTCATTACATAGAACATATAATATTAGATGAGTGATGTATGGAATACCTTGAAATTTAATTGGGTAATTCCGAAAGTTATTATGAAATTTGCATGTCTATAAGCTGATAGCTTTTGCAGGAATATCTTCGACCATCGATTAATCTACCAGAAAATCTTCGTCGGACATTTAATCGACCATCATTTGTGCATGTCTATAAGCTAGAAATCAAGAGAGGCAAAGATTTTGATGGGGGTTTATTTATTTTGGGCACTAATTTTTGTATAATTTGGATTTTTTGACTATAATTAACAATGTGGATTCCAAAAGTTAAAATTGGTGGAGTCGATCATTTGTAGAACCACTTGGATAGTATCACATTTTTTGTTTTCTGTGCTGGAAGCTCATAATTTGCAAAGTATTGAAGATAGAGTTGTAAGTTTGTAACCGTGAGGGTCCCACAATATATGAAGGAGGAAGAGGATGGAGTGTGAATATGAGGGTCCACAATATATCAAAAAAAGAAGTATGACGGAGCATAACAACTGATTGTTCTAGAGATGTCTAAACAAAAGGAAAAAAAATGGGTTTAATTAGATTATAAATGATTTGTTATCTACAAATTTAATAACATCAAGGATAATTTTTGGTTCACTTTTTTTTTTAAAATTAAATGGATCTGATGCACATTATATATATATATATATATATATATATATATTTTGGATCTAATACTAGCACGTGTGATTTATGACAAAAAGGGTCACTTTGTCTAAAAACAATAGATATACAAAGTAGTTTCTAAGGTTGTAGTTGTACGTGATTACTACATGAGAAGAAAAAAGGTTACTATGTTAATAAGAGATAATTCTTATTATGGTAAATAATGTAAAAAAGGGTGACTGAAAAAATAATGTCACTATATTAAGTTATTATTGTACATATAAGAGTAACTATAGGTTGAAAAAGGTCACTATGTAACAAAAGTGATTACTATTCAATGTACGGTAAGTCCACACAATACTGTTGTTTTAAATTACATTAATAGTATTTTAATTAGTCCATAAATTAGGATTATAATTCAGCATAACTCTCTCGCTTCTTTTAATTTATATACACCCAATTTCATTCCCAACTCAAATCATATCACTTAACAAACAATATTTTCAAAATTAATATAAAGTCATATAGGTAATATAGATTGTGGTGGAAATGATATTTCTAACTTCACACAAGATAACATCAATCATGAAAAACAATCATTAGTTGTGATTAAGTATACCTTATATAGTATCAAAACTAATCATATTCAGAAAATTAAAATTATTCGAGCAACTTACAGGAGTATAAAAACAATATTTTCAAAATGTGATTTTTCGGCAAGTTAGTAACAAACTTTAAAAACCATTATATCAATAATAATAATTAATATAGATAATTTATAAGTCATAATTGTGTAACAATACACATTCAGTGACGGATCCAGGATTTTGCATATGGTGAGTCACCACCGTCCACCAACAAAATATCAATCAATATATAAATGCATGAAATACTTCCTAAAAAGTTCCAAAAGTAATATTCCAATTTCCGAACATTAACCATATCCATAAAAAAATTATTGTCACAATTTTGACCATATCCAGAAAAATTTTACCCATATCCAAAGGTACTTTAATATCACAATTTTAGCCACATCCATAAAAAATTTCTAATCTTTTCAATCAAAATTCACTATAATTTTTATAACTTACCTTTTAGATAATAACCAAAACCTATACTTTCAAAAATAGAATAAACAAAACAAAAGACAACAGAAAGAACCCATGAAAACTATTGTGGAAAAGAGAAGAGAGAGAAAAAAGGTATTTTCACTAAAAAAAATCACATTGAATTGAACACGAACTACTATAAGATATTTAAAAAAAATGTTTCAAAAACTAAAACTAATAATTAGCTAGAATTTTCTAATTATGTCGATCAAAATTCCGCAGTACTACTCCACCTTACAAATTAACTAAAAACCATCCATAAATTACAAAATCAACATAAAAAAATCCAAAGTGAAATAAAAAAGGGTACATGTAGATCGCATATTGCAATTCAACCTTTTCTATGGTGGCTAGTGGGGGTGGCCCGGTGCAGTGCAGCAGTTGTGCAAGATAGCAAGGGAGAAAGGGTGAGCGGACAACAATCATAACTATACAACGTACGGGTCATAATCCCGTTCTAATTATTTTCAAAACAAGATCATAACATCTAAATCACAAGTTATTAGTTTTGAAATATAGATAGAATTTTTCTCATGAAGTTCAAAGTCTAAAAGCAGTGATTATAGTCAATTACATTGATAGTAATATGTAATAAGTATTTCATATTAGTATTGAACAAATTTTTTCAGATATCAAGTCCATTTTACAAAAATTATAAATGTGCAGCGTACAGGTTATAAGCCAATTTTAATTATTGTCAATACAAGATCATAAAATTTAAATCACAAGTTATTAGTTTTGAATTTAGATAGAATTGTTCTCATGGAGTTCTAAAAATCTAAAAGCATTGACTATATGTAAAAAGTATTTCATATTAGTATTAAACAAAATCTTCACATATCAAGTCCATTTTACTAAACCCCATAACAATATAACGGACGGGTTATAAACTACTTTTAATTATTCTCTGTACAAGAACATAGAATTTAAATCACAAGTTATTAGTTTTGAAATTTAGATAGAATTATTCTCTTGGAGTTCTAAAATTTGAGTCATTGACTATAGTTAATGACATTGATGGTAATATGTAAAAAGGGTTTCATATTGCCAATTTAAAAGTATAAAAAAAATTCATATATCAAGTCTATTTTACGAAAATCATAATTGTATAACATACGGGTCATAAACCAATTATAATTATTCTCAATACAAGATTATATAATATAAAGTTATTAGTTTTGAAATTTAGATAGAGTTGTTTTAGTGGAGTTCTCAAAGTCTAAAAGCATTAACTATATTCAATACCATTGATGATAATAAGTTAACATTATTTTTTCCTTCTCTAAAATGTCCATTCACTTTTGTTTCAAGGTCCAAAATTTGAAAATTGTAGTATAATTTTATCTTGATACTCTGCATGTGTTAATAATATCGTATAAGATCATTTGTCTGAATCCATTTTATTTGTTAGGTTTATTACCATACGTTGGTGATCAAATGTGTGCATTCAAGACCCTGAACAAGCAAAGATAACAACATCAATGATGGAGTGCGACATTTTTTTTAAATAAGTAAATAATCATCAATTCACCTATTGATTTTCTATAGTTAACCACTCATGCTTTTAAAAACCTGTATATGGTTAATAGCATATTAAAATTTACTTTTTCAAACTAACATGTTTATATTTTTTTTTTTATATTCTTAACTTTTATATTATCATATTTACAAATTAAAGGGTTAAATATTTCCACCTAATTTTAGGAAAATAACATAAAATCTTAAATTTATAAAACAAAAAACACCCCGTGCAATTTGCACGAGTCTAAAACTAAAAACATGGTTAAGTGGGCAATGGGCAGTGGGTGGCCAAATATGGTGCAGCGGTGGTGCAAGAAGGCAAGAGAAAGGGTGAGTTGGACTGCAAGTAGGAGCAAAAGTGGGTGTATGGACGAGTGTCAGTGGTGGTGCGAATTGTGATTTCATCCGAGCCTCTAAGGGAAGCAGCAGACAGATCAAAGACGATTTCAATAAACTCTTTTTTTTAGAAGTTAGGTCACGTGATCTGCCATGACATTAACTACATCAACCACTGAACACACGGGTCATAAGTCAGTTTAAAAATAAGCTCAATATATGATTATAAAAAATTAAATTTCAAGTTAATATTCACCACCATGAATTTAGGTCAAACTTCTTAAAATCTTAAATTTATAAAACCAAAAACATCCCGTGCAGTTGCACGGGTCTAAAACTAAAAACATGGTTAAGTGGGCAGTGGTCAAATATGGTGCAGCGATGGTGCAAGAAGGCAAGAGAGAGGGTGAGCTGGACTGCGAAGTGGGAGCGAAAGTGGGTGTATGGATGAGTGTCAGTGGTGGTGTGAATTGTGATCTCATCCGAGCCTATAAGGGAACTAGCAGACATAGCAAAGACTATTTCAATCAACTCTTTTTTTTTAAAAAAAAGGTGGGTCACGTGATCCGCCATGACACTACTGCATTAACCATTGAACACACGGGTCATAAGTCACTTTAAAAATAATATCAATACCATAATTATAAAATTTTAAATCCCAACAAGTTAATATTCACCACCATAAATTTTAGGAGAAACTTCTTAAAATCTTTACTTTATAAAACAAAAAACTTCCCGTGCAGTTTGCACGGGTCAAAAAGCTAGTTAGTCATTACAGTACAAGTTTACAACTTACAAATGGCCTAGAAAATAGAAAGTAAGTAGCAGAAAGAAATAGGAGTAGAAGTTAGAACATGCTTATCGATCCTTTCTTTCCAAAAGCAAAAGAAATTAATTTCCCCTGCTCATCCTTTCTTTCCAAAAGCAAAAGAAATTAATTTTTGAGTCCGTTTTTGGAGAGACGGTCTCACTTTAGTGTTAACGTGAGACCGCTGATGTCATGCTTACATCACACGCGTGCATCAAACCAGCAGTAGAATTAGTTAAGCGCTTGCACCTATTAGTTATGCTAGCCTTAAATTGTTTCTGGGTGAATTAGTTAAGCGCTTAAGTATATTAGTTAAACACTGAAGTATATTAGTTAAGCGTTGAAGTATATTAGTTATATCATAAAAATCAGATTATAATGCATTTTACTGGCCATAATTTCAGTATCACGCATAAATAATTCTCTCTTTCTCAAAAAAACTAACGCACTAATTCTCTCTTTCTTAAATAACTATCGCATTTTTGCATTAGTTATGCCATCCTCAAATAACCAATGCAAAAACAATGTTTACTAATGCATACAATAAATAAAACTAATGACCACCCATACTATCATTGTTACTCATGAAATAAATAAATAATTATTCATATGCTATAATTATAATATTTCAGTTATTTTCTAGACTAAAACTATTAGTCATAAAACCGGAACTAAAAAAAAAGTCATAACTAATGTAAAAATAATAACTAAATACCCAAATATCATAACTATTTATCAGAAAACAATAACTAATAGCCAAAATCACAACTATCAACCATAAACAGTAGTGTTTTCTGCGTCGCATGTGCCTCTGCATCCGACGCAGATGGACTTTCGTTGCTTGGATACTTGGCTTTGGCTTTGGATGCTTTTGGATGTCATCTGCGTCGGACCCTTATTACGTGCGACGCAGATATAGGTTTTTGCGTCGTTTGTTCTCAAAGTCCGACGCATATGTACTTCTCCTACTAGAAAGTGAGATTATTTGCATCGGACTTTTAATGGTATGCGACGCAAGTTTGCAATTTGCGTCAATTCTTCGAGGATGCGACGCAAATCCTCATTTCTGTACTAGTGTAACTAAATTCCCAAATATCATAACTATTTATCAGAAAACAATAACTAATAGCCAGAATCACAACTATCAACCATAAGACCATAATTGATAACCACAATTAATAACTAATAACCTAAAAATCATAACTATATATCCGAATTTCATAACTATTAAGCAAAAGCTAACTATGAATAAGAAAACCATAACTAAGAGCCAAAAATATGTAACTAATTATTAAAATTCCTTAACTAATTGGAAAATTATAACTATAACTTGAAAATGCCAAAATCAACCCCACAAATTCACCTTTCACACGAAAATTAACTCACCCATCCAAAAATTCCACCACTAAACCTTACTAACCAAAAAGTTAAGAACCTTAAAAAAAGAAATTGTTTGTACTATGTACAACTTTTTTGCACTACTCATCACTATATGCAAAATGCAATCCATCATTTATGTTCAATTTGTCAAAAAAGAATGCTAATCAATGCCACTACTATGTTCAATTGTTCACTAATCTCGCTGATTCCATTTAAAATCAGCAAACTTCAACTAAAATCAGCTACAAAAACAAAATTAAGAAATCAAAATACATAAATCACTATTCCTCAACTCAAATCATGAATTCATTGCACAAACACTTAAATCCTTAAATCAGCTAAACTATCAAACTCAAGAACATTTAAAACAAGGAAAGTACAAATTCAAAATCAATAAAAAAAGAGGAGAGAGAAAGTTGAGAAAAATTACCATTCTTGAAGATAAGCGAGAGCATAACTGACATCGAGATCAGATTGACGAAGGTAAGTCTGAACATCCTCGACAAATGTCGCCGCCTGGAATTCCTCTCCTTTCTCTGACCTCCGACGACGACGATGTCTCTTTCATTTTTACAACCAGTAGAGCTGTTTTCAGAAACGGACTCTTTGCGCTCAATGTTGAACTTGGACAGTCTCACGCCGACGCCGACATCACCGGCGTAACTTCGCCGCCAACCGACAACCCCCTTGAGCCGCGCCTCCATCTCTTCCCCCCACCTTGACGTCGCGCCTCCATCTTTTTCCCCAGCTCAATGTTGAAATTAGACGGTCTCACGTTAAGACTAACCTGAGACCGTCTTTTATAAGACTTTGTGTTAATTTTTTGTTCTATTTTGATTGCATATTTAGTAAGGAGAAGTTGAATTTTTCTTATTTTTAGCTCCTCCACTCTGTTTCTCTAGATCTTGCAGAAAGAAGGCGAAAAGAGGGAGAAATTATTTATGGAAATCATAGAGTTCTTCTCTTAGGTAAGAGAAAGGGGAAGCATCAAAGGAGTATAGAACTAAGAAGACATCTATTGAAGAACATCTCTTATTCAACAAAGCTTTTTCCATTATTGCTCACAATTGAAGTGAAAAGGTTAAGTACTTCAACTTCCTAGTGATGGTATTAGATATGAACTTTAGATCAATTGCATGCATACATAAATCTATCAAATTGGGGGTTTCAATATATGCTTTTTAATAGTTATTGATAGGATGTAAATGAGAAAGGCAGAGATAATTTTATCCCATAATTCTCCTAGTGAAATGTTATCTTGAAAACAGGTGTAAAATTAATGTTTCCTTTGAAACTAATTTTATTTTATTCATTTAGATATATATAAAAAAGGGTAATGTTATATGTAGCCCTTAGGGCTATATATAAGCATTTAATATATTTCTAATAAAGGAAACAATTTGGGAAAACAAAATAAAATTACACATAGCCCTAAGTAATAAATGTTTGACTTGATTTTTTCTTTCCATTTTACACACCTTATACATAGTTTAGGGCTATGAATATCATTTCCCTAAAAAAAATTATTTTGTTATTCTAAGTCTGAAAGTCGTTTTAATTTACTGACTTGAAACTTTTTGAATTGGAATGGGTGTTTTGCAGGACACATGGACATCCCTCTTGATGAATGGGAATTGCATTGGGAATTGCATTGGAAATTAAACATATTGTAATTATTTGTAGAAGGTGAAGGGGTTTTTCTTCTCCTTAATTATTTGTGTTCAGTGTTCATCGTAACCAACAAAGCATTAAGTGGGGATCAAGTTTTTCCCCTTGGAATGCCACATAGGATAGCTTTTCCTTTTTCTTATTTCAATATTTTTTTGAGGGGATTTCTATTAGGCAAATCATATGGGCGGGAATTAGAATAACATGCTTATGCCACCTAGGATAGTTTTGGAGGGAAAACTGAACCATGTATTCTCTTTTAGTATATAGTAATAGATATGTTCTAAAAGTTATTATATATAATTTGAAAAATAGTGTATATGTTGTACAAAATGGTGTATACACTAGTGGAGAGAAATGCAAGGGCTGCGTTTTTGGCCAGCAGCCCTTTCCGTAGCAGCCCTTCACTTAAACCGCTGCCCTTCTTTGTACATAGGGCTACGGTTGTGACCATAAGCAGCCCTTTTGGCCCAAAAAAAAAAATAATTTTTTTTTTTGCATTTTTTAACTCCTAAATATATAAAGAAATTTACAACATAAACCGGTAATATTGAAAAGCCGAGAACATCACAGTCCAAGTTACTTACAGTCGAAAAAACGCAAATTAATTCCTAAATTAACAATATAAACCAGGGAAAATAAAAAACGAATCACCAACATAAAATAGTCGAAATTTACAGTCAAAATCAAAAATTAAATTGAGATGACAAAATGCAACAAAATGAACCCTAATCGCATCATAAAACAAACAATAAAGGGCATCGATCGTCGGAGACTGATTTGTTAAACAAACATACAAATTATCAAATTCTCAAATTAGGGTTTCGAAAAACCTTGGTAGAAGCAGGAGTTGACGGAGTTGCCGGAGTCCGTGAAGTAACGGAAACTTCGGTCGACGGAGACTGATTTGTAACAACCGACGATGACTGCGAATTTGGTGGGACCCACAAACAGAGGAGAGAGAGAGCATTTTTATTGCAGATCTCGAACTCTGACTTCGCCGTCATTCTTCTTTAATGGAAGAGAGAGAGAGAAAGAGACCTGAGAGCATATTGGAGTCGTGGTGGCCTAGTTCGCACGCCAAAGTGACGGTGTGGGAGTTGGTGAAGATGATGAACTCACTTATATATATATATAAGTGAGTTCATATGAGAATGCATACTTACATGAGAAATGAGAATGAATTTTACAGGCTATAACTCTAATGAACAAGTGATGTAACTCTAATGAAAAGAGATGTAACTCAAAAAAGAAAATATTAATTAGAAAAAAAATTTGAAATTTTTTTTTGGGCCCGAAGTTTTTTTGGGGTATATCTCTGATGAACAAGTGTTGTAACTCTAATCCAATCGTGTCGTTGAGATTCATTCTCATTTCTCATGTAAGAGGCATTCTCATATATATATATATATATATATATATATATATATATATATATATATATATATATATATATATATATATATATATATATATATATATATATATATATATGTACGTCCTCCGTTCCATTTTAAATGAAACACTTACTATTTTAGGCCTTTCAAAATAAGTGAAACGTTACCTTATTTGGTATTCACTTCTCTCTATCTCTCTCCTCATCACATGGGTCCCTTCTTTTTTTTTCTCTCTATCTCTCCTATTCTAAATCCCCGTGCCAATTAAGGCCCTACGTTTCATTTAAAATGGAACGGAGGAAGTATATATATATATATATATATATATATATATATATATATATATATATATATATATATATATATATATATATATATATATATATATATATATATATATATATATATATATGTATATGTGTGTGTGTGTGTGTGTATTTTCTAACCAATAAAACTAAGTGATAAATCATATTTACATATAGTTTTAAGGTGCATTTAGGTTGCATTTTAGAGCATTTAGGTTCATATTTAGGTTCATTATTGCATCATATTCTTAAGTTATGTTATTCTACTCCTATTCGGTATGTTTTCTTGTTTTTGATGAATTTCAGGTAATGAGAACGTATTTGGAGTATATTTAGCTGAGCTTGAGGATAGGAGCAATTGGAAATAAGCTACGATGCATAAGGATAGTATGGATACAACGTACGGGTCATAATCCCGTTCTAATTATTTTCAAAACAAGATCATAACATCTAAATCACAAGTTATTAGTTTTGAAATATAGATAGAATTTTTCTCATGAAGTTCAAAGTCTAAAAGCAGTGATTATAGTCAATTACATTGATAGTAATATGTAATAAGTATTTCATATTAGTATTGAACAAATTTTTTCAGATATCAAGTCCATTTTACAAAAATTATAAATGTGCAGCGTACAGGTTATAAGCCAATTTTAATTATTGTCAATACAAGATCATAAAATTTAAATCACAAGTTATTAGTTTTGAATTTAGATAGAATTGTTCTCATGGAGTTCTAAAAATCTAAAAGCATTGACTATATGTAAAAAGTATTTCATATTAGTATTAAACAAAATCTTCACATATCAAGTCCATTTTACTAAACCCCATAACAATATAACGGACGGGTTATAAACTACTTTTAATTATTCTCTGTACAAGAACATAGAATTTAAATCACAAGTTATTAGTTTTGAAATTTAGATAGAATTATTCTCTTGGAGTTCTAAAATTTGAGTCATTGACTATAGTTAATGACATTGATGGTAATATGTAAAAAGGGTTTCATATTGCCAATTTAAAAGTATTAAAAAAAATTCATATATCAAGTCTATTTTACGAAAATCATAATTGTATAACATACGGGTCATAAACCAATTATAATTATTCTCAATACAAGATTATATAATATAAAGTTATTAGTTTTGAAATTTAGATAGAGTTGTTTTAGTGGAGTTCTCAAAGTCTAAAAGCATTAACTATATTCAATACCATTGATGATAATAAGTTAACATTATTTTTTCCTTCTCTAAAATGTCCATTCACTTTTGTTTCAAGGTCCAAAATTTGAAAATTGTAGTATAATTTTATCTTGATACTCTGCATGTGTTAATAATATCGTATAAGATCATTTGTCTGAATCCATTTTATTTGTTAGGTTTATTACCATACGTTGGTGATCAAATGTGTGCATTCAAGACCCTGAACAAGCAAAGATAACAACATCAATGATGGAGTGCGACATTTTTTTTAAATAAGTAAATAATCATCAATTCACCTATTGATTTTCTATAGTTAACCACTCATGCTTTTAAAAACCCGTATATGGTTAATAGCATATTAAAATTTACTTTTTTCAAACTAACATGTTTATATTTTTTTTTTTTTATATTCTTAACTTTTATATTATCATATTTACAAATTAAAGGGTTAAATATTTCCACCTAATTTTAGGAAAATAACATAAAATCTTAAATTTATAAAACAAAAAACACCCCGTGCAATTTGCACGAGTCTAAAACTAAAAACATGGTTAAGTGGGCAATGGGCAGTGGGTGGCCAAATATGGTGCAGCGGTGGTGCAAGAAGGCAAGAGAAAGGGTGAGTTGGACTGCAAGTAGGAGCAAAAGTGGGTGTATGGACGAGTGTCAGTGGTGGTGCGAATTGTGATTTCATCCGAGCCTCTAAGGGAAGCAAGCAGACTATCAAAGACGATTTCAATAAACTCTTTTTTTTAGAAGTTAGGTCACGTGATCTGCCATGACATTAACTACATCAACCACTGAACACACGGGTCATAAGTCAGTTTAAAAATAAGCTCAATATATGATTATAAAAAATTAAATTTCAAGTTAATATTCACCACCATGAATTTAGGTCAAACTTCTTAAAATCTTAAATTTATAAAACCAAAAACATCCCGTGCAGTTGCACGGGTCTAAAACTAAAAACATGGTTAAGTGGGCAGTGGTCAAATATGGTGCAGCGATGGTGCAAGAAGGCAAGAGAGAGGGTGAGCTGGACTGCCAGAAGTGGGAGCGAAAGTGGGTGTATGGATGAGTGTCAGTGGTGGTGTGAATTGTGATCTCATCCGAGCCTATAAGGGAACTAGCAGACATAGCAAAGACTATTTCAATCAACTCTTTTTTTTTAAAAAAAAGGTGGGTCACGTGATCCGCCATGACACTACTGCATTAACCATTGAACACACGGGTCATAAGTCACTTTAAAAATAATATCAATACCATAATTATAAAATTTTAAATCCCAACAAGTTAATATTCACCACCATAAATTTTAGGAGAAACTTCTTAAAATCTTTACTTTATAAAACAAAAAACTTCCCGTGCAGTTTGCACGGGTCAAAAAGCTAGTTAGTCATTACAGTACAAGTTTACAACTTACAAATGGCCTAGAAAATAGAAAGTAAGTAGCAGAAAGAAATAGGAGTAGAAGTTAGAACATGCTTATCGATCCTTTCTTTCCAAAAGCAAAAGAAATTAATTTCCCCTGCTCATCCTTTCTTTCCAAAAGCAAAAGAAATTAATTTTTGAGTCCGTTTTTGGAGAGACGGTCTCACTTTAGTGTTAACGTGAGACCCGCGATGTCATGCTTACATCACACGCGTGCATCAAACCAAAGCAGTAGAATTAGTTAAGCGCTTGCACCTATTAGTTATGCTAGCCTTAAATTGTTTCTGGGTGAATTAGTTAAGCGCTTAAGTATATTAGTTAAACACTGAAGTATATTAGTTAAGCGTTGAAGTATATTAGTTATATCATAAAAATCAGATTATAATGCATTTTACTGGCCATAATTTCAGTATCACGCATAAATAATTCTCTCTTTCTCAAAAAAACTAACGCACTAATTCTCTCTTTCTTAAATAACTATCGCATTTTTGCATTAGTTATGCCATCCTCAAATAACCAATGCAAAAACAATGTTTACTAATGCATACAATAAATAAAACTAATGACCACCCATACTATCATTGTTACTCATGAAATAAATAAATAATTATTCATATGCTATAATTATAATATTTCAGTTATTTTCTAGACTAAAACTATTAGTCATAAAACCGGAACTAAAAAAAAAGTCATAACTAATGTAAAAATAATAACTAAATACCCAAATATCATAACTATTTATCAGAAAACAATAACTAATAGCCAAAATCACAACTATCAACCATAAACAGTAGTGTTTTCTGCGTCGCATGTGCCTCTGCATCCGACGCAGATGGACTTTCGTTGCTTGGATACTTGGCTTTGGCTTTGGATGCTTTTGGATGTCATCTGCGTCGGACCCTTATTACGTGCGACGCAGATATAGGTTTTTGCGTCGTTTGTTCTCAAAGTCCGACGCATATGTACTTCTCCTACTAGAAAGTGAGATTATTTGCATCGGACTTTTAATGGTATGCGACGCAAGTTTGCAATTTGCGTCAATTCTTCGAGGATGCGACGCAAATCCTCATTTCTGTACTAGTGTAACTAAATTCCCAAATATCATAACTATTTATCAGAAAACAATAACTAATAGCCAGAATCACAACTATCAACCATAAGACCATAATTGATAACCACAATTAATAACTAATAACCTAAAAATCATAACTATATATCCGAATTTCATAACTATTAAGCAAAAGCTAACTATGAATAAGAAAACCATAACTAAGAGCCAAAAATATGTAACTAATTATTAAAATTCCTTAACTAATTGGAAAATTATAACTATAACTTGAAAATGCCAAAATCAACCCCACAAATTCACCTTTCACACGAAACTTAACTCACCCATCCAAAAATTCCACCACTAAACCTTACTAACCAAAAAGTTAAGAACCTTAAAAAAGAAATTGTTTGTACTATGTACAACTTTTTTGCACTACTCATCACTATATGCAAAATGCAATCCATCATTTATGTTCAATTTGTCAAAAAAGAATGCTAATCAATGCCACTACTATGTTCAATTGTTCACTAATCTCGCCGATTCCATTTAAAATCAAAGAAACTTCAACTAAAATCAGCTACAAAAACAAAATTAAGAAATCAAAATACATAAATCACTATTCCTCAACTCAAATCATGAATTCATTGCACAAACACTTAAATCCTTAAATCAGCTAAACTATCAAACTCAAGAACATTTAAAACAAGGAAAGTACAAATTCAAAATCAATAAAAAAAGAGGAGAGAGAAAGTTGAGAAAAATTACCATTCTTGAAGATAAGCGAGAGCATAACTGACATCGAGATCAGATTGACGAAGGTAAGTCTGAACATCCTCGACAAATGTCGCCGCCTGGAATTCCTCTCCTTTCTCTGACCTCCGACGACGACGATGTCTCTTTCATTTTTACAACCAAGAGAGTTGTTTTCGAAACGGACTCTTTGCGCTCAATGTTGAACTTGGACAGTCTCACGCCGACGCCGACATCACCGGCGTAACTTCGCCGCCAACCGACAACCCCCTTGAGCCGCGCCTCCATCTCTTCCCCCCACCTTGACGTCGCGCCTCCATCTTTTTCCCCAGCTCAATGTTGAAATTAGACGGTCTCACGTTAAGACTAACCTGAGACCGTCTTTTATAAGACTTTGTGTTAATTTTTTGTTCTATTTTGATTGCATATTTAGTAAGGAGAAGTTGAATTTTTCTTATTTTTAGCTCCTCCACTCTGTTTCTCTAGATCTTGCGTAAAGAAGGCGAAAAGAGGGAGAAATTATTTATGGAAATCATAGAGTTCTTCTCTTAGGTAAGAGAAAGGGGAAGCATCAAAGGAGTATAGAACTAAGAAGACATCTATTGAAGAACATCTCTTATTCAACAAAGCTTTTTCCATTATTGCTCACAATTGAAGTGAAAAGGTTAAGTACTTCAACTTCCTAGTGATGGTATTAGATATGAACTTTAGATCAATTGCATGCATACATAAATCTATCAAATTGGGGGTTTCAATATATGCTTTTTAATAGTTATTGATAGGATGTAAATGAGAAAGGCAAGAGATAATTTTATCCCATAATTCTCCTAGTGAAATGTTATCTTGAAAACAGGTGTAAAATTAATGTTTCCTTTGAAACTAATTTTATTTTATTCATTTAGATATATATAAAAAGGGTAATGTTATATGTAGCCCTTAGGGCTATATATAAGCATTTAATATATTTCTAATAAAGGAAACAATTTGGGAAAACAAAATAAAATTACACATAGCCCTAAGTAATAAATGTTTGACTTGATTTTTTCTTTCCATTTTACACACCTTATACATAGTTTAGGGCTATGAATATCATTTCCCTAAAAAAAATTATTTTGTTATTCTAAGTCTGAAAGTCGTTTTAATTTACCGACTTGAAACTTTTTGAATTGGAATGGGTGTTTTGCAGGACACATGGACATCCCTCTTGATGAATGGGAATTGCATTGGGAATTGCATTGGAAATTAAACATATTGTAATTATTTGTAGAAGGTGAAGGGGTTTTTCTTCTCCTTAATTATTTGTGTTCAGTGTTCATCGTAACCAACAAAGCATTAAGTGGGGATCAAGTTTTTCCCCTTGGAATGCCACATAGGATAGCTTTTCCTTTTTCTTATTTCAATATTTTTTTGAGGGGATTTCTATTAGGCAAATCATATGGGCGGGAATTAGAATAACATGCTTATGCCACCTAGGATAGTTTTGGAGGGAAAACTGAACCATGTATTCTCTTTTAGTATATAGTAATAGATATGTTCTAAAAGTTATTATATATAATTTGAAAAATAGTGTATATGTTGTACAAAATGGTGTATACACTAGTGGAGAGAAATGCAAGGGCTGCGTTTTTGGCCAGCAGCCCTTTCCGTAGCAGCCCTTCACTTAAACCGCTGCCCTTCTTTGTACATAGGGCTACGGTTGTGACCATAACTGCAGCCCTTTTGGCCCAAAAAAAAAATAATTTTTTTTTTTGCATTTTTTAACTCCTAAATATATAAAGAAATTTACAACATAAACCGGTAATATTGAAAAGCCGAGAACATCACAGTCCAAGTTACTTACAGTCGAAAAAACGCAAATTAATTCCTAAATTAACAATATAAACCAGGGAAAATAAAAAACGAATCACCAACATAAAATAGTCGAAATTTACAGTCAAAATCAAAAATTAAATTGAGATGACAAAATGCAACAAAATGAACCCTAATCGCATCATAAAACAAACAATAAAGGGCATCGATCGTCGGAGACTGATTTGTTAAACAAACATACAAATTATCAAATTCTCAAATTAGGGTTTCGAAAAACCTTGGTAGAAGCAGGAGTTGACGGAGTTGCCGGAGTCCGTGAAGTAACGGAAACTTCGGTCGACGGAGACTGATTTGTAACAACCGACGATGACTGCGAATTTGGTGGGACCCACAAACAGAGGAGAGAGAGAGCATTTTTATTGCGCGGATCTCGAACTCGACTTCGCCGTCATTCTTCTTTAATGGAAGAGAGAGAGAGAAAGAGACCTGAGAGCATATTGGAGTCGTGGTGGCCTAGTTCGCACGCCAAAGTGACGGTGTGGGAGTTGGTGAAGATGATGAACTCACTTATATATATATATAAGTGAGTTCATATGAGAATGCATACTTACATGAGAAATGAGAATGAATTTTACAGGCTATAACTCTAATGAACAAGTGATGTAACTCCCTAATGAAAAGAGATGTAACTCAAAAAAGAAAATATTAATTAGAAAAAAAATTTGAAATTTTTTTTGGGCCCGAAGTTTTTTTGGGGTATATCTCGATGAACAAGTGTTGTAACTCTAATCCAATCGTGTCGTTGAGATTCATTCTCATTTCTCATGTAAGAGGCATTCTCATATATATATATATATATATATATATATATATATATATATATATATATATATATATATATATATATATATATATATATATATATGTACGTCCTCCGTTCCATTTTAAATGAAACACTTACTATTTTAGGCCTTTCAAAATAAGTGAAACGTTACCTTATTTGGTATTCACTTCTCTCTATCTCTCTCCTCATCACATGGGTCCCTTCTTTTTTTTTCTCTCTATCTCTCCTATTCTAAATCCCCGTGCCAATTAAGGCCCTACGTTTCATTTAAAATGGAACGGAGGAAGTATATATATATATATATATATATATATATATATATATATATATATATATATATATATATATATATATATATATATATATATATATATATATATATATATATATATATGTATATGTGTGTGTGTGTGTGTGTGTATTTTCTAACCAATAAAACTAAGTGATAAATCATATTTACATATAGTTTTAAGGTGCATTTAGGTTGCATTTTAGAGCATTTAGGTTCATATTTAGGTTCATTATTGCATCATATTCTTAAGTTATGTTATTCTACTCCTATTCGGTATGTTTTCTTGTTTTTGATGAATTTCAGGTAATGAGAACGTATTTGGAGTATATTTAGCTGAGCTTGAGGATAGGAGCAATTGGAAATAAGCTACGATGCATAAGGATAGTATGGATACGTCTTAGTACGAGTTTGAGCGAAAACGAAGCGGAAAATCATTAGAAGAAATGTGAAAAAGGAGTCATGTATACTCTTCTGATCATAACTTTTTATGTGCTTCTTAGAATCAAGAAATTCCAATTGGGTTGGAAACTAGACTTGAAGGGCTTTCCAACGATAGGTCACACGCCCCAAATGGACTTCTGGTTTGAGAGATACAGCCTTCGTAAGTTGACGCAAAAATCACTGTTTTCCCGCCCGGTCGACCGGGCGGTTTCGCCCGACCGGGCGAAATGAAATTTTCAGGCATGTTAGCCCGGTCAACCGGGTGAGAAAGGAGCCAAAATCGCTTGCCCGCCCGACCGGGCGGATTTGCTTTTCTGTCGTAGCTCCTCAATCACCGTCGCCCGACCGGGCGGATTTCGCCCGGTCGACCGGGCGGTTTCTCGAGACGGGTTTATTTGTTTTTTAGCCGGTTTTGTAAAAACTATAAATAGGTCTCTCCATCTCTTCATCAATTTTTTTTTTTTTTTTGTATTCTTAGGTTTAGCTTTAGTTTCCTTCTTCATTTTCTCTCTAGTTTTTCATGGCAAACCCTAGTTTCTCTTTTCTTCATTAATTCATGAGTTTATAATTTTCATCTCTTTTCTTTCATTGATTTCTTTGATCATGCTTTTCTTTGTAGATTTAAATTTCTTTATTTATTTCATGATTGAGTAGTTTATATTCTAGGGTTTGGAAATCCATGTTTATATACTATGATTCTTGATTGATATTTATTAATGGTTTGATTAGTTATTGATATCTCTAATTGATTAGCGTTTTTATTGTTAATCTTGCAATCTGATCAATTGTCTGGTTAAATGTTGCTAATATCGAGTCATAGATCGAGAGATAGTACTCTTTAGAGGCTTACCTACAATTAGCAAATCTGATTATGTTGAGCGACCGTACTAGCATATGTTGATTTGAGAGCGTTAAGGCCCGACCGTAGGATTAACATGTGCTCCAGATATCTGATTAATTGAATCATTGATGATATTTTGATAGATTATAGTTATGAACATGGTGAACCATTGCCCTAGATCCTTTTTAGCTTGATTGTCGTAGTTTGATTAGTTTAGAACTTTAATTCATTATTCCCGATCTTGTTTAGTTTCTCCATGATTAGAAGCTAGATTAAAACAACCATCTCTCTGTGGATTCGACCCTACTTACCCTACTACATTGTTAGAAGGTTTTGCAGGAATTATTTTTGACAGGTGTACGACAGCCTATCACTAAGATAGAAAAAAATTCACCAAATACCACCGACAATTCGGCACAAAAGCAGTAGTTTAATTTAGTTCATTTAAGTTAAGTTCAGTACACTTAGTTAAGTTAAGTTCATCATACTTCAGTTCAGTACACTTTACTTTATTTCAATTTAGTTAATCTTAGCTCGATTTCAGCTGAGCTGCGTTTAGCTCCGAAGAACAATGTCTAACTGAACTAATTAATTAGCATATAGGCCAAACTAAAAGAAAGCATTTCATAATTTTTTAGCATATATATTGAGTCACTTAGCTACGGTCCCTCCTTTAAGTTGGGCCTAGAGTGACCGCCCCTCCTAGCCATAAGGTAGAATTGGGCCTAGAGAGGCTACTCCCCTTAAGCAATGGGTAGGCTCGGCCATGATTTGATTTATAAGGATGAATTTTTTTTGGATATCAAAATCTCAGCTTGTTTTAGTTTAGGGGATGGATTTTTTTGTTATTGAAATCTGAAAAAAAATATTAATGGGTTAAATTCTTGAAGATAACTGGATAAACGGATTAAATTCACTAAAGCCACGTTTCATTAGAAAAAGTACAAGGTTATTTTTTTTGTTATTGAAATCTGAAAAAAAATATATTAATGGATTAAAAACGGATTAAGTTCACTAAAGCCACGATTCATTAGAAAAAGTACAAGGTTGTTTTGTAAAAAGAAACAAAACTTTGGTTATAGTGAGAAAACTTAAAATCTTAGAGTGACCAATGAAAATTTCCCTTAAATCAAATATGCGTCTGATCGATGTTGTTGCTCTCTGACTCTTCTACATGCATGCCCTCTGCCTGATGTCTTCATCGTTGTTCTATTATACAGACTTTCACGAGAGCTGATCGATTTGTTAATAAATACAGGGTGCATAGATCTTCACATTAAAAAGAATAAGTTAAAGGTATAATCAGTTCGGATAAGTTCATTTAAGTGCCAAATTAGTTCAAATAAGTTCTAATACCTTATAAAAATAAGGAAAAATTGACAAGAGCAGGCCCAACTATGGCCCCTCTTCCATAATAGATCCCAACTTTTGAATACTCCACAGCAATCCCAACTTTGGGGGTTGTTTTACAATAATGGTCCAAGTGGAAGGGTTACCGGTTCAAGAGGTAATTTTTTTTTCTAATTTTTTTTTTTTACAAGTTTGAGGGGATTCCTCTGTTGACCCCTTGCCACCCCCACCCCCCTGCTGACCCCCCGCCACCCCCCTCCCTTGCCGACCCTCTGCCACCCCCTCCCCCGCTGACCCCGTACCACCCCCCCCCCCTCCCCCTGCTGCCGACCCCCGCCACCTCCCCTCCCCTTCCAACAACCCCCCACTTATCTTGCCAACCCACAACCCCCCCCCCTCCAACCTCGAAACACCTTTCCCCCCTAACATGCGCCCACTTTCTCTCTCCTCCTCGTTGTTTTGCCGGCACCACTTTCCTTCCGCGACGTCAACCACCACCCTCCCCCTTCGGTCCCCCCTCCCCGCTATAATGACCCATGTCTCAAGCCCACCTACATCACACCCGGTTAAACCTAGAACCCCAAACCCCTCCTTTCATCGCAATTTACCCCTCCTTTTTCCTTACTTTTTGTCCGAAATTTTTTGATAAAACCTCGACTAGGATGCTAAATTAGGGTTTTTCACGGTGTTGTTGATTTTTGTTGAATTTATATGGTGAAAAAATTGGTTTTAATTGATTCGCAGTGGTGTAGCGGTGGGCTGCGTGGTGGTTGAGCATCAATGGACCGGCCAGAGGGGAGGAGGCGGCGGTCGCTGGCCGGCGGGCGGGTGGCCTGGGCTCCGATGAGCCGTCGGCGGGGAGGAGAAGAGGTGGTTTTAGAGCAGGGAAGGGGGGTGGCGGGTAGGGGGGAGAGGTGGGAGAGGGGTGGCAGGTGCGGGGAAGGGTGGAAGGGGTGGCATGGTCGATAGATTTAGAGGTTTACCTATTGTAGCGGAGTTAGGTGACCGCTTAGGACCATTATTGTAAAACACCTCTCAAAGTTAGGACTGCTGTGGAGTATTCAAAAGTTGGGATCTATTATGGAAGGGGGGCCATAGTTGGGCCTGCTCTTATCAATTTTTCCTAAAAATAAACTTGAATAAACTAGTTCAGGTAAGTTCAGTTTGATATGTCCGGGAATATTCAGGAAGAGAACGCTTCTATATGATTATTTCTTATCTAATTCAACTGATTATAGACCAAAAAATTTCAACTCTACAACTGTGAACTGTTGCAGATACTTGTTGCATGAGTTGCATCAACCTAATACTTTATGTCTTATGACATGCATGATATACACTCTACAGCACAAAGGTGAGTATTGGGTACATTATTGTGGATTAGAAAGAAGGATTTGAATTAGCCTTATTTCCAATGTGGTCCTGGAAATCTCAATTTGATGGGGATTGTTAAACATCGCCCCCAAATTACTTAAAATCGCCCCAACTTCCCTCTTAAAATACAATTATACCCTTAGGATTTTTGTTTTGATTTTTACTCCAACTTAACTCCTCCCCTAATTCATATTATCTCTCATCTTCAACATCACCACCCACGATCACCACCGCCAACCACCGCCGACGAGCACAAAATTCCGACGAATTTTTTTTTAAACGAATTTTTTTTTTTAAAATGAATTTCATGGGGCACAACGTCCAGGCCAGACGTTGTGCCCCATGGGGCCAACGTGTAGGCCACACGTTAGTCGGTGGGTCGGAAAGGTAGCGATTGGTGGTTAGTGATTTTAGGTGGTGGTGGAGAGAGAGTTGTAAAAACAGCCAAGGGTATAATGGTATTTTTATAAGGGAGCTGGGGCGATTTTAAGTAATTTGGGGGCGATGTTTAGAAGTTCAGCAATTTGATTTCCAAGCTTTTAGGATATCCTTTGATATTGTGGTAGCAGTTTTGGCTGACATGCAGAGATACTTTTTCTTTTTATCTGACTTCTAAAAGCATATAGTGTTGACACTATGACTTCATCCATTACCCCCATTTTATTTACTACAAGAAACTTGAATATTCCAGAGATTGAAGGGAGAAGTTTGCCAAAATTGATATGAACATTTACCTAAGTTTTAGAATTTTGAGCTAATATATGAACATTTATATGCTCGAAAAAGTATAATACTACTCCCTCCGTCCCATAATATAGTGCTTATATTCTTTTTTAGGTGTCCCGAGATGTTGTGTCTATTTCATTTTTTATTAATTTGGTTAGACTAAATTATCCTCAATTTTTACACAAACTTTTAAAAATACCCCTACTTTTCTTTCAAAATGCGTGTCTCTATTTGTTACTTTACACCATTCCAAGGAATATTTATTGCTTTTAAGTAGTTCCAAGACAAAAATATATCATCAGATATTTTTTTTGGAGAATTCTATTACTCCCTCCATTCTCCTTAATTCCCGTGAAAAAAAGAAGTAAGCACTATATTATGGGACGGACGGAGTAGTACAATGGAATAACAATGGGCACATAATTCCACTGAAAGTGGCCTGGCCAACTTGTATTCAATTGAAAGGCCAAGTACCTAAACGTTGTATAAGAAGCTGAGTTCTAAAGGTAAACTGAAAAAGCCTTGAAAAGAAATGATAATCAAAACGTTAAGTCTTTAATTAACCAGCACATCGTGCATGTGCTACTCTTTGATTAGTAATATATAAGTATATTAATAACCCAAATACAAGCACTCCAAGTCCAATGCTTCACTTGGCCCAAGTAGTTAGGCCATTGTCCAATTTAATATAATTAACACAAGAGTTAATATAAAGACATCAATAACAATCTATTCCTTCCATGTGGGACAAAGACCCACACTTAAACTCTCAAACTAAACTAAATATTGAAGACTATATTCCAACATATACTCCATTTTGACTTATATATTTCATGTTAGTCTGTTACACAACTTTAACTATTAATATATCTAATACTTATTAGTAAAAAAATTAATATTCTTTGAAAATATGCGCCGAGACAAATTTAATTTTTTTTAGTTTTAACATTGATTTTTATACATTTGTAGAAAAATATGATGTAAAATTTGTAAATAGTGCAAAATAGAGCTGATCAAATTAGTCCAGCCCGCGGTCCCGGCTTGAGCATAATTTTTTATTTGTTAGCCCGGTTTCGGGTACGCCCCGACCCGATTTTTTGGTTTTGGGTAAGCCGAAAATGACTTTTTAGTCTGAAATTTTTGGCCTGGTCCGATTTTGGCCCGAAAAGCCCGTTAATTTTAGTCCGAAATAGCGGGTTCTGAGCACAAAAATTTGACCAGAATTTTGGCTCGGCCCGGCCCAACCAATGGACAACTTTTTTTGTAGGGACGACCCGATCCATGATCACCTCTAGTGCAAAAGTAAGAGTGAATTATTGTTAAACGCAATATAGTATAGTGTAGTACTTGCTATTGCTACTAGGCACTAGCACTATACTAATAACAAACCTACTACTACATATTTGTTCTTTGATGAAGACAAAGATGTGAAAGATCCCCACCCCTTAGTTACTGTTTAGATGATTATCATGCATATCGTACAAGACTTTTCAACTAAAATTCATGTACCTTGTTTTCCGACTTTCAACAAAAAGATGAAACTATAAATTTGTTCTGTTCCACTAATTTTTCCTAAATAAAAAATCATACTTTCTCCGTTCCATAATAAGTGAAGCATAGGGAGTTGGCACAAGATTTAATAAAATACCCTTTTCATTATAAAAAAGAGGAGAGAGAAAAGCAAACCACACAAGTTTCTGATGGGTACTCTTGTCATTTTGTCACTTTCTTTTTTCTATTTAAAGTATGTTTTACTTATTTTGAAACATTCTAAAATAGTAAGTGATTCACTTATTATGGAACGGAGGAAATATGAATTTCTTACAAATTAAATTGTTATTCTTTCTTTTTATACTACCTCTGTCCCAGAATAGTCTGAACACTTTCTTTTTATGTTTGTCCCAAATTAGTTTGAACACTTCCATTTTTGACATGGTCCCACCATTAATATATTATTTCTTTTACACATCTTTGGTCCACACTCCACCTTTTACCAATAAAAAGTTACCCAGCTTTCTCTCTCCTCTAATGAAAAATACCCCACCAACTCCTATCACATCTACTTTTTAAATAAAATAACATTTGATAACCACACTACAACTTATCACCTTAAACTAGGTGTCCCAACAAGTGTTCAGATCTTTTTGGGACGGAGGGAGGGTATGTTCTCCCCAACTTATTTTCAATTCAGTTCAGTTCCTAAATGATAATCATTACTATTAATTAGTTATAATTTAATTCAGTTCAGTTCAGTTCAGTTCAGTTCAGCTCAGCTCAGTTCAATTCAGTTCAATTCAGTTCAGTTTAGTTCAGTAATTTTATGCCGAAGAGAACAGGCCCGGAGTATAAAAAAGGGAAGACCATTTCTTCCCTCTCATGAATGTTCTTAGATAAATAAAGCAAATAAAAAGAAATAGAAATAAAAACTTGCCTCGTCAAAAATCTTCACCCTTGATTAGTCTTTATGCCAAACACGTCCCACGACAAAAAGAAGCCGCACATGAAGGGCACACATGAACAGTAGTTTAGCTTTCACCATGCACACGCCTACATTTATCCACCACGTGCTCTAGGGATAGTGCTTCACCATTATTACCAAAAACTTTGAAGTTGTTTTATAGAACAAAAAGAAAAAGATTTTTTTTAAGAAAGTTGAAAAGTAAGAAAAAGGAGAAAGAGAAAGGCTAGGTGAGAGAGATAAGTAGTGATGAAAATTAAAAGAATTGTATTGACAAGAAATTTCATTCAATCTAAATCTAAATCTGAATATCTGATCTATCTATTTAAAAATATAGTTTGATTTTAAAGATTATAAATAGCTCTTCAATTTTTCAAGATTGTAGAGAGTGTCACGAATAACTATCATGTCATTATTTTAAGATTATTAAGAATAAAGGTATATAGAGATACAAATATATCTATAGTTTTGGATAATGATTGAGGAGTGATAGCTTGATTTTAAATAAATAACCTAAAATCATTATACATTGTAAATCGAGTATAACTTTTGATACATAATTCAAAAAATTATAATTTTTATAACATTGGAGAATGCTCGAAATATGTTTCAAAATAAGATCCATGTATCATGTGGTTATAGTACTATACAACATATATATATAAAAAGATGAACGCTAACTTATAATAATATTTCATTCTTAACCCGTGTGTTGGATCACATGACTACAATGAAGAAAATATGAGAAGCATATAAGTTTTTGGATATAATAAGGAGTAGTACATGAATTATGGTAGGAAACTAGGAATAGAAATTTTAAAATGATTAAAATCGATATATAATGGGTAGATAAGAGAAACATAGAGTTTGAAGTAAATTATTTTAAGATATAAAAAATACAATATATTTTTAAAAAAAGAGTTATATAGAGATAATAACACATACCTATAGTTTTGGATATGAAAAATTAGAGTTGAATTTTAAATAAACAACATAAAATTATTTTATATTATATATCCATAATTCAAAAATTTATAATTGTATACCATTAGAGGTTGCTCGAAATATTATTTAAAAGAAGATCTATTAATTATATGGTTATACAACCTATAAAGATATAATTTTTTAGATGAACAGTCTAACATGTGTTTGATCATATAACAATAAAAGTAGTTATAAGAATAGTATGATTTTAATATAATAAGAATTACTACATGAATTATGGTAGGAATATGAATTATAAAACGATTAAGAGAAATTAGAGTTTAATTTTCAGCAAATTATCTAAAAGATCAACAATACAAGATGTAAATCTAGTGACATTAATCGAGCAAAACTAAGTAGAACAAATGGAAAAGGAAAGTGGATACAACTTGGGAAAACAAATAGAGTGGTATACATTAATAAACTACTACTAATTAAGATCGAGCACAATAATAGAAAGTATTAACAAGTAAATTGACGAGCATTTCTCCAATTTATTAACTTGCTTAAAAAGCTTAATATATAGTTCAACTCTAAGTATAATATAAATAAGGATTTTTTAACTACAATAATACAAACTTTTGCCCGTTCTCTCGCAATAATACAAAATTTTGATTATTTTTAAATAATACAAACTTTTGCCCAAAATTCCTCCAGTAGGTCATGAGCGGTTCTTAACTTGTTGTAGGAGGTCACTGGCTGATGTGGCACTGATTAGGCCACGTGTTGTTATATCATTGGTTGTTTTAAAAAAAATTAAAAACCAAAAAAAGACTTTTTCCTTTTTCCCTCCTTCCCTCCACTGATCTCTTTCCCCTTTCCCCACCATGGCCCCTGCTCTTTTTCTCCCTCCCCCCACCCCACCCCATCCCTCCCATGGCCAGACCCTCCCTCTCTCACTTCCTCTGCCCCCCAGCCTCTCCTCAACCACGAAGTGGTTATGGGGGTGGGGGAGGTACTGGGGAAGTGGTTATGGGGTGGGGGAGGTACTGGGGAAGTGGTTTCGGGATGAGGGGGGGGAGGTTCAAGGCTGGGAGTGTTGAAGATATGGTGGATGAGTGTTGAATTTTTTTTTACCGGTTTTGTAGGTTATAGGTCATATTGACCAACCAGGGGAATTTTTGGCAAAAGTTTGTATTATTTAAAAATAATCAAAAGTTTTATTATTACGAGAGAACGGGCAAAAGTTTGTATTATTCTAGTTAAAAAATCCTATAAATAAAGAATATCAATGGTCAACATGTGTATTGGAAATCGTAAAAATAGTGTAATTATTAAAAGAATCCAAGAAATCCATCACTAAATCAATATGTTCATAATTCAATTTTGAAATAGCTACCCACTTCTCATAGATGGGATTTACATCAATAGTTTGGATCTTATTAAATTTGATATTCCTTAAAGTTTATCTTCTTATCCATAACTATTAAGTTTACCTTTAGTTTTTTCCTTTTTAAATTAATTTAACATCACTCATGCTAAAAAGATAGCACTGAATTCCTTATGCGCATAATGGTGGCACTCACCTCTTTTTTGTATTGTCCATACTCTCTATAGAATAAGGAATCTCTTGCCAATAAGGACATACATAAAGGAGACTTTGTTCCATAATCATATAAATCTCTCATCAAACATGAATAAATTATAATAAACTTTTGGATATGATTGTATAATGATTACATGTAGGAACTAGGAAGTAGTTGAGCCATTTGATTATACATTAGAGTACGTACGTACATAGAATATTTAACAAAATAGAGTTTGAAAGGATGTGCAAAAAGTAAATAAATTAATGAAGATACTTTGCTCCCTAAATTTTTGGCTTAAAATCATCATGTGAATTATTTAAGGAGTAAGATTCGAGGAGAATCATTGCTATATTGTCTAATAGGGTTGTGGTTCTATATAGGGATGAAAGTTATTCGGATAAAATCCAAAATCCAATCCAATCCAATTCAATCCGAATTAGTAATTCGGATCGGATTCAAACTGTGTTCGGATTGGATTCGGATTGAGATTTTTTGAAAAATTGGATTTTCGGATCGGATTGGATTGAGGGTAATTGGATCCAAAAATCCAATATAACTTAATAGCAATATGCCTTGTATTATGTATCTAGATTGGGCTCAAGTACTTAACTGGATTTTTTTTTAGAAAAGCCTAATCCATAGCCCAATAGGCGTATCACTTCAACCCTTCCCCTAAAACCCTAACAACACTTAATTCCTCATTTCCTAAATCTACTAGGCTGCTATTGTGCTTAATTTATTTCATCGAAAAAATAGAGTTTTAAAAAAATCGGATTCTCGGATCGGATCCAATCTAGAGTATGAAAATTCGGATTGGATTGGATCGGATTCAAACTCTAATTGGTTTGGATTCGGATTGGAACATTGAAATCCAAATTTTGTTCGGATCGGATTGGATTGGATTAGGCCCTAATCCAAACCGTACACCGAACTTTCACCCCTAGTTCTATAGCCTTCTTTATTTTTAATTTGGATTTTTTTTTTATCAAAAACCACCTTATAAAACATGAAATTTGTTAGAAACCATCTTATATATTTTTTTTTTTGCGAAAACAAACATTAAACAATTTTTTTTTTTTTTGCAAGAACAAACCTTATGTTGAATTTCGATCATTGACCCAAGGTTCTGGCATTGACCATGTCATGGATTTTGTTGGATCTAAAAAGTCACTTGCCTTGCACATGACATGGTGAATGCCGGAACCTTGGATCAATGTTCGAAATTTGGCATAAGGTTTGTTCTCGCAATTTTTTTTTGTTTAAGGTTTGTTTTCGCAAAAAAAATATGTAAAAGGTGGTTTCTCACAAATTTTATGTTTTATAAGGTGGTTTTTGACAAATTAAAAAATCCTTTTGATTTTGATTTTTTTTTCAACACAAATAAATATATATACTTAAAAATGAAAACAATTTGTACGATACCGGATAACATAAATAAAAAAAATTGAAAATAGTTCGACTATGTAGATGTAGACTATTACACCTGAATGTTCAAAGAAATCTCCACTTACAAACATCGTTATAAGTGAAATTGCATTGTTTTTTATATTTATGTGGGGACATATCATACTAAATTATGGATGATTATAAAATATAACTAAAACTTGATTTTTTTTCACCATAGCAAAGTGACCTTTATATGCAAATTAAAACAAAATTAAGTCAACTTGAAAAAAAAAGTCACTCATTCGTGAATCTAACTTTTTGCTAATTTTATATTACTTTTTTAGGTTCTTGAATATATACGTATTTAGGCGGAGTTTTTTTTTCAACTCAAATTTGCTTTTATGAACTTAATTGAACTTATCTAGATTTAAGTAAACTTATATGAACTTATTAATCCTTATTAGATCTTATCTGATTTTATTTTTTCTATTATAATGATTGGAAATAAGTTGAATATATAAAACAGGGCCTTAGGAACTTACCTATCTATATATTTACAAACTTATGCAATTAGGATGAATAGGATCGTTATAAAAGAAGCATCCAAATTCCAATATTATTGAAGTGAGCTTACAAAAATGACAAAGACAATCGAAGATTACATCAGTGTAGTGACTGAGTAGCTACTAGCCAGTGAGCAATTAGGTGGGAGTGCCGAGTGCTTAAGAGTAATTTAGGAGTGTAATGATTTGATTCTTGTCGTCAGAATTCAACTGTTTGGGACATTTTTGTATACGTAAACAACTAAATTAGTGGAGTTCAAAGTGAAAGACAAGACAATATATTATGTGTGTACAAAAGATTAGAATAACCAACCAACATTCCACTAAGCTAGTTCGGTAGCTAAAATATTGGGGTGGATACTTAGGCTATCCACAAAAATACAAACCATATATAGTATTTATATATCTATAATAAGACACACAAACCTAGTCAACGATCTAAAGTGGTTATTATCTATTTGAATACATTATTAGCTTAAAGTGGTTTTGATATTTAAGAAAATTTATAAGTAGAGGGATCGATATTGATATGAATAGTATTATAGATATTGCAATAGTTTACCAAGAACCTTTGAGTCTAATGGTATGTCTTCCTATCTCTCATATGGGAATCAAGGTTCAAATCTTAGTGGAATAAAAAATTTCAATGTTGGAGGGGGGATTGGGGCTTATTGGGCCTCTGGGTGAGCGACCCTGTGCGAGGGCAGTCCAGAGGAAATTTTTCTTACTATGGGGTTCTTGAAAGGGGCTCTAAGAAAAAGATACTGCGACAGTTTAGCGTTTCAAAATGAAAATGTCTGAATGGGAGTTTGTATTTTTTTTCTAATTTAAGCAAAGTAGCCAATTATAGATTTCACAATAAACCTCTCATCAAAATCTCATGTTTTTTTTTTCTATGTTTTACTTTTTTTTTCCCTTGATATTGGCAATATGTTCATATTTTATGTCATAATAGTTATCATATTCAATTCTCCTTCAAAAAGTGGGAACTTTAGTCGATTAGTTACTTAGTTTTTTTAAGTAAAAGAATCAAGAATAAAGATTACTCATACATACTATTAAGGTGACGGGGGTAAAATATATGACTTTATGAGTAACTTTACTCTTTGATGCAAATGAATACTGTAAAACTTTGCGTAAGGCAGTTTTGAAGGAAGCTACTTTTAATAATTAATATAAAAGCAGATAACTTTAACGTTTTATATTGTCTTGTTTTGACTTTCAATTTACCCTTTAAATTTTTTGGGTTCCTTACTCGAAACAACCGACTCAAAATCCTAAAAGTACGTACGGAATTAGATATTAGACCCAAATAATTAAGAAATCAATATACTACCTCCGTTCTAAATTAATTGTGACACTTTTTATTTTAAGAAGTTTTAAATTAGATGTTACACTTTCATTTTGGGTAAGAACTTCTCTCTATCTCTCTCCTATCACATAGGACCCTTTTGTTTTCTTTCTCTATCTCTCTCCTTTCCAAAAATTACCTAGAGTCCGTGAATTTAAAAGTGTCACAACTAATTTGGAACGGAAGAAGTAGCTAATTAAGATTGACATGATACTCATAAGTCATAATAAACTAATACAAAACCTAAACAAAACAATTCATCATCTAAATTGTGACCCAACTTATAATACTCTCTCCCTTTTTTTATTGTTACACTTTACTTTGGGAGAAAACCAATGAAATTTGGCAAAAAACAAGAAAGAAGTACAATAAAAAATATATTTGGTTTTGGGAAATGTAAAAGAAGTATCTATCTATACAAATACTCCCTCTATGTTTTTTTATCTTTCTCACTTAGAATCTTGACACTATTCACAACTAGAGAGAATCTTTTAATTTTTTCTCAATATATAAGAAAAAATATAGTCATGTGGGGTCTTGTTTGATTTGTCTAAATAAGTAGTTTATTAATATTCAACTATTATAATTTTTACAAATATGTAATGAAAGATATTTAAGGTAGAATAAGTGCATTGGCAAACGTGCAAAGTCAAAGTAGGAAAGATAAAAAAATACAGAGGGAGTATATTAAAAGGCGTGACTAACAACGTATACACGCCACGTGACAACTCTCTTACTCCACTAGAATTGTCCAATGTGTACACAAGTCATGTCAACCAAAAAAAGTAAATTGACTTGCAACAAAATTTGAACCCGTGACATCTTGCTATTATATACAACACAATTATATTTGTACCTTTTAAATATTGAGTTTTCTTTATTACATTTTAATGCGAATGGTAAAAAAAATGCTTATTAAGTTTGGAAAAAAGAACCACCTGGGGCAATGCCCGGGCCCCAAATACTAGTTAAAAGTGTAAAAAATTAATGTGATAGGTTACCATATAAGAAAAAAAATTAATGATAACAATTAAATAATAATGGTAAAAAAAAAAAAAAGCGTAACAATTAGAAAAAAAGGGACGCAGTAAGCCAGTAACTGATAAGACATCCCTCCCAACTCCAAGGACCAAGCCACCAAGGTTGATGTTTAGTTGTTTACCATTCCTGAATCCTTATTCCACATTTCCATGGGTTGTTATAAGATGTCACAAAAATGAAGACATGTATGGATTTATATAAGATATAACCCCTCAAAAAAAAAAAAAGAATCATACGTAATACCACTGCAAGTCTGCAAGACAGGACATAACTTAGTCACGGAGGGCAACAAACAGAGAAAACAGGGGAGTCGGAGTACTGTCAATCTGTTCTTTTTAAAAGATTAATTATCGATTATTTTGTAGTTGCAACATTTTAACTTTTACACATATTAATATTTTTTTTATTTTAGGGGAAACGCGAGAAACCGTTTTATTAAACTAAATCAAGCTCTACCAAAGTTGTGATACTTTGGGGAAAAGAGTTCGTACACATAGATTCCTCATTGAGGCCAACATTCCATCTTGCCATCCAATGAGCAACGGCATTTCCCGCTCTCTTAATATGACTACATTTAAAACTAACAAAAGACTTACTAAGAGTAATAGTATCAATATATTATCTTTAATTATTAATATTGTTAATATTTGAATACCTCCTATTTTTTTTAATTACTACATTTTATTTTGGGAAATCAAACTATCAACTTTGACTGATTATTTTGATTTTTTTTAGTAAAAATATAGTCATGTGTGATTTTATTATTAGATTCGTATCGATGTGAAGATGGAAGATGCATAATATCAAAATTCTATAATATTTACTTAAAAGGAATTAGAGATATTAAGGGTTGAAAACGTGTAGAAAATCGTGCTCGAACGATGTAGTAATTAAAAAACAGATAGAGTAGTAGAAATTGTGAAAAATTGATATTTTAGAAATATATATTGGCTAATCCAACAACATATTCCAGATGATGTTCCGTTGATTTTATATATAGTAGCGAAAAACATAGTCAGAATTGATATATAAATAATGTAAAAGTCAAACCGTTGTAATTTGCGATTATAAAAAAAAAAAAATAGAGGAAGTATTATGGTCCCCTTTTCATTTACATTTGCACAAACTATGATTACTCATTTCTATGGTGGTCATAAACAAGATGACAATGAATTTAACAGATTAAAATGATTCTAGACCCACATATTAAAACTTAACTTGGATGTGCCCAAGGCTCTTTTTTGTTCATATACTCATTTGGAGCTCTCACTATGTTCATTTTGAGGTTTCAAATGAGCAAAAAATAACTTGGATGTACCATTTTCCACCACAGTTTAGAGGTGGCTTTTTTTTTTTGAGGGAAAAACCACAAAGAGCTTAGCTTAATATATTAGATCGAGCACTGTCCACAACAAACAAAGGAAAATCATCGTCATCTCAACATGCTGAGGATGAGCTAACAAATGAGCAACCTTATTACCTAAGGTCCTACACGACGAATAAAAGACCAAACAACACACTCAAAACAAGAAAAAATGAAAAATGTCTTCTAAAATAAGGAAAAACGTGCTCGGTCCCTGCGAATGCTGCTTCAAAGTAGAAATTACTGACTCATTGTCACACTCCACAACAACCTTGCACATGCATTGTCTCTTTGCGAGTTGGAGAGCCCATCTAATAAGAACCACACAGCAAAATTTCCCCCTGAGCATCTCGAGCCACCACACCCAAACCTGATCCCTACCCCTCTTTCACCCTAGCATTAGAATTTATTTTTATCCAGCCATCATCAGGGGGCTGCCACAACCCACAACCTTCACTACCACCAGACTTCGGCGAGCTCAAAGTACTCCTCTCTAGGCCCTGCAGTACCTCAGCATTGGTACGCAATGCATATTCGCACACCTCTCCAGCAAAGCTCGTCTCACCTCCCATCACCCACTTGTTCCTTGCGCCCCACACCGCCCAACAGTGGGTCAAAAAACACGCCCACTCATCTTCTCCCAGCTCCTTCGAAACCCACTCCCACCAGTCAACAATCGAAGCGAAGCGCTTGTTTGCAAGGTGATCAAAATTACACTCCTCCCATATGGCAACAACAAGCTTGCACGACAATAAATCATGCATCTCATCCTCATCCTCCTGCTCACACACACCACATAAAGAGGGCACACTTTGAACTCGATGGTTCAGATTTTTGCGGGTAGGAAGAGCTCTATTACATGATCTCCATGCGAACATTTTCACTCGAGGTAGCATAGGGGCACTCCAAATTTTATTCCAAACGGAGGTTGGGTAGGAACTCGAAGCATCACTACACCGATTCTCATAAAAAAAAATCGTCTTATAAGCCGATTTCACATAATACTCACCCTTCTTTTCAAGTGCCCAAAATAATTTATCCGGGGAAAACGAGTACTAAGTGGGATACTTAATATTCGCTCCTGCTCAAAAGGTAAAAAAATTTCAGCAACTAAAGATTTGTTCCATGACCGTGAAATAAGATGAATGAGGTTACAAACCTCCAAATCCTCCGCAAAAGAGCCCCTAGGAGAAATAACTTTGTGCGTTTGAGTATCCGGAATCCATGCATCCTTCCAAACTCGAACCGACTGACCATCACCAATCCTCCAACAGAAACCACGCCTAACCACCCATCTTGCCTCCCAAATACCACGCCAAGTATAGCTAGGATTACTCCCCAAATTCGCCTCCATCATGTCCGAGTTAGGAAAATAGCGAGCTTTTAAAATGGAATGGAGCAAGCTACCCATGTTCATCATCAATCTCCATGTGCATTTTACCAAGAAGAGCCCGAGTTAAACATCTTGAAATCCCGCAACCCCAACCCTCCCTCATGCTTTGGCCTACACAATTTCTTCCATGACAACCAATGGATCTCTCTCCCCACTCTTATGGCCCCACCAAAACTGCGCTACAAGAGATCTAATCTCATCACAAAACGAGGATGGAAACTTAAAAACACTCATCGCATAGGTAGGGATAGATTGGGCAACTGCCTTTATCGGGACCTCCTACCCGGCCTTAGAAAGAATCATCCCCTTCCGACCTTGTAGCTTCTTCCATAGCTTCTCCTTAACACCCCGAGTAATTACCTTTTTCGACCTCCCCACTATAGTCGGGAGCCCAAGGTATTTATCATGAACATCAACCTTCGGACCCCCAATTTCTCCGCAAGCTCCTTGCATCTTACTGCACTCACTCCACTACTAAAAGAGACATTAGTTTTCTCCAAGTTCACCATCTGGCCAGATGCATTTTCATACGTTACCAACACATCTTTTATGATATCTGCATCCATATTAGAAGCTTTGGAAAAAATAATGCAATCATCGACAAACGATAAGTGAGATATGGTCGGAGCTCCCGGGGCTATAGACACACCCCTCGGACCACGAGATTCTTCAGCTCTTCTAAGCAAATGAGAGAAAATTTCAGCACACAAAATAAAAAGGTAAGGAGACGGGGGATCTCCTTGTCTAATACCTCTCTTCGGAACAAAAGTGTCGAAGGATTCCCATTAACAAGCACAGAAAAAGAAACAGAACGAACACAAGCCATCACACGCGAACACCACGCCTCATCAAAACCGAACCGATGCAAAGTGGCCTCCAAAAAAATCCACTCTACTCTATCGTAGGCTTTAGACATATCAAGTTTCATCGCTATACTGACCTCCCACTTGTTTCGGATTCTTCATATAATGGAACATTTCTAAAGCCACAAGGATGTTAACTGTAATCAACCTTCCCGGAACAAAAGCACTCTGGTTGACAGAGATTATTTGTGCCAAGAAAACTTTCAATCTGTTCGCTAGCACTTTGGAAACCAATTTATACACCATATTACATAAAGAAATAGGTCTAAAATCCCCCATCTGATCCGGTTTACTCTTTTTTAGTATAAGAGCAATAAAAGTTTTGTTCAGCTCCGGAGGAATATTTTCACCATTTAAAATTCTCAACAACTGCACGAGAAACATAATGCACAACAATATGCCAATATGACTAAAAAAATAAAGGACACATACCGTCAGGCCCCAGGGCTTTAATAGGGTGCATTTGACTTAGCGCTATCTTCACCTCCTCGTCTGTATATGGGCGCTTAAGGCCCTCATTTATCTCATGAGTAACTCGACTGTCGAACTCCTCAAGAGACTGGGCAATCAGGCTAGGATGAGACGATGAAAACATAGAATGAAAGTAGGTTACTGCAACATCCGCTATTTTCTCCGTCTCTTCAACTTCAATCCCATTTTGATCCTTGATCCTCTGAATGGTATTCTTTCTTTTTCTTTGAGAAGCTCGTTGGTGAAAAAATTTTGTGTTCCGATCTCTCTCTCTTAGCCAAAGAGCTCGAGAGCGCTGCTTCCAGAACACTTCCTCTTGTTGCACAAGGCTCGAAATTTCTTTGAGCAAATTGCGCCTTCTTTCTAATTGCCTAGCTGTAAGGCCCCCTTCATTCAATCTCTCCAACTGCTTCCTCTTCTTTTTTTTGTGTCTTAACAACACTACCAGATTTCACCCCTCCCCACTTTGTTAAACTCCTTGCACACTCACTTAATTTCTCATTCAAAGTCGGGCCCCCAGCTGCCCAGGCAGCAGCAACAATTTGCTCGCATTCATCGTCTTTGGCCCACAGTTGCTCGAAGCGAAAAGGCTTATGCCCTAAACCATCATGGCCTTCGCGGTGAGAGAACACCACTTTTAATGGTGCGTGATCGGACCATTCACAGTTCAAATGAAATAAATGAGCCAAACCAAAGCTATCAACCCACGCATCTGTAGCTAAAGCTCTATCGAGACGACTTTGAACATTATCATCACCTTCCCGACCATCATCAAAAGTATACTCATATCCCGAAAAAGGAACATCTCTAAAACCACACACATCCACCATCTCCCTAAAATTATTCATTTGCCATTCCGCACGGGAGCCTCTACCTTTCATCTCATGAGAAAAAAGTATCTCATTGAAATCACCTAAACATAACAAGGGGAGTTGAGAGTTCGAAGCTAATTCACCTAACAACTTCCATGACAAATGTCTATGATGTACTTCTGGCCACCCGTAAAACCCCGTTAATCTCCACTCTCTATCACCAACCCCTCCTCTAACAGTAACATCAATATGGTGGGCAGACATGGACATAAGTATCACATCAACATCCTTCCTGCAAAGTAAAGCTACACCTCCTGCACGCCCCCTCGAATCCACAGCCAAACCATCAAAATCACCCAACATCAATTTAACTCTAGAAAACTCACTAACACTCAACTTTGACTCAGATAAAAATATCAAAGACGGGGACTCCATTCGGATTAAATCCCAAAGATTTGCCACTGCAAAGGGGTTGCCCAGCCGTCTACAGTTGAGGTTCAGGCAACTCATTGGGCCTGGCGGGGTTGGGTGCACCCAACCTTTGCCACTAGGATTCATAGTAACATCCGCAACAAACATTTTCTTCGAGCTCACCTTGTCTCCAACATTCACAGTCCCTAGCTCCCTAGCTAGATCTTTTGCCCAAAGTACTAGTTTCCATCGACAAATCATACCCCGGAGCTCCTACTTCTCGAGCCAATCTCCTCCACCTTTTTTCCACCGTCGGCCCTCTACTATCAAAGCCACCTCTAAGGTTGGTGGAGTTTAGAGGTGGCTTTTAGTAGTTTGTTGTTAATTTCGTTGTTTTTTTTGTTTTCAATAATTTTTAGTAGTTTGATGGCTTTCTTCCCTCATCTTTTGTGGGTTATTTTCTCCCATCATGTATGGGTTACTTTCTCCCACCTTTGGTGGGTTATTTTCTCCCATTTGTTGTTGGGTTGTCTTCTTTCATTCTAGTGGAGAGTTCAAATGGCTGGTTGGGTAGAAAATCTGGGGCTTCAAAATTATTTTTTCTCCTTCGATGCTATACAATAAGTGGTTGCAGTTGGGAAAGATGCATGTACATCGAACAAAAAAGCACGATGTGGTTTTGTAGCAGGACGGAAGCGATGCCATTAGTGGAGTATGAGTTAAAATTTTTATTGATGTTTTAGATCTGATATCTTATTCTTGTAAGTGCCGTTTGACTTATTATTAATATTAACTCTTACCTGTTGGCCATAAAAAAAATGAGCAAAAAATAATTTAGATGTACCATGTATAGAATACACCCGGATGTATAATGAATGCACTAGAAGAAATACTTCTAAAAAAATTTATTTCTAAAGACATAAATCCATATTCCTTCGTGCGACACACAACCTAGGAAAGAAACACTGATAAAAGACAATATCTTTTTATAGGCTGAAGTTTATGACTTTTTTTTTTTTTGACAGGAAGTTTATGACTTTATATATTTAGGTGATGAATGGATCAAAAGGGGGAGCATGCCAAGTAAGTGTGGTAGTATCACCAAAACACAAGCCACCATGTGTAAAGCTTAGATCACTCTCTACTCCCACTTGTCTACAGCCACGTGCTTCACAGAAATTTCTACTCTCACAACTCTTGACTGAAACCAACCTCAATTAACAGGTAATAAGAATATATTTTATTCTTGAATTCCTATATATTTACAAGAATATTAGCCTTGTAATTTGAACTGGGTTTTTGTTAGTTCCAAGCAATTCACCTGAAATTTAATGGGTTTTTTGCAGGTTTATGTCAATTTACTACAATGCTACAACTGGGTTTTGATTTTCATGGGGTTTTAGAGAGGTTTACCATGGAAGTTGTTCTAGAAGTAGCCAATGTAGTGTTTTGTATATTGTTTTTGTCATGGGTTTTGGTTGATATTTTGAAGTATAGGAGGAGTAGAGGTAATAATATTAGAGAAACAGAAATTTTGGCAAAAAATGGTAGGAATTATAGTTTTTACACAAGAGTAATGACCCCTTTTTGCAGTGCAACAATGTCCACATTTTATATTAGTTATGGTCTATATGAGATGTTTTGGTGTCATAAAATCATCTCATATGGTACAATTTCTACTACTTTGACATGGGTTTTGTCCACTTTAATCCTTGTTTACTCTAGAGAAAGAATCCTTAAAGATGACAAGAAGTGGCCTTTGGTACTTATTGTATGGTGGGTCTATTCTATGATTTTTTATATGGTTTTGGTAACATGTTACATTATTACTCAATTGACATCCATTAACTTGAACATCATAGATTTTCCTAAAGCTGAGTTTGTTGATTTCTTGGGTTTTCCATTATCACTTCTTCTATGCTGCAATGGCTTGTTTAGTTGTAGCATGAAAAAGTATGAAAATGAGCTTGAGCAACCATTTTTGCCTCATCAACAAGAGAGTAGTACTAATAAAGAGGAATCTGATTTCGCCAACTCGAGTTTTTGGAGTAAAATCGCGTTTTCGTGGCTTAATCCACTCTTTAGGATTGGTAGGACTCAGCTGCTTGTATTAGCTGATATCCCATCAGTTCCTGAACCAGAAACTGCAGAAAATGCCTCATCTTTGTTGGAAGAATCGTTGCGAAAGCAGAAGATTGATGTATTTTCCTTGCCTGAAGCTATCTTTTGCAGTATGAGGAGATCTTTGCTCACCAATGCCTTCTTTGCTGGTATGCTTCTCTGTCGTTGCATCTCATGATCACATTTTAAGAATCTCATGTTTGGTATCATTGTTAATTTTCAATTTCTGGTCATAAGATTTTAAAAGTCATATTCTGTAGGTGAAGACCATGAAGTAATGATTTTTCACTAGTCATATTGCTCATACTAATCATATTTATCTTGAAACTTGACAACCGAAAACAACAAAATATAAAGGCTCCGTTTGGTAATCAGCATCACTATCACTTTCCAATTTTTTGTTGTATGATTTTAAAGTCATATGATATAAGTATATAATGAATTCGGAATTAGTCATACTTGTATTTTAATAACTGACGACAGAAAACTGAAAAGGAGTTTTTAAAAAGCTGAAAACTAAAACAAGAATAGTAACGAAAAGACGTTTAGCTTTAATTTGTAGTGTTAATCTTGCTGTATTTTCATATGGTTCTGTTCTTAAGATTTGTACATGAATTTTGTTTTTTCCAGGGGCCAATACTATTGCTTCATATATGGGTCCGCTGCTTATCACCCGCTTTGTTAACTACCTTTCAACAAAGGTTGATGACTCTGGCTACCATGATGGCTTGACCCTTCCAATAGTTTTCTTCATTGCCAAGTGCATTGAGTCCATATCACAAAGGCAATGGTATTTTGGTGCTTCTCGAATTGGTATTCGAGTTAGGGCAGCTACTGTTGCTTTGGTATACAAGAAGTCTATAAACATCAAACTGTCTTCAGTGGGGCAAGGCAATGGGAAGATCATCAACTTGATTAACGTTGATGCTGAGAGACTTGGGGACTTCTTCTTATACATTCATGGTATTTGGCTACTTCCCTTGCAAGTGTCCCTTGCCCTTATTATTCTTTATGTGAATCTTGGTGCAGCACCTGCTATTGCTGCGCTTTCTTCCACGATCTTGGTAATGATTTGCAACACGCCATTGGCTAGTAGGCAAGAAATGTTGCATTCCAAGATCATGGAAGCTAAGGATTCAAGAATTAAAGCTACTATGGAAACTTTGAAGAGCATGAGAGTTCTTAAATTGCATTCTTGGGAATCTTCTTTTATGAAGAAGCTCTTGAAATTGAGAGAGGCAGAGAAGTCTTGGTTGAGTAACTATCTCTACACATGTTCCGCGGTTGCTTTTTTATTTTGGGCTTCACCAACCTTAGTTTCAGTAGTTACCTTTGGTGTTTGCATTATGGTAAAGACACCATTGACTTCAGGAACTGTTCTTTCAGCTCTTGCTACATTTAGGATTCTACAAGAGCCTATATATAACCTGCCGGAGTTGATATCAATGATAGCACAAACGAGAGTCTCAGTTGCTCGACTTGAGAACTTCTTAATGGATGAAGATCAGATGAAGTTTTTAACATACCGTAAATATAGAGAATCTAGTCTTGCTATTGATATTGAGAGCGGAGAATATGCTTGGGACACTAGCAATCCTTATGCAAGGAAACCTACAATCAGAATAAATGAGCAGCTGAAAATATCAAAGGGTTGCAAGGTTGCAATTTGCGGGTCAGTTGGTTCAGGGAAATCAACCTTACTTTGTAGTATCCTCGGTGAAATTGCAAGAATCTCCGGCAGAGAGATAAAGGTGTACGGAGCAAAAGCCTATGTACCACAGAACTCCTGGATTCAAACTGGTACAGTAAGGGATAACATATTATTTGGAAAGGATATGAACAAGGCATTTTATGAAGAGGTCCTAGAAGCATGTGCCTTGAACAAAGACCTCCAAATGTGGACTGATGCTGATATGTGTGTAGTCGGAGAGAGAGGTATCAATCTAAGCGGGGGTCAGAAACAGCGAATTCAACTTGCCAGGGCGATCTACAGTGATGCAGATGTCTACTTCCTAGATGATCCATTCAGTGCCGTTGATGCACACACTGGTGCACATCTGTTCAAGGTGAAAATCTACTATTCTTCTCTGTTTCATACGATTTACTTGCACTCATACAACTTTCACATGATGTATTAATGTTAAGCTGACATAATTGCTGGATTTTCTTCTTTCGCCGTGTTGTTTGAAATATACAGAAGGCTCTTATGCAAATGTTATCTGAGAAGACTGTGGTATACGTAACCCATCAGTTGGAGTTCTTAGATGCAGCAGACATTGTTCTGGTAAATATACGCTACCATATTGATCAATTCTTTGAGTTCATTATCAATATCTATTTGATAAATGGCTTATGAATTATTTTATCTTTTCCATAGGTGATGAAAGATGGCAGAATTGTTCAATCAGGAAGATATGAGGATTTGATTAGAGACCCGGATGGTGAACTCATTAGGCAAATGGATGCCCACCAAAAATCCCTAGAACAAGTAAATACTAATGATGACGAACACAACTCAACTACAAAGTCTTGTTCAGTTTCCAAAGCTGAACTTATAGAAGAACATTCTTCATGCTCGATACAGTATGACAAGCTTGCAAAATGTAATGAAGAGGAAGCAGTGAGAGGACGTGTAAATTGGAATGTTTACTCTACTTTCATCACTGCTGCATATCAAGGTGCTCTAGTTCCTGTCATTCTGCTTTGTCAGATTCTTTTTCAGGGATTGCAAATGGGCAGCAGTTACTGGCTTGCTTGGGCAACAGAGGAAGAGGGTCGAGTCAGCCATAGAAAACTGATGACATATTTTGTTCTGCTTTCTGGTGGAAGTTGTGTCTTCATATTAGGGAGGACTATATTTCTCTCAACTATAGCCATTGAGACTGCTCAACAAATGTTCCTCAGTATGATCAAATCAGTATTCCGAGCTCCTATATCTTTCTTCGACTGCACTCCATCTAGTCGAATCCTTAGCAGGGTAACCCTTTGATTTCACGTTCTCTAATGCAAATCTTTGACCATTAATAACTTTAATTATGTATAATAAAAATTACAAAAGGTTAACATTTGGACTATACACATCAAAACACAATTCTAACACCATCCAACACGATAATATAGCTTTTTATTATCTATTAGTAAAGTTTGGCCACAGAAATCTAAGTGTTGTATTTATTTGAAAACGGAGGAAGTAATTAATATCTAAGTCTGTTTTACTGACACTCGCTTTTTTCCGGAAACCTCTTCATTGCAGTCTTCTACAGACCAAAGTACTGTGGACATGGACATCCCATATAGATTAGCTGGACTAGTATTTGCTCTTATTCAGCTACTCAGTATAATTCTCCTCATGTCCCATGTTGCTTGGCAAGTCTTTCTTATTTTTGTTGCTGTTATTGCCATCTCCTGTTGGTATCAGGTGAGTTGTATTCCTGTGAAGTTGCATTTCAAAGCTTATAAGTTCATCTTTAGAAATGCATATCAAAGGTGGTAATTGATCTAATCTAATGCAGGCTTATTATATTACTACTGCCAGAGAACTGGCCAGGATGGTTGGGATTCGAAAAGCTCCAATTCTCCACCATTTTTCAGAAAGTATGGTGGGTTCTTCAACTATCCGGTGCTTCAATCAAGAGGGCCGGTTTTACGACAAAATTCTTAATTTGGTGAATGATTATTCTCGAGTTACCTTCCACAACATCGCTGCAATGGAATGGCTTTCCGTGAGAATAAACTTCTTGTTCAACTTGGTTTTCTTCATTGTTTTAGTCATCTTAGTGATGTTGCCAAGATCAGCCATTGATCCAAGTAAGTTTCTCTGAACTTCACCAATAAGTTCTGTTTCCCTAGCAATCTGATATAAAATTCACTCTATCCCTTGTTTTCGAGCTTAGTAACATAGTATACCTGCCTAAGGGTAGGGTCAAGTTAAAAGGGTTCTATTAGACAGGATCTATATATGGCCAAATAAGCCAATAATTTTGATGGGAATATAGGGTCAGCATTATTCGCATATGATTTAGTTTTTACATGTGTTCGTTGTTATGTCTCTCCTAGCTACTTTATTGGCCTGGCTAGTATTGACCCACTATTGATCCACAACTTGCATGGACTAACTTAGTTGAAGAGCTCGACTTACCCAATTTCGAGGGCTAATGGCTTTTAATACCTTCTCTGACCAATTGTCCCCCCCCCGATTTCAGGCTTGTCAGGACTAGCTGCCACATATGGACTAAATATGAATGTCTTGCAAGCTTGGATAATATGGAACTTATGCAATGTGGAAAACAAAATGATCTCAGTCGAAAGGATTCTTGACTTCTCAAAACTACCAAGTGAAGCTCCATTGGTTATACAAGACTACAAGCCTGAATTAGATTGGCCTAGTGAAGGGTTTATTCAGTTTGAGAACTTGCATGTTCGGTACTCCCCTGCTCTGCCGATGGTGCTCAAAGGAATCACCTGCACCATACCTGCCAAGTTGAAAGTTGGAGTTGTTGGAAGGACGGGAAGTGGCAAGTCTACGCTCATACAAGCCCTTTTTCGGGTGGTTGAGCCTTCACAAGGGCGTATTCTCATCGATGGACTTGATGTCTGTTTGCTAGGGCTGCAAGATTTGAGATCTAGGCTGAGTATCATACCCCAAGATCCTACACTCTTCCAGGGAACTGTGAGGTCTAATCTGGATCCCCTTGAGGGGCATAATGATCAAGAGATATGGGAGGTATATAGTAACATTATTGTATAAATCATGTGTTCTTTTCACCATAATTTTCAGAAACGATAAGTTCAGATAAGTTCAAAAACAATGGTATTAACCTATATGTTATCCAACTGTGCAGGTACTCAATAAGTGCCATGGTCTTGCAAGCATTATAAGGCAGGATGTGAGGCTTCTTGATGCACCGGGTATGATAACTCTGCTGTCTGTTACTGATAGCAATCTCTTGCTAATCTTTATAGAATAGAAGAAGGCGAATTGAAGTACATTTACGGAGCATAAATAGATGTGTTTATGTATCCTTATTTGTGAATCTTCCCTATTCCTGTTTTCTCATGAAATATTTGCTGATTGTGGCAGTTGCTGAAGATGGAGAAAACTGGAGTGTAGGGCAAAGGCAGTTGGTTTGTTTGGCGAGAGTGCTGCTCCAAAGGAGGAGAATCTTAGTCTTGGATGAAGCTACGGCATCAGTTGATACAGCTACTGATAATATAATTCAGAAGACCGTCAGAGAGGAAACAAGCGGGTGTACTGTTATCACTGTCGCGCATAGGATACCCACTGTCATTGACAATGACCTCGTCTTAGTTCTTGATCAAGGTGAGATCATTTTCTCCAGGGTTGTCTTTCTTTTTTTTATCTCTATAGCATGCTTCTCACCTCTCAGAATCTTCTTTGCTACAATATTGTTTAACATTGCTGTCATGCTGATAAATGCTGTAATCTGTTGTGTACTTCTTGTTGTGTCTATGTGCATAATCACAACATTACTTAATAAATGCAGGCAAGATCGTCGAGTATGACTCTCCTGCTGAATTGCTGAAAGACAGTTCATCTGCTTTCTCCAAGTTGGTGAAGGAATTTCTACGTAGATCATCCAAACATTTCGATGAGATATAGGATTAATGTCGGGAAATATCTGTAGAGAATCATGACATATTATAACTACTAATGGATCGTTTGGTAGGTGGTAATAAATAGTGGTATTGGCGGTAAATGCTCTCTTATCAAGATGACTGATATATTGATGACGCCTCATCAAGAGTAAAGTTAGAGAACAAGAGAAAGTAAGTTAGTTTCTGATGTGTGACATAAATATGTGCAGTTCTTGACCTTGAACAGTTAGAAAAGTAGAGCTGAAATTCTTTAATTTTTTTTGAAATTTAAGTATTAGTCCTGTAATTTGAGCAGAAACTTTCTAGGGATGTATATCACTAACATTTTTAATGTGAATATGAGAATTAGAGATTGTGCCTAAACCTGAAAATCCCAGGTATATGTGAAGTTTCTTTACTTCAGATGTAAATATATCAGAAATGAAAATTTTATGCAAATCTCCATAACTTCAATCGATCTTTTAAATTATGAGTCATAAATTTGCATAAGATCTGTTGATTGCTAAAAGATGAGGACGTAAAACTATAATACTGCAGTTGTGTATATTACTGCAGATGGGTTCCGGATATATGTCTTATACATACAATCTTTCATAAAATTGATTAAGGCCCTGTTCTTTTGGACTTATTTTCAGTTCAGTTAATTTGAGTTCAGTTTCTCTATGCAATTCAGTTTTTCTCAGTTCAGTTCAGTTAATTTCAGTTAAGTTCAATTCAGTTTCTCTCAATCCAAAAGAAAGGGACCTAACTAAAGTATCTTACGTCCATTTAATGTTCTACCACGACTCTTACCTCTATATATGTCATTTGGACTTTCAATTAAACTTGTTGACTAATGATAACTTAATTAATGAAATAATGAACTAAGTTGACATATATTAACAATTAGATTAATAATCATGTTAATATAACCAGTAACTAGCTAGATCAATTATCTCTTCTTGTCTCCTTGACTTTTTTTTATAGTATTAAATCATACTCCAATAATATTATTATTCAACATGACATGAACAACATAGAAAACTTCATGTTGCAAAAAAAAAAAAAAAAACTCGTGGTCGGTGGCATATCAAGGTTTTGAACTCGAAACGCACAGAAACGTCAACATAACAAAAACGTCTTAGGCGTAAAACTTAGAAACGTCATATAAATATATATATTTTGTTTACTGAACTTAGTCAACATGGTGTCGTGGTGTAGTTGGTTATCACGTCAGTCTAACACACTGAAGGTCTCCGGTTCGAGTCCGGGCGACGCCATTGATAATGTCATTTTCCTATTTTTAGTAGGTTTTCTTTGGAATATTCTCTGAGCTTCATTTTATTTATTTATTTATCTTTTTGGACTCAATACATTGCCTACCCATGTGCTAGCTGACTGTGTGTATGATGCCATGGTCCATAATTCTTTTTTTTTTTTTAAATGAATGATTAATATAATACTACTATGATCTTGGACAGTCTTGGTAAGACAAAGTTATGTAATATACTACTTCATTAGTTGAAGCTTTTTTTTTTTATAATGGCACTATTAGTTGAAGCTTTAGTTACTAATTAGTTGTGGTCGTCATGTAACATAATGTTTACTTATATCTATATTACTAGTTTTGAAGCCCGTGCGTTGCACGGGTTGTTGTTTATTTTATTTTTTTTGCAAATATTTTGTTAACATTGTTGATTTTTTTTGCTGTGAAATGAGATTTTTTCAACATCATTGTATTTATATACTTTTCCGTTCTTTTTCTAGTGCAACAATTACTACGTTGGGTTGTTTCATCTATTGGAACAATTCCACTTTAAGTAAAAAAAAGCAACTATAGTTGACAACATCGCCTTTACTTTATGTTAATAAAACCATCATTAATTACTCAAATTGCCTCATAAAATTGCGTTTACTTTATTTAAGGTTTACTTATCCCCTACTCCGGTTAACCCTCTATGCTAAACTACCTATTTTTTTCTTCAGAATCATGCCCAAACCCATTGTTGCAGTAGAAAAAGACAGAGAAATTATTTATTATTATACTTTAATTTCTAGATTTGTTATTGTGATATATAAATTTATATTTATAATGTTCAATCGAATATTGTAGCTAAGTATATTATTAAATATTATCCCAATAATTGGTATGACTAACAATAGCTAACACAGTTTTAACATGAAAAATACCCGAACGATACTTTAAGAAAGTATAGGGTAATAATTTAATAGATGCAAGACAGAAAGAAAAGAGAAAAATTATGAGTATCGGCCACAACTTCAACTTATAATATAGCACATAAACACTAACCCATATAGAATAAAAGATGGGAAAGCCAAAAAGAAGACCATAATGATAGTTTCATGAATAAAATATATTAAATATAAAATGAACCTCTATTAATAATCGAAAATACTATTTAAGAGAAAAAAATTTCTTTATCAATTATGACCATATCAAGACTTATCAAACTTTCTATAAACTCGAACCTTGATTACCCAATTAGTTTTAGTAGAATTAAGTTTATTGAGAAAAAAGAATAAGATTTGACATATATATGAAAAGAAAAACATAAATAATTATGAATACAACAAATATTCTAGGAATAAAATAATTAGTCAATTGCATAATACCTCTGCAATGTCGTTGACAAACTTTCATTTGATTTTTCATGTAATGTCATCATGGTATGCTATAGGTTCAAAACTATATGTATGCATTTTCTTATCTTTATATAACTCAATTTTTTAAAGTATGGTTTTGCAAGACATAATTGCTATTGTTGTATATAATACGCTATTTTTATAGTTATTTTTATATGTATTTAAAATAAAGAATAAATAATACGTTATTATTGTTCATCTAAATAATATATATTTTCATAAGTTGTAAAACTATATTGTTTATGGAACTTATTTCAAAACATATTTCGAGCACTCTCCGATGGTAAAAAAAATTATAATATTGCGAAATATGTAGGAAAAGTTATATTCAATTTACATAGTTGAATAATTTAGATTGTTTATTTAAAATCAGAGTGTAATATTATTCACTTATTAAAAACACCTTATATGTATTTAAATCTATGTTAAACAATATTTTTAAAAAAAAATTAAAAATTAAAAAGAATGACATGTCATGCTTAGGTGGAGCTCTCTATAATATTCTAAGGTTGTTTTTCAAAAATCATACTCTAATTTTTTCATCATCCAAAACTGTAATATATACCACTTTATCACTATAGATTTTAATTTTTGTTTTAACAACAAAGTTTCCTTAATAAATTTTATTGCAATACTAAATTGCTTTGGTTCAGTTGAGTAAGGCTAGTGTTTAATTTGGATCCTCTACTCTACAATGTAGAGCTTGAGCAATATCAACCATTGAATAAAAAATAAATGGCTCATATATTATCTTTCCAAAACCCCCTCTATTTATTCTCATCAAAAATCCACCCCCTTATCTCCCCCTTCCACTAATATGAGTCCTTGATTTTTAAAATGTATGGTTCATATACAACTCTACCTTTTATCAAAAACTCCTTTTATGTATTTATATATATATATATATATATATATATGTAGAACTCTATTTTTTTAAAATATTTAAAATAAAAATTAATGACATGACAAACCTGTGTGGCGTTCTTTATGTGATAAGTTGTAGAACTATATGGTAAATGAATCTTATTTCGGAGCATATTTCGAGCACTATCCAATGGAACAAAAATTATAATATCCCGAATTACGTAGCAAAAGTTATACACAATTTACATAATATAATAATTTAGGTTGTTCATTCAGAATCAAACTCTAATTTTCGCTTATCCAAAACTCTTTATATGTATTTTAATCTATGTAGAACTCTATTTTTGTAAATGATAAAAATAAAATTAGATGACGTGGCAAACCTACGTGGCGCGCTCTATGAGCTCGAAATCTTGAGGAGCTCTATATGCTCCCGAAAAGTTCCTCATTTATATATATATATTGATTATTTTGATAGAATAATGTTGCTTATATTAGTAGTATAATAGTTTAAGGACGCTGGTAGAATAAATTTGATCATTGTTTGACCTAAAACAAATAGTTAATTGGTCAGTAATCATCTCCAGATAGGAAACGGATGATAAGAAATATAGAAGATTCCAATAAGATCCCATTACTTCACTTTTAAAGTCTTCATAGTGCTCTCTCTCACATATTTTGCACATTTATATTTGCACATTTTATATTTTACTCATTTGATACGTGATAAATATGCAAAAAAAAATGTGATTTAAAATACATAGTTCTACTTGCTCCTTGCCCTTCACTTTACGAAATGGTGAATCTGGGCAATTTGCTAATCAAACCATGTTGTATTGCCTGTATATACACAAGCTTTTGTGGCTTTGGAAACACTGGCGGAGCTAGCATGGGTCACGTGGGGTCACGTGACCCCGCGAATTAAAAAAAAATAAAGGATTTTTCGTAAAAAATAAAAAGTTAAAAACAAAAATTTGTTGCGCCCAAGCAAGTTCAGCGCCAGAAAAGAAGGAAAGTTTGGGTTTTGTACAGTTGTAATCCTGTATCTTATCTGCCAATTGCAGACTTACTTTAACTTTGGGTCCCAATTCCCATAATCCCATCAGGCTTTTACTTAAAACAACTTAAAAAAATAAAAAATCTTTCAATTTTTAAAAATTATCGCTCTCTCCCTCCTTCCTTTTTCCTAATACTCATCTCTCTACTGATTAAAGTCTGCGTTCATATTCATCTACTCCAGTTTTCTATCTCGAAAGTTTAATTTCATATTTCCATTATCAATTCAAGTTACTTCAAGGAAAGAAATTGAAGGATTTTTTCGTCGATTCAAAATTTTGAAGGTTTACTTTGAACTAATTTTACTATTCTTAGTTTTAAGATTCTAATTTTGTAGTTTACCATTAGATATTTGAGTAAGAATTCAAATAAGAAATCATTAACTAGTCTGCTAAAAAAATCCAAATTTTTGTATGTTGTTATTATATTCTTTTTGGGTTTTCAAGGCTATTTTGTAACAATAATAAAGATACTATCTTTGAGTTTAGATTGTATGATAAATTAGGCTATTCAAGGCTATGTGTGAATTTGTAAATTTGTATAAATTAGGTGGTGTTAATTAATTTATAATTTTCTTTGATGATTTAGTTTCTTTATGATGGTATTTTATTGATTGATTTTCATACAGTTTAATAGTTAGTTCATATGTGTTAATTTGTATTAAATAGTGAATATAGGAAACGATGAGTGATACACCCAGATCAAAAAAATCAAAGGCAATGGGAAAACAACCCGATCTGCGACAATTTTTGTGACCCCCCGATTTTGAAATCATGGCTCCGCCACTGTTTGGAAACACACATTATTATAAATGGATAGAGATATATCTTTGCTTATCAACTAGATAAATATTGTATCGTATTGTAAGTAGGAAATTATTATTATCAGCTAGCTAGGAAAGTAATATATATTTTGTATCAAGGGGAATATTATTTTATAGGGAAATATTGTATATGACATGAAGTACTATAAAGTAAGACTTATATATGACAATTGTAAATATCTTCATATCAGTTATTATTCGAATACTATTGCAATTGTTTTTGGTCTTTAGAGAGTGACAAGCACAAGTGATGAGAATCGATTCCAAGATCTCTTGTAATCGGAAAGAAAACTCTAACCAACTTAGTTATCTCTCACTCTCAATACTATTGCGATTTTCATATTGAAGAATAATCAACTATTTAGAGATTGCTAGGGGTCTTTTATGTATATTGGTATTCTGAGTGACAAATTATATATAAATGACAAACAGTAGAATTTGTCTAGAAGAAATCAGGAGTGGCGATGAGAAGATAAAAAAAGGTACTTAATAATAATAGTATTCTAAATTATAAAATAATAATAATAGTATTCTATAGTTAGACGATCTAATGCAAAATTCAAAATGAATTAGCTAGCTTAGCGTGCTTTGAATTCACCAAAAACTACACATTCAAAATGAATTTGCTAGCTAGTGTACTTTGAATTCACCAAAAACTACCGTAAAAAGCCAATAGTTTTAACCTTAGGCATATTCTCCCAAGATGGTATTTTTCTAAAACATTTGGCTCATAATAGTACATGGTTTCCATAAAATTCAGTATAATTGATAGAAAATTCTTATACATAGCATACCACACTACCCATACCATACCATAACTTGATTATACAATATAGTTTACCGATTAGCATAAATTCAAAGTTTGATATAAGATTTGAAATTTTGCATATATCAGATTATGTATAATGTCATATCCTTATTTGATTGGATGTCATCTAGCTTAATTGGTAAAGTCTTGTAGAGGTGGTACTTAAGAACTGAGATCAAATCCTGTCTACATCAGTGTGCTTAGTCATTCATTTACTAGCATTTTTTGCACGCTATGCGTGCGAGTAATATTAGCGTTTCTTTTCTCAATTAGTTATTCATCAGTGTTACAAATTGTTTGATTCAAACAGACATTTGTAATTTTTTTTAGTTTTTTTTATGTTTTTCTTAAATCAATGTTTCGTTGATTTTTAAGTTATTTGTTCATCATTATTCAAATATAGTATTGAGAGAAAAAAATGTAAAGCATAGGAAAGCTTGTGCTCAAATAAAGTGGAAGAATTTGTGTATCAGGTTCAATTGTTGAATATTAATAAAGTAGAAGTATTTGATTTATATAATAGAGTTTATCGAATAATAATCAACATTCAGGTTTTAGAAGATTATCAGTATAATTATTAATATGAAATTCAAGTTATTATTTTTTTTTCTTCTGATTGTTTCAATCAAGTTATATTATAAATTTAATTTTTGATCATAGTTTTTCACACATGCAAGAAGAGGAAATCATTCTCCTTAATTTAATATTTAATTGAAATTTCAAATTCATTTCCATTGTTAACTTGTTCAATATATACGGCAAGTAGGAAGAACAAAAGATTATTTAATATATATGGAAATTTAAATTCATTAAGGGTAATATCTATGTTATGGATGGGCATTTAAGTAAATTCTAAGGGGGACACCATTTCCCCTCGACTTTATATAATAGAGATAATCAAAAAAATAAATAAACACCTAACAAAATTTTTTTGATCCATATAATTGTAAAACACCTAACAAAATGATAGTGAATGTTGATCATAACTTTTCAAGTTCTAGAAAAAGAAAGGTTAAAATAAACACATTCTTTCTGTCCAAGAAAGACATATTCTTTTTGTCCAAGAAATGAACTTTTTTGCCTCTTGGTATTGACAAATCAGCAGCTTCATAAACCGTTGTTAAACCTCACCTCTTTATAAATAGTTACCCATTGGAAAAACACCATTCATCACAATTTTCAACATAACCTTTCTCTGAAATCATCATCTTTTTTCTGCTCTCTATCTTTCAGTTTTGTCACTAGAAATCATGGGTAATACTTGAAATTTTCCATTTCACCAAAATTCAGTTGCTTTTTTCTCAATTTTTTTCCATATGTAATATTTTTTTTTTTGGGTAATTCCTAAAATATTCTTTTTGGTGTTGATTTTTCAACAGGTTCTGAAAAGATCAAGATTGGAATTAATGGTAGGAATGCTACTAATTTATGGTTAATTGGGTATTGATTGATTATTATGTTTGAATAATTACATGAACTAATTCAATTTATTTTGTAATAGGATTTGGAAGGATTGGTAGATTAGTAGCCAGGATTGCTCTTCAAAGAGATGATGTTGAGCTTGTTGCTATTAATGATCCTTTCATTTCTACAGATTACATGGTATTTTCTTCATTAATCTTACCATCTAAATAATTCATATTTTTGTGCTATTTTTTTCCTTGAATTTGTGGATTAATGGGTGAAATATGTTGGGATTTTTGGTTCAGACTTACATGTTCAAGTATGATACTGTACATGGACAATGGAAGCACCATGAAGTGAAAGTCCAAGATTCAAATACTCTTCTTTTTGGTGAAAAACCTGTTACTGTCTTTGCCTCTAGGTAACTTAATATTGGCCTTTCTTAATTTTTTTTTACCGAGATAGATCACTTTAATATAATTTAGGTGAATTTATGGGAATAATCCTAATTATAGTTGGTCTTCTCAAAATAATCTTAAATATGTATTATGACATCATACTACCTCTGTTCTTATTTATGCAACATTTGATTATTTTAATACTCACCAAAAAGGCAAATATCGCATCTAAAAAAGCGGAGGAAGTATTTCAACAATACAGGCATATCTTTTCAAAATGATCAAGAATGTCAAATGATTGAACAAATTAAGCAAACAAAAGAAAAAAGACCGGTTTAACAAGTTATCATTCACTTGAGATCATTTAGTAGTCACTTATAGTAGTTGGGATTATATTAAAATAACTCGTAATTCGGAGTGTTATTGGAAGATCACCCATAATTAGGCTTATTCTTGTGTCTTTTTTCCTTTGACTTATGGCATGGAAAAATGAATGTTGAACATTTTTTTTTGTGGAGATTTGTAGAAATTTATGAGTAAATTATTTTTGTTGATAATGTAATTATAGGAATCCAGAAGAGATCCCATGGGGTGAAGCTGGAGCTGATTTTGTTGTTGAGTCTACTGGAGTTTTCACTGACAAGGACAAAGCTGCTGCCCACTTGAAGGTATATCTCCTAATTATATGCAACTGTGACATGATGAGAAAGTGATACATAGTTTATATGGTTGGATATATCTTCTATAAAGTTGCATTAAGAAAACGACTCTTAAAGGGAACAAATATGTGTATAGACTACAGAAGGAGCGGATGTACATTGTGCTTAGTGGGGTCAGTTGAAGCCACTTAAATTTGAAAATTATAGAAATTTTCCTTACATAATTTGAGATTTTTGAATATTTTCTTGTAAAATTGTTTGTTTGAACCCATTAAAAGTAGTAATTTATTTCGATCCTACTGAATACACGTACTGGATCCGCCAGTGAACTCGTAGTTGTTGAATATGCAATTGAAGGCTTTTTATTTGTTTTGCTCGGTTAATGTGATTTAAATGTTCTTTTTGTTTTTGTTATTGATCTATAAGATCATTCTTAGGGGATTACTAAAGCAAACTATCAAATGGGGTTGACTTTCTTTTCAATTACTTTTTCCTCTAATTGTTCCCTTTTGTATCAGTTTCGAGTTTTTGATCTAATATTGTGGATGTTGATGTTATTAAGGGTGGAGCGAAGAAAGTGGTAATCTCTGCTCCAAGCAAAGATGCACCGATGTTTGTTATTGGTGTTAATGAGAAGGGATACAAACCCGAAATTGACATTGTTTCTAATGCTAGCTGCACTACGAATTGCCTTGCTCCCTTAGCCAAGGTCTTTTCTTTAATATTTTCTTAATCTCTTGTAAAAATTACCCAAGGTTATTTGTAAAAACAGATATTTCATTATGTTTAACTATGTGGTGTTGTTTGTTTAAAAAAATACAGGTTATCAATGACAGATTTGGCATTGTGGAGGGACTTATGACTGCTGTCCATTCCATCACTGGTAACATTGAAATTTCCTCTTAAAAAGTCTTTTATCATCATGATTTTAAATCTCGGATGTGGTCGTGATCATAATACTGGTCTCGGATCCACTATTGCAGACAATGCAGATTGTTTACGCGATAAGCTTAAAAACCTTTACAATGCATGTGGTGCTGTGGCCGAGATTTATTACCATGATTTAATAGGAAGTGAATTATCCTCAAAGAGCAAACTTGTGACATTTCGTCTCTTGTTAGTTGCTCACATTTGCTAAACTAGATTTGATCTATAAGAAATTTAATTGCAATTGGTTTATTTCTTGTGGGAAAATATAGCTACACAAAAAACTGTTGATGGGCCATCAAGCAAAGACTGGAGAGGTGGAAGAGCTGCCTCCTTTAACATCATTCCTAGCAGCACTGGAGCTGCTAAGGTAGTACTAATAGATTTTATTCCCTCTTATTGATTAAGTACTTCACAGTAATTATTAGTCAATTTTTTGTGATTAACCCATGTTTAGTAGTAATTAAGATTAAGATTATTCATGATTATTTAACATGAATTTTACAGGCTGTGGGTAAGGTGCTTCCATCATTGAACGGCAAGCTAACCGGAATGTCATTCCGAGTTCCAACTGTTGATGTTTCGGTTGTTGATCTCACTGTTAGGCTTGAGAAGGAAGCTTCTTACGAGGACATTAAAGCCGCAATCAAGTAAGAAAAAGAAACAACAAATTTGGTTGAATTTATGGTTTTCATTTGACTGATAGGTTTATGTTCTTTGCTTAAATTATTAGGGAGGAGTCTGAGGGCAACCTCAAAGGTATCCTGGGTTACACTGAAGATGATGTTGTATCCACAGATTTTATTGGTGATAGCAGGTAATTTTGCACAAATTTAGGATTATGGGAAAATTCCTGATGTAACCTCTTGTTCTAACCATTTCCTGATGTAACCTGCACGTTTTCACCCCTCTTTAACTTTGAAAACCTCATTTAATTAGCTTTTTCGTCCAATCGAATGAGGTTTTCTAAGCTATGAGTCATTACAGGAAAGGGTTAAAATGTTGGGGTTACCAACCTACCATGACCATAAGTACTACAAATGTTACATTAGGATATGTACGTTTCGGATCCTATTCTTATATGTATAGCATTGTTATTGTAAACAAGAATTTAACTTAGTTCTGGATTGTATGTGTATATAGGTCAAGCATCTTTGATGCAAAGGCTGGTATTGCTTTGAACAAAAACTTTGTTAAATTGGTTTCCTGGTACGACAACGAATGGGGATACAGGTAATTTGAGCCCATTAATTAGCTGTCTCAAGCCTCATTAATCTGTTAGAAAACGTTCTTTATATCCTTGATTGAACTTGCACTAAAAGTTGCTTGTATTTTGCAGCTCGAGGGTGATCGATTTGATCGTATACATGGCTTCTGTCCAAGCTTGATTACGCTGCTCAGAATTTAGCCAATGTGGAATATTTTGAGTTCTCTCGTTGATGTTGTCAAGAATAAAGTTTAAGGCTTTTGCCTGTTTACAAAGGAGATGGAATTAGCTCAAAGATGTTAATTAAGTTGTTCTGGTGGAAGTTTGTGAACTTTTACTTTTGAAGGGGAAAGTTCATGAACTTTAGTTTTGTTAAGAGAAACTCAAAATTAAAAGTGACTCGAACACATTATTCATAGTTGATCCATTTATTTTATAAAAAATATTGGAGAAGCATTATTGCCAAATAAAATTATATATAGGAGAATAACCATTTGTACTATACTTGGTATATTTTGAGCAATGCTCACGATAAAATGCGAATCTTAATGCTTGATACTATGCATCAATCCAACCCATTTACCAACATCACTTTTTTTTTGTGGGTCAAACTTTGAAGGGTTTGGTTGTTTTGTATACATAATTGACAAAGATGATACAATTCGACAGGTTAATTTTAGCCTTGTTTGGCAATTAGTTGTTACTCCGCTAGTAGCTAATAGCAACTTATCTTAGGGTCTGTTCTATTCGACATAAAACAACTGAACTGAATTGAATTGAACTGAACTGAACTGAATTAAATTATAACTAATTAATAGTAATGATTATCATTTAGGAACTGAACTGAACTGAACTGAATTGAACTGAACTGAACTGAACTGAAAATAAGTTGGGGAGAACAGTCCCTTAGACAATTAGATGAGATATATGAAACAAATAGTTTAACCAATTGATTGTAGTAGCTATTTGTATAAAATGATGTTTGATAAAATTTATATAAGGACATAATATAATGTATGGTATAATTCGGCGGGTTAATTTTAGGTTTTTATGAAAGAATTTTGGGTTTTTAGATGGATTGAAAGAGAGAATTGGTTTTTTTTATGAAGATGAAATGAGATAACCAGGCTTAAGGAGGAAATTAAACATAAAACAATTATATGGACCCTACTTGGTCAGGTTCTTCATGTGAGCTGAGTGAGGTAGTGATTTTTAGCAATTTAGGAACTTTAAGGTAGTAAATTTGAAAAAAAAAAGTGTTAATGCATAAAACAGATTACTTTTAAAATGATAAAAATAATTAAAAAAAAAAATCATAGAATGAACTTATTAAATCTAGTTATACATAGATTTTTTTCAAAATGCAGCCCTCTAAGGTGGCCACCTTGTTAATCGCAGCCCTTTTATTTCAATCTCTTCAATTGCATGCTCAAATAAACCACACTTTTTAATTACAGCCTAAAAGGCGTGAAGATATGTTGGATTTGGGATGCAACTTAGAAGTATTTGGTTTATATGAAGCTGCAATTGAAGATATTGAGATGAAAGAGTTGCAATTAACAAAATGACCACGGCTGCATTTAAGGTGAAGAAGGTGCCCATAAAAGCGAAAACATATAATTCATTTCATTAACAAATTTTAGTTTATCCCATAAAGATTACTTCATTGTTTCCGAAAACGAAAGTACGAAACGCAGCCACCGTATCTCACAAAGAGCAGCAGAAGTAGCAGAGTTATTGGTGTTCATTCTCCATTGTAGGAGCTTTGCCAAAAACCGCAAAAACAAATTGAGGTTATTTCTTTCTCAAATTTGGTCGCATAATTTCATTCCTTGCTTAATATGAACTCATATGTATTAAAGTTGTAATCTTGTTGTTCTATTTTGATAGAATACTTCTTATTGAATTTGATAATGTTGTTAACTCTCTCTACTTGTATTTTTAATTTCTAACTCAAGGTCTATAAAAAGAAAAAAAAATTAAAATTGTGGGCATTTGGTAAATGGAATTCTTTTTCTTTTTTAATTATCTGAAAAACCCAAGTGCAAAAATGAGATATTGATTATTTTTTGTTTTTGAATTTTGAGGTGCAGGTGAAATTTATTGGCATTTGTATACTATTTGTTATTCAATGCAGCATATTTTGTTGAGAACCCTTGTCAGAAATTGTTTGAATGAAAGGGTTTTGAAACTATTAATTGTATCAGTACCTTTGCATTGGCAGAATGCTGCTTATGTTAGGTGTTATGACTATGCAAAATTTTCAACATTTTCTCCTTCCCAAACTAGTCAATCCGATAACGTAGCAAAATTGTCGGATCTTCAATTACTTGCTAGCAAGATTCATGTGGGTAGTAATGAGGATGAGGTTCTGAGCTCTTTGATGAATGATGAAGTTTGTGAGGCAATCAGCATTAGTCATGCATTTGTCGATATGTTGCTTCGTTGGTTCGAAAACGATTGGAAATCTGCGTTAGGTTTTTTTAGATGGGCTAAATCTCGCCCTCATTTTGAGCACTTACCTGAAGCATATGATTCAATGGTAGACATATTAGGAAAGGCTAGGCAGTTTGATAGGATGAATGAATTGGTGGGTGAAATGCTTGAGAGGAATTTGGTTACCCTTAAAACTCTGGCTAAAGTGATGAGAAGGTTTGCCGGTGCCCGGAGATGGAAAGATGCTGTGAGGACATTCGATGAGTTGGGAACTTTTGGTTTGGAGAAGAATGCTAAGTCTATGAATTTGTTGCTTGATACGCTTTGCAAAGAGAGACAAGTAGAGATGGCGCGTGCTATCTTTTCGGAGCTTAAGTCTCATATTCCACCAACTGTGCACACGTTTACAATTTTCATTCATGGTTGGTGCAAAATCAAACGGGTTGAAGAAGCATATTGGACACTTCAAGAGATGAAAGGGCATGGTTTTTCTCCTTGTGTGATAAGCTATACAATTATCTTACAGTCTTACTGCCGTCTGTCTAATTGGAATAAGGCTTTTGAGTTACTTGAGATGATGGAATCTCAAGGCTGCCAGCCCAGTGTTGTTACTTACTCGACTATGATGTCTTCATTGTCAAAGGCTGACAAACTTGAAGAAGCACTACAAATAGCTGACAGAGTGAAATCATCTGGATGTAAACCTGACACCCAGTTTTATAATGTATTGATTTATACCCTTGGAAAAGCTCGATGCATAACGGAAGCCTTTGATATTTTTAAGGTGGAGATGCCTAAGAATGGTGTTTATCCTAATACTTCCACCTACAATACATTAATTAGCATGTGTTGTTGGCATGGACAAGAAGGGATGGCTTTCAACATTCTAGAAGATATGGAAAAGGAAGCACTTTGTGAGCCTGATCTTCGGACATTCTACCCGTTGCTAAAAGCCTGCTTCAAATTAGGGATGTCAGATAGTTGCTTGACCAAATTACTGGATGATATGGTTCTCAAGCATCATCATTGTCTTGATGATTCAACTTATTCACTTTTGTTTCATGGTCTTTGTAGAGTGGACAGATGCGAGTGGGCTTTCCGTATATTTGAGGAGATGATAGGTAAGGAGCTGACACCGAGGTATCAAACTTGTCGCCGGCTTCTAGATGAGGTTAAACAGAAGAATATGTATGATGCTGCTGAAAGAGTTGCGCTTTACATTAAAAATTTGAAAGATTCCTTGCAGCATAAATATCCAGGTTAGCAGAGTCAATATTAATCTTTTTTTCCTTATTGTCTGACACAGTTCTGCAACTTCTTTTATATGCAGTCCTTGACTTTCTGCGACCTCCATATTTTCCAGCCCATAAATTGTTCATTTCTTTACTGTATTCCCGAGTTTCCAGAAACTGAAACTCTATAGATGACTATTTTTCTATAGAGCTTTGTGATGAGTTCAACTTGCTGTGTAAAATTAATTGACTTTTCTCAGAATTTTTTGAGACCATGACGGAAGCTTTAGCTCCCTGTCATATGTTTCCCCTATTACTCTTCCAAATGCTTTCCTGACAGCCTAGCATAACATATACCAGTATAATCCAATTTGGGTTAAGACACTAAGTGATGAATAAATTAGAACACTATGCACTAAATTTTATTTGGCTAATAAATCAGTTTGCTTAATGTTTTATGGAAGGCATGTCTAATGGATTACAATAAATCAGCCTTATGTACTTTGGCTGTCAATTTATATCGAAAGTATTTTAAAGGAAACATGAATTAGCAAATTCCAGAGGTTACTAAAAATGTTAATCGCATGGGTTTGCCATGAAAATGTCACAGAACATCAACATGTACAGAAAGTTTTGATAGTGTAGATACATTGACAATCTATGTGAATTTGGAGACATGCAACGTAAGTGCTGAAACCACAACATGTTACAAATTTCGGCCTGGTTGATGTTTAACCTATGTAGGAGTTTCTTATAAGAAAAGCATAGTAGAGGATTAGTCCTTTTGGATGGAGAATACTTAGAACCAGATAGCAATATGATATGTGCTCTGGGATATGGAAATTGTCAATGTGAGTGAGCAAACAATGGAAAATAAAGTGAAATAGAGTAAACTTTTTAGGTTACCACTCATCCGTGGAAAACCTTTTTAAGAAGCTACAAAGGATCTTAATAAAACTCCAAGAGATCCTCTTCAGGTTGCTTCATGGCTTGAAGGGCCACAAATGCTACGAGAATGAAAAACATTTGTCCTTAGCGAAGGCCAAATACCATTTTAATGCCAAATGACAATGTTGAACCAATTCATACAGACTGCCTCCAAATGCATATATGTCCATTTAATGCCATTATAAATATTGAGCTCATTCCTATGACCAAGAGCACCTCATAAATCCCAAGTGAAATGGCCAAAATAACCAATGAGACTGTATGACCATAGACCTAAGTTTAATAATCCATACTTATGAGATCTTCTCAATAGACCATTTGTGTATAATAAGTTTCGGTGGATTTTGGGGGAAGTCTTGCAGAAACCCTTTCTAGGTGCTAGAACTCGTACTCCTAAAATTGAAATTTTAGAACAAATTTGGGCAGATTATTAGAGGTCTCAAGGTACCAAGCTGTTTGAACCCATAGATGCCTAGCTGCATCACACTCGTAAGCACCTTGATTAATACGTATTATGAAGAACTCACGCTTGTAATAACTTTTGGTGCTTGGCAATACATCTTGGCAAACTTTAAAGGATGATAGACGTCTTTTCAATTTCCTGATAGTTACCAGGACAAGAATATGACCGAGGCTAATGCTTGCAAGATCTTTTCTAGATACTGGTCGATAATTTTGAAAAATTTGGAGGGAAGTCTTCGAGAGTTCGAGATAGCCTCCTAGTATAGCCTAAGGTGGGGATTAGAACAATTGATGACATCAAACTCAATACCATCTAAAGAAAACCTGTCTTAAAGGCTATATTTCTATGAGACTGTTTTGGAGTCAACACAAGATCTTGAGCAGAAGCCTCTATTGGATGCTGAATGGCCAAAATAGCATATAAATTAATAATAGTAGATCTAAGATCAATTGCCCTTGAGTAAGGTCTTAGGTTATACCTATAGGACATAATTCTGGTTGATTCCGTTGTTTTATTTCGGGTATTTGCTCTGTTTCAGCACATAGTCTCTTTCTTCTATCTTTCATGTGAATGTTCCAAGTTTTGTGATTTGGTAGTGGTTAATATTCTTATGGTCACTTCTGAGAAAGCAAGCGTGTCATCTATTGAAGGTAAGACCCAGACCCACTGGCTACCAGGATACTAAATGCTCTTAATAGTTAACACTAAGAGTAGGAACAGTTATAATTGCACTATGCTTGGCTTGCTGTTTTGGTAATGATATCAATGCCAATAGTTCTCCATGATATTCCCCTTGGTGTGTACATTAGATCTTATGTGTTAATTGCATGGGTATGCTGTTGGTATATGATTTCAACTTGAGCATCACTACAACACTACCTGCCTTGTGACACAATTCTAGTGGAAATCTTGTCATGTATACCTGCATGAATTCTTAAGTGTTTCCTTAGGGGAACTTCATTGTCCAAGGAAGCTGTTTGTCAAGTTTTAGCTGGAGGATATTAAATTTCACAATTTTCAGACTCCTATCACTGAATGTCCCAGGAGAATAGATTACCTAGACCTAAGATTGGTTGCCAAATCTTGCCTGTGAAGATGGTTGATATTTTCACAGGAATTGCTTGGGAAGTTGCCTGGAGCTCTAGGCCCCTAAAGGAACTTCCAAACTTTGCTTGGAGTCTTCACTAAGTACTGGAGCCATGGATGGCACTGCACCCAAAATCATCCTAACAATACTAACCAAAGGCTAACCCACATACTGCAAATCTTTAGAAGCCAATAGAAAATCTTGATGAAACTGGAGGGACTTGAGACGCTCAATGATTGTTGGACCAATGGGTTGGATAAGACCAATAAAAGATTGATTTGTCCCTAGTAAAGGTTATTAAGCATGTGTTCTGGAGCCATTAATCTGGCTTATTCCATTGTATTTACGTTGTCTTTGGTTGATCACCTTTTCCCTCGCTTTAGCATATTGCTCTGTTAAATCTTCTATGTAGATCTGCCAACTTTTGCAAGTTAGGTACTGTTTGATTTTCTCTTCATTACTTAACAGGTTTCAGACCAAGTATTGTATCTATTGAAGAATGATAGCTGCCGGGACACAGATGCTCACCGTGCTGCACAAGGTTGTAATAACTCAAGGTGATTGGGTGGGGGTGATACAAGCAATGTCAACAATCCTCTGTATAGTTGTATCCCTTTAAAAACAGCAATCCCTTGTAAGATTCGCCTGTATATTAATACCTTCTTTAAGATTACTAGTACATTGCATGTGCCTTATGCTGTTGAGTTCTGATCTTTGACATGCTCGGAGTTCTATGTGTTTCTAGACTATAGCGTTCTAGTAGTAACCCTTCCATGTGTCTCTGTCCTTATTTAGTTATTTGTGCACGAATTTTTTTTATGAATGAAACAGTTTGTTAACCCTTGGTGAAAGGTAGGGCTCAATTTATCTTTTGGTTTCCAGGTGTCTTTTTGTGTTGTCAACCATCTTTGGTGAAATGAGCTCAAACATTATATACCAACTGTTCCAGATGCAGTAGAATGGACTTGAAAGATGCTCTTAATCTCAACACCTCAATAAATCCATGCTGTCTTGAAGGGAGGTCATCAAGGGAGCTGAAGAGCTTCTTCTTGAGAGACAGAGGGTATGACTTTGCTGTGGGCCCAAATTGACTTGGGGTTTCTTCTGTTACATTTATCAGATACGAACTGGAGTAAAGTAAGGAGAATGCAGATGATTTCAATGGCGGTGTTAAGCTGATTACGAGCATAGTCATGCAGACACTACTCATCAGAATACTGCACAGGTATACTTGAAAATTTATTCTAGCTTTTTTTTTTACTTTCACGTTATACACGATGCTTTCATTAGAATGTGTTCGTGGTTATATAGCCAACTTCTTAGATGGACCTATTTAAATCATACAGAAAGAAATGGAGACACAGGATTTATGTGGAAAACCACTGGAGATAAATTTTGGCTCATGTAGCCAACCCCATCTTATGGGGATTTAGGCTTTGGCCTTTCTATTGTTGTAACGTCTTGAAGTGTAGCACTAAGTGTTGCTTCTCAAGACTCGGGTTCTAATTTCTTACTTGAATTTTCTTTGTGGAAAAATCTCTTCTCCAAAGAAACTGTCTTCCAACTAAATAAGCAGTAAACTCTTAGCTTACTGGACACTTTTAGTCCACTTTCTTTCATCACAAAGAAACAAAATAAACTTAGGTAGTTATGGATGACATTGAAGATTAACTATAATGAGAGTACTGGTATGTGGTATGACTTTGATGAATCATCAGTACCTTATTTTACGAAATTCTTTTAATTAAATTTCTCTTCTTATTGCTTATGTTCTCCTTTTAGAAGTTAGAACTGACTGATATCTTGTGGACTCCAAAAACCCAATTAGTTGGATATTGGAATTGCAGAAGCCTATTGTTGTTTATTGTAGCTTAATTTTGTTGCCAAAATGCTGTGACTATTTGCCCAAATAATTTGTGCATTGTCTTCTGGACAAGTTTTTGGTTGGAAAGTAAGTACCAAATATGTTAATATATGGGTCAAAAGCTCAAAGTTGTGTCTGACATAAACCTATACTCTTTCATAGGCACTCTTGCATATAAACATCAAAGGCGCTGTATAAACTTAGCAAAACTGGTCCGACTTGGAATAAGCCGACTCAGACACAAATTGTACCTTGAACTAGCCAACCCAACTTTAACCGAAGCGTAAATTGATCCGAGTGAACCCGACCCAATAATGACTAACAATGACTGGGTTTTCACAGGAATTGTTAGACCATAGACCCAAAGATTTCCAAACCGAATTGAGCCAAATTAAATACATCACCGAAGTCAGAACGTCTTGAAAAGAATGTAGATCTGACATTCTGACTATTTGAGGCTATTATGTCAATAACTGCAAAACATATTGTACATTCCTTTCAAGATAACTACATAACATAGAGCACATTCTTGAAATTAGCTATTTGAGTTTTGTTGCTCGGACTTGGGTACCCATGTCCGACACAAGTACGTGTCTAAGTGTCCGATTTGGCTATTCTATGGAACTTTTTCAATATTTTGGCCCAAAATGATTTGTCTAAGTGTTCCGTGTCGAGGATCCGAACACATATACTTGAGGTGAAATAAAGAGTCCGAGCAACATCAGTATCTAACATTGAGATTTCTTTTTCTTTTGGAAAAAAAAAACAGATTTTATATAGGCCCTAAATATTCGGCAGAGTCAAAGGAAGTAGTATGTTATGGACTTCCATATCATCGATTTTAGTAAAAAGTCGTTTCTGCCACTAAATCTTCTGGGTGTTGCCTAAAGTCTTTGTCGGTGGCTTAATGTCAGACATTGCATTTTTCTACTTCACTTAGATCTGTTAGCTATATTTCCCTTTTTCGTTTTTCAGATTGCTTTTAATTGTGGGTTGTTAGAACTTAGAACAACCTTGCCATTAGTTTCTAACGAGTATATAATTGCATACTTCTATAATCATATCTTAACATCCCTTAACTCTGAAAACTAGTGTTACTAACTATTACCTGAACTCGAATACGTTCTAAACCGTACGAATTCATTCAGTGGTAGTCTTGTATTAGTTTAACAGAACTAAGTAGCGAATGTCGTTCTCGTACCCGTGTTTGATACCAGATCGTACCACAAATTACGTACACTAGAGAGTGCACTTACAGTATGTGTGTCTTATCATACTCAGATATCTTTTTGTTATATATTCAACTGGTTATTTGCATAGGATACCTGCATTTTTTCCCATATTCAATCTGGTATAAGAATATGTAAGTCACATGGAGCGTGTTTGATAAGTTATACAAATAATGAAAATAATGAAGAATCAATTCGGTTGATCCAAGGGTGTTTAACTAACAATGATAGGACACCAAGGTAGAGACAAAGGGATTGATGAAATTTGCTTAGTTCCATGATGTTTCATTTTTCTCTTTCTTATTATGTGGAGTTGTCATGTGCAGTGTGATGGGGCCTTTTATTAGACTAATAGTAACGTGAAATCTTAAATCATTTAATAGTTACATTATTGAGTACCAAATTAAGTGTTTAGATTCTCTTCAAAGTTCAACATAGACAATTTTTATTTATAGTAGTTTTAATAATTTATTGCCACTTATTACAATTATTAATTGGCTTTGCCGCATTTCTTGACATCTAAATTATTTTTTCTTCTTTTTGGTACCTTGAACAACCTGCTTGTTGATTAATTAATTGATAAGCTGAAAATCCTTTGCCTTGAGGGATCAATGTTACTTTTTTTTAACTTGTGTTGTGTGAAATGTCATTCAGGTAAAGAAAAGTTGAAGATTTTTTGGAAAATAAGCTTTTGTTTTGTAATACAAATGAGGGTGTCTTCTTTTCACCTTACAAGGAAAAACAAGTTTAAGGTTTAGTAATTTTTTTTTACGTTTAATTAAGTTTAGATGTTTTAACACTTTATAAAATGAACTTCAATAAGTTTAGATAAGTTCAGGTGAATAAAATGCCATTGTAAAATTTGTAATAGGTGAGAAGATAGAGTTAAGAATAAGCTTGGATAAATTTCTTTGACATGAGGTTTCTAGGAATCTGAATATATGCATCCTTATTCTTGAACAATGCAAGACTACCTGTTAATTTCTTTAATGAACATAAATCTACTCTTTAATGAGGGAAAGAGCAAAATTTTCCCCTTTTTTGAGAAGAGACTAAAGGAGAATAAAAAGTAACTGTATTGATACAAATAGTTCATTTATATTAAAATATAGTACTTCCTCCGTTTCATTTTACTTTGCTACACTTCTCAATTCATTGACTCCTAGGCAATTTTTTGGAGAGAGAGAGGTGAGAAGTAAAAAAAAGGGACCCATGTGAGAGGAGAGAGATAGAGAGAGTTTATTGCCCAAAAAAGAAGTCGTAGCAAAGTAATATGAAACTTCTCCATATGGAAAGTGAATGCGAGTAATTTGAAACAGAGGAAGTATAAATTATTATTGTTATTAGTATTATAGTAATAAAATTTTTTTTTTTTTTTGAGGAAATAACAGTAATTTTTAGATTGCCTAGCTATATATAATACTACCTCCGTTTCTTAATACATGCAACATATTTCTTCTTGGGATGTCTCATAACAACATTTCTCTTATTGACAAATTCTCATACAAAAAAAGCTTCATTTTATTATTTAAGCACATGGATCATATTTCAGTCTCTTTCCTGCTCCTTGGTTTATGTACCATTTGCCAATGTTGTATGTATTAAAAGAAATGGAGGTAGTATATATTTTCTGGAGCATAAAATTTACAGTGGGAACCAAGCCTCAGGAAATGAGATCTGAATTCTACTATTCTCTGAATGGGGGTAGATAGGATATTAATGGAAGTAATCAGGGAGTAATAAATAATACTAATTCTCATGCCACTTTTCACTTTAAAATCAATGGCCATAAAAGATAACCCTATTTACTTTTTTCCTCGTGATATCTAATAGGATTGATATAGCTAAGACCCACTTTATATTATTCTCTATTTCTCTCAGTTCACTGTCATTTTCTTACTCAGAACTTTTTACACCCTTTTCCTTTTGTAGTATTCACAAGGCAATAGAGAATCTTGAACTTTTCTGTTCTTTTTCTGTCTTGGGTATCAGCAACAAATATATATGCTTATATAAGTTGGTTACTATACCTCTTTCTCTCTTTCATGAAATTTAGCTCTTGATAGGAAAAAAAAAAAAATATGCCTAACTCATACTTTCCACTTAGTTGGGAGAGCACAGGAGATCAATGGTGGTATGCAGCCCCCATAGATTGGGCAGCAGCCAATGGCCTTTGTGACTTAGTCAAAGAGCTTCTCCGCATTGATCCTAACCTCCTCATCAAGCTTACCTCTCTCCGCCGAACACGCCGCCTCGAGACTGTCTGGGAGGATGGGCTCAAAGCGGATGATGCCACGCCCCACACCAATGTGGCCATTTGTAGGGCTCGTGTGGCCCGGACCCTACTCATGGACTGTGAGCCTGGACATGGTGATGGGCTGCAGCAGAACTCTTTGATGAGAGCAGGCTATGGTGGGTGGCTCCTCTACACTGCTGCGTCTGCAGGGGATATGGGTTTTGTTATGGACTTGCTTGAGAGAGATCCTCTTCTTGTGTTTGGAGAAGGTGAGTATGGTGTCACTGATATTCTTTACGCTGCTGCTCGGAGCAAGAATTCGGAGGTTTTTAGGCTCTTGCTTGAATCTGCAATGAATGTGAATAAAGGTATTGGTGAAGTAGGGGAGGGTTTTGTAGAGGAGATGATGAATAGGGCAGTTCATGCTGCTGCTAGAGGAGGGAATTTGGAGGTTCTTAACGAGCTTTTGTCGGATTGTTCTGATGTTTTGGGTTTATATAGAGATGGTCAAGGTTCCACAGTATTGCATTCTGCTTCTAGTAGAGGCCAGCTTGAGGTGAAAGATCTTTCTGCATTTTGCCTCTTGTTTTTCTTTTCAAAATATTATTCTATGGAATTATCATGATTATACTCTGTTTTACTAGATTTGGATTGATTATGACTTTGCTTTGATTCTTTAATTATTCATGAATATATTCTTAATTTCTGCCTAGGATCTCATTCTAGTGTATCTTTGTTACTACATTGCGATTTACAATCACCATCTAGTATGGATCTTTGCTGTAGTCCTGTGCAGTCTTACGCTTATCCAAGATCCGAGCCGATTTATCCATCCCCAGACCTGATTTTACCAAAAATCCGAAATGAACTGGACCTGACCCCAATATAACCTCTTTTAAACCTGAAACACCAAATGTTGGATCGACCTGTTGGGCAGTTACCAACTTAGACCGGAAATGACTTGACCTGTAAATGATGAGAAAGTACTACATTATAAGCTCAATAAGATAAATAATCCAAGCTTTCTCGATCAAATTTCCCTCCCCCAGCAAAACACACATTTTATTTACTAGTTTCCGCATTGCAACTTGGTTAAAAATCTTGTTAATCTATCAACCCGGGTTGCAGGTGGTTAAGGCTCTAATTGCAACATACAGTGGTATCATCAATTCCACTGACAACCAAGGAAATACAGCATTACAAGTTGCTGCCTACAGAGGGTACTCTTCTGTAGTGGATATCTTAGCTCTTGCATCACCCGCATTAACCACATCAAGAAACAATGATGGGGACTCATTTCTTCACATGGCAGTGGCTGGGTTCCGGTCCCCTGGTTTCCATCGAATTGACAAGCAAATCGAGCTCATTAAACAGCTAGTAAGTGGAGTAATCATCAAGTTGAATGACATCATCAATATTAGAAATAATGAAGGCAGAACTGCGCTGCACATAGCTGTTGCTGAAAACATTCAGTGCAATGTTGTGGAACTCCTCATGAAGGTATCTTCAATTGATTTAAATATCCGTGACATTGATGGATTAACCCCTCTGGATCTCCTAAAGCAATGCCCTAAAACAGCAACATCCAGTATTCTGATCAAACAAATAACCTCAGCTGGAGGAATTTCCGACTGCCAGAATCATACTGCTAGAAGTGCTCTTGCCAGACACTTGAAAATACAGGGCATTGGGACTAGTCCAGGAACTTCTTTCAGATTGCCAGATGCCGAGTTGTTCCCATTTGCAGGAGACGAGCATGACTCCGATGTTAGTTGTGAACCGCTGAGTAGTAGATTCAGCTCTTGCTCTAGTGAAGTAACAAGCAATTTTGACTCTGAGAGCAACAAGAAATCAACTTTTGTTCGTTCAGCTTCAAGGCGGTTAAGGTTCCTCCTCCAGTTTCCAAGGAGAGGCGAGAGGAAATTCGCAAATATGAAGATGAATGAAGAGCACAATGATGATAAAATGTTTAAGGTACAAGGAAATGTAGATGATACTCTAACCCCACTTAGGCAAAAATTTGCAGGGAGACTTAATCCCAGCCATTCTGCACGTGAGAAATTCACTGCACGCTTAATGCAAGGAGTGATCCAAGGAACACCGCCCAAAACGTGTTTTCACTTGGCTCATTACTCTCCTTCAAGCCCGTTTTCGAAATCATTGGCATCTTCCCTTCTTCAGTAAATAAGGTAAAGGGGTGATTCTGAGGGAAAAAGTGTCAGAAGATCCTCATTTTTTTAGTGGACCTTTAAGTGGTGAAAGATCATTAGTGGGTGATAAGCATAGGAGGGTAAGCTCTTTCAATAAGAGTTTGATGAATCAGTACTTCTGTTTTGGGGCTCAAGGGTTGGCTGTGGAAGAGTCAGATGCTTGTAGAAGGACAAATAGTAGTTGCAGAAGGCTTGTCTTCTGAGGCATTTCCAACACTATTGTACAGTTTTGAAAAGTTTTGTTGATTACAGAATTTTTCCTTTCCCTCTGTCCAATTCTATTGATAATGTGGTTGATTAATCATTAATCATACAACCATTTTTCTTTTTATTTATACAATTTGAATTTCATACTTTCCGATACATAACTTTGACCAATGATTTCATTAATTCTAAATATATTCAGAAATTATCTTTAATCATACTACTTCTGTTTTTTTAGGTGCAACATTTGATTATTTTTATTCACCCACCAAAAAGGTAAATGTTGCAACATAAAAAAAAGAAACAGAGGAAGTAGATAAGTAAAAGTTGTTAGAAGTTAATATTTTGAAAATATATGTTAAGATAAATTTAACAAGATTTCATGTATGTTTATGTATAAATCACCGACGATGGTCAAAATTAAATATGTAAATAGTCCAAAAATACAAAGTATATAGATAAAAAAAATGATAAAGAGTTGTAGAGCATAATATGTCCTTACTCCAACTTCACAGTACCTGCAGGTTGCATGGCTGCATTAATGGAGTTGGCAGAATTTGATTCAGGCCTTGTTTGGTAAAGAGAGGTTTGGGACAAAATTAGAGGTTTGAACTCCTTTTAGAAGATTTAACTAGTCAATCCTCTAATTTGAGTGTTTGGTAAAAAGAAGTTTCAATTAGCTGATTTTGCTCAAAAAGTTAGGGGGAAAAGCTTTTTGACATTAGAGGTTCGAAAATGAGTAGGCCAATTACATTTATTTCCTAAATACAATAATAGATGGACATGTCAATTGTCATAATTGGTCATTTTACACAATTATGTAACAATAAGCTATCGCCTACTTACCATGCACTTTTATACAAACACCTAATACAATCAGCTAGTTAAAACTATCGGTTAATACAATCAGCGACGACTAATTGTAAAACCGAATCAAGAGACTAATTCCGTTTCTAGCACCGGTTTTTCTTAAACAAAACAAGGGCTTGTACAAATTTGGATTTAATTATTGTCACATCAAATTTCTACCACGTTTATAAACATAAGGCTTCCTAATAGTTAGGAACTTTAACTTTCCTAACATTTAGGCATGTTCTCTTCGGCATGAAACAACTAAACTGAATTGAATTGAACTGATTGCAACTGAACTGAATTGAATTGAATTAAATTATAACTAATAGTAATGATAAAAATTTACTGATTGCAACTGAACTGAATTGAATTATAACTAATAGTAATGATAAAAATTTACTGATTGGACTCGAACCGAATCGAATTGAACTGAAAATAAGCTAAGGACAACCGGCCTAAACATTTGTCCAAAATTTTCATGCTTAACATTCATCTCATCTCATCTCGCTTTAGCAAATATTATGGTGACATTGGCACACGTACAAATGGGAACTTCAATTACAATGTTGTCAATCAGCAGAATTTAGTAAAGCATCCATCCCAGCAAGTAATTCCACATATACATATAAAAAAAGTAGAGTTCTATCCAGCTAATCCACCTATCATCAAAGCCAAAGCAAAATCGCTTGAAAGTTTATATATTTCCCATTGCGAATAAACTTATCAAAGGGATTCATCTTGTGAATTGTGATAGAACATAAAGGGGTAATGCAGAAAATAAAGATGACAAATTTAACATCAATAATAGGGTTCCTGCATCGAAATTAAACAAAATCCTTAAAGTTGGCTAAAAAGTTAATATAGTATTAATAAAGATAAACATAGTTCAAGAGAATGCAAACAAAAACGAAACCCTAGAACCTGAGTTTGGAGAAAAACCAACGATTTTTACCAGTCTTAAACCTCTCCTCAAACCTTGTCTTGGTCTCCTTAGCAGCAGTAACTTTCTTATCTTTAGACTGAAGAGCATCAGAAGAAACAATGTCCTTGAGATCTACATCAAGAGTGTAACGAGTTGGCATGATATGGTTGTAATTCACGACCTTAACGAAGCATTTAACCCTCGATTTCTTCGCCTGCTTCTTTGCTGAATCTTTGCGGATAACCTTCTTTGGGTATTTGTTGATTCCAGCAACAAGGCAGTGCCCGTAAGGCCTGTCCCGTGTTCCTTCATCGAAGTTGCGCACAATCACTGCCTTCCTACCGGCATACCGCCCTTGTAGCACGATCACTGCTTTACCTGGTTTCAGAAACTTCACCATTTTTTCACTTTTCTCTCTCACTCCTCGGCAGGGGGGCGAAATGAAATGGGGGTAGGGTTCTTGGGAGATAGGTTTTGGAAAAGGAGGATTGGGTGGGTATTAATAATTTAGGGCTCGTTAGTTATTGTATCTGTTTACAGTTTTTAATTTTTTTTTTTTAAATAAAAAATAAAAATATGAAAATTAGAAAAAGTAGTTTTTACGTTTGTCGGTTTTGAAAATTGATATGTTTGGTATGAGTATAACTAATTTTAAGTTCATTATACGCTTATATCATATGACTTTTATATTCATAAAACCAAACACCTAAACTTACGATGATGCTAACTTTTTACATAAATGTGTTTGGTAAAACTTAGTTGATTGTTAAAAGCTGATTACGCTTCGTTTGTATAAAATGACATTTATGGACATATTAACTGATATGTTAGTTTTATAATTATGGGCAAAAAAGTCATTCGCACATTCTCTCTCACCTAATCCTCTTAAGAAAAACGCTGAAGAGGAGCTTTTTTATTTTTGAAAGTTCTAACCCCAAATCCATCTATACCAAACAACTAGCATAGGTTTTAGTAGTCAAAACTCTAAAAGTGCCCAAAACTCTTTTTTGCTCCATAAATCTAATTGCGAAACACCCCTTCAACCTATATGAACTAAATTTTTTAAAAAAACGGCTATTTTTTTATTTATTAAGATGATACAAATTTAAAAGTTGGAGATTTTATTTGTTACATCTATTCCTGTGGCAATCGATCCTCATAAATTAATAGTACTCTACATCCATAAGTCCATAACCAAAATTACTTCAACAAGAAACAAACTTAATTAACTCTTTTAAAAAAATTACTTCAACAAGAAACAAATCCGATCGGATCGGATAAGTTCAGATTATGCTTTATATTTAAAAACTTATTATTATTGTTATTATTATCATGATTATTATTATTATTATTATTATTATTACTATTACTATTATTATTATTATTATTATTATTATTATTATTATAAAATTACTATTACTATTAATATTACTATTTACTAGTACATTTGTTCAAAAAGATTATTATTATTATCGTTGTTGTACTTATTAATTATTAATATTGGTAAATGTCATTCTTTATTATTATAAATGTCATTGATGTCATTATATGAGGCTATTTGTGTTCACTCGACACTTTTAGGGAGCGTTTGGTATAATCAATGTAAACGGAATGGAAAAGATTTGGATAAGGAGGGAAATGGAAATAATAACTATTACATATAGCGAAATTTGTCGAAAACCACCTTTTAAAATCACTTTTTTGTGAGAAACCATCTTTCTAAAAAATTGGTTAATTAGCCACCTTTTTGTTCTTTTTTTGTTGAAAGCCACCTCTTGCCGGAATCCCGGCGTTGACTTCAATTTTCCAGGCGTTAACCATCGATTTTCGCCATTTTTGCCCCTTTATCCTTTTCCTCCTCCCCCCTCGCATCTCCCGCAACCCCCCCAATCCTCGCATCCCCAAAGACCCCCCCTCCCTCCTCGCATCCGCTGGCAAATCCCGTCCCCCCCGCAACCCGCCGGAAACCCCCCACGACCATCCCCACCCTCCCGGCCCTAAGCCCCTCTCCCCTCGCATCCGCGGCATCCAGTGGAAGAAATGGCGAGAAAACGGCGAAAAAATGACTCCAAAGCCTAAAAGCGAGGTCAACGCCGGATTCCGGCAAGTGGTGGCTTCCAACAAAAAAAAGAACCAAAAAGGTGGCTAATTAACCAAATTTTTTTCAAAGGTGGTTTCTCACAAAAAGTGATTATAAAGGTGGTTTCGACAAATTTTCCTTACATATAATAGTTGTTTGGTATCCTTAGTGGAATGGAATTAATTGAGAGGTTTATAATTGAGGAAAGAAACTTAATTGTTTCCACTAGTTTGATAAGGATATCTCCGGAAATGGTATTTGTTACTTAACATTCATATCAAACAATTAGAAATGGAAACGCTTATTTGAATCTGTTTCCTACGTCAACTTTTTTTATACCAAACACCCTCTTAATTACCTACGTCATAGGGTTTCGTTTCTCACTCCCTATATTCTATATTGTTTGTGGATTGGCATTCGGCAACACACCTTAAAAAAGTAATGATCACATAGACTATGGACTTTCTTAGCTTGTGTGTCTCTTATAAGGAAAGTATTGGTGTCTAATAGTTGGAATCTTTCAAATGGTCTAAAAAAATGTATTTTGGTAATTTTGCGGGTTGTTGGTACCAAGTTAGAAAATTTTGATACTAAGTGTAAATTAATTTCATACCACTTAACTTCGATTCAAGACCAATTTATTGTTGGAGTCTCCAAAGAACTGCAACAAGACACTAATTGTAGTATATTAATGTCCATCAATCACGTATAGCTCACTTACAACCCACAAAATTATAAATTATATTAAGTCAAAAAAAGAAAAGAAATAAGAGACGTTCCATAGAAACCACAAACAAGCAACATTATAGGATCAAGAATGGAGTAACATCAATTATTTAATTACTATAGATCCAAGTTGACTACAAGATGGTCTATTAGAAGTTTTAGAGTGGGACTTCGGATATACAATTTATTTGGGCATCCCTCTCGTTCTAATAAATGAGAGGGAGGCTCACAAACTAAATAACACTGATAGAAACTATAATTATTTAGAAACAAAAACCATTATGTACAATCAAAATCCTAAACCAATTAACATAATTAAGTTGACTCTTCCCCAACAATATATATATATGTTGGCTCTTATCATCATCATCATCTGATTGTTGGCCTATAAAATTATGAATAGAACTCGTAGTTCTTGGCAGTTTGGACTATAGACCTTAGCGCTCCAATAGGTGCCAAAATCATCAAGAGTCCTCCAAATATAATGCAAAACTGAAAAAAAAAATGTAATTAGAAAAAATTAATATCTTAAGGGAGAATTATGAAATATAACCAAAAAAATTAAGATTTTTTGGACATTAATTAAACTTGCATACCCAATTGGCGCACCATGCAAAGCTAAATCTTTTGGGCTTGCAAATTAGTAGCCAAATAATGCACGGAAGCTGCAAATAAATAAGAAACGAAAAGAATTATATTGACTATACTTGTATATTGAATTATAGTAGGTAGTGGGGATCGAACTTATGACTTCAAAGTCACAAGATGAGTTCCCCACCACCTCCACCAAACAAGCGTGGTTGACTATACTTGTATATGTGAAGTTGTAGGATATAGTATCATTTATTTCTCATAGAACAAGTTATAGAAAGTTAACCGATGATTGCCCACCTACAAAAAGTGGGTTAAAAATTTGAGAAATCATTCTTATCTTTATCTTGAAAGTTAACCGATGATAATTGCTAGTTATACTCCTTACTACAATTGACTTTCACTCATTAAAACTTATTCTCACTTGTTCACGAGTAGTACGTTTGTATTTGGTATCTATAAAAGAAATTATTCAAGTTGATGAGAACAAAGCCGGTCTTAAGAGTGAATAAACAAGATTGTCACTTACGAAGTAGGATGTTGGAGCAAAAGCAAATCCTCCAAAGAAACCAAGAAGACCGCCAAAGAAAGGGAAAGTAATGGCAACAAACACGGTAAAAGCTGAAACCAAGAAACAAAAACTAGTTAGTTAGGTTCCTTTCCATCATCCGCAAGGATGTATTAGGTTGGTACTATGTTAGGGTGTAACTTATTTTTTCTTTCCTTATCGAAAAAATTATCAAAAAAAAAACTAGTAAGTTAAGGGCTTGTTTGTTATCGAATTTATATTCATTTTTTGGAGATTAAAAGTAAAATGATGGAAACAAAAAAAACAATAGTTTTATGTTGCCAAATTTCCATTTTGACATATTTTTGTAAAAGTATATACTGTATCATATAATTTTAGATCTTGAAACCAGCAATTGAAAAGTAGCAGTAATATAGACCATGCTCTAGCTTATAAGAAGGTACTCCCTCCGATCTTTATTAGTTTATCCGTATTCCTCTTTCGGGATGTCCCTTATTAGTTTCTTTCATTTTATTGTTTGAATTTTTTGAAATGGACCCACTGATAAAGACGTGAGGGAGTATTAGATATGCAACAAGCCACCATCTACTAGCTATAATACCATTTGGCTTGCTCGCAAGTGAAAATATGTTGTCCCCCTCAAAAGGAGGGGTATCCTAATTATGTATATATTATTCATTTCCTTACAAATATATACTTCATATAGGTTGAAAAGTAGGATGTAAAGGACATCTCTGCTCTTATAGTTTTGGAAGACAATTTTATTAGAACAGAATGGTCAATTTAGATGGTCACAGGTTGTAAAATACATATAGTCTTTGAACGGTAGTTTTTTTGGGGGAGGATTTTTTAAAGTACAAATTGCATGTCTAAAGCATCATAGACTAATAAAATGCAGATACATTGTAAAATTATTTTTACAATGATAATTACACGTTTTATATTCATGGAAATATAACATACCAACGTATAAATTGCGAGTGACGAAGCGGAGGATGTTGGTAGGCTTGAACTTCATCTTTTTCACCAAGAAAGTCTCCAGCATGTCAAATACTGGCATGGCAAATACCTAGAGTTGCCGCCAATATATACAAGTACCAAAAGATTGGTGTGAAAATATTACAAATAATATTGCGAAGGGCATGACAAATTGAAAAGTTAGCTAGTGATTAAGTAACCTTAAAAAAATTGTTATACGTGTTAAGTATAAGAAACTACTAGCAAAAATATTAGCATAAATAACATCGACTAACACGTGATTTTGTGATTTTGTATTAAGTTGTTAGATTAATATTTCATTGAACATAATATGTTTAATGTTTCTAATTAACCCATGGAGCGAGTCGGTTAACTACTGAAAAACTCTTAATTATGTTGATCTCATTATGTCTTACTGATTTTCACGATGGGATTGACACAAATATCAAGTCTAGCATAAGTTGAGCATATTATATGATAATCATATGCCACGTGGCGTACTTCGGAGAGAGGAACAAAAAATCATTTGAGATTTGTACCCATGAAAAAATAATACATTATCGATTTTTCGAGAAGAAGTGTTCTCTTACTATTACTACTAGATTTTAACCTAATTGGAACTAAAAGTTAATGTGACTAATAGCGATTAATTCATTATATGAAGCAATGTAAAAACATATTATCTAAACAAAATGCTTGCCACTTTCATGTGAAAAATAATTTTGTATATGAAAAAGTGCAACACATTAAGATACTGATGAAGTAGAGTAAGTACCCTGTACCCTAGAGTTTATATACTTCATATCGAAAGAGTAGAATAATTCAAGAGATAAAAAACTTTATTACCTGGTAGCTCCCAATGACATGAACGAGAACAAAGGCATTGGCAGCAATTATAAGCCAAGCAGGCTTCTCTAGGCTAATAAGAATATTATCTTCAACAGAGTTGCCAAAGGTGTAATACCCAATCCAAGCAACAGGGAAGTAACAAATAGCGACAACAATGTAGGCAAACTTTACACCCTTCCACATTGGATCTTTTGAAGGTCTTTCAGGACTTGAAGGCATTGTGGCTTGAATCTCCAACACTACATTGTGACCAGCAAAAGCAAATGCAACGTCTCCTAATGCTGTGAAAAAATTCATTGTTTGTGCATTTGGGGTTGTGCCTCTATAAGAGTAATCCACATTCTCGTGCACTCCTTTCACTAGGGATGCCACCCATGCAATTGTAGAATAACTGTGCATTGATAAGTTACAAACAATATGATTAGATTGATGGAGTTATTCTTTATGAAGTTAAGTATGGTTAGTTATGCTTTTGTGGTTGTGGTTATAGTTATAGTAATTAATGGGATGAATAGTTTGTTGATATGTAGTGGTTAATCCAGATATTTTAAGTTGAAGATGTGAATTATCAATGAATCGATTGTTTTCAAACATTTTGGAAGTACAAAAATGGTTGATATATTTCAACGCCTCGATCAACTTAGTTATTTTGTAAATGAAAAGAATACGGGTTATTCAGACTAAGTATAGAAAGTACAAAGGTGTTTAGTTTGTCTAAATGTATATCTTTTAAATCAATTTTTAGAATAATCTTGTGAATTAATCGAAATCAAAGATGTAAATCATATATATGTTGGATTAAATTTCATACTACCACTTCTTTTAAATAGGGACAATATGGCACAATATAGACATCATACATGTACTCGGCACCCATAAGTACTCTTAGGAACTAAAGTGCGTTTAAGTTTCGTGAAATGACAACTAACATAATCATAATACTCACTGATAAAGAATCAATTTACCTCAAGGACATAATAGCAGCCACCAAGGAGATAAGAGACATGGAGTTCAAATTGGGGAGGTGTGATATAACAAAATGAACAGAAGAAAAGATAAGGATGAAGAAGGTCAATTTAATGGGTTTGCAATCATGGCATACTAGTTCATGAATCTTCTTCATTGACTTGCCTCCGGTGACCATATACACGATGTCTGAGCCCACTTCGACGATTAGTTGCTGTGGAACTACCACCCACAACCCCAACTTCTCTCCAAATGCATGTTGGCCGAGCTCGTGGTAACGGTCAAACCGCTTCCCTGGAATCATCTCATGCATCTCCACCATCTCCCATAGGGTGTATAAGGTGACTACCCATGACAATATCATCACTGTCATTCCTGGACCCCTGAAAAGAAAAATTCTCATCAATATATATATTAGTGGTACTATATATGACCGAGAATTGAGGTCCAATTGTATCACTTTACCACAAACAAAAAACATATTAACATCTATATATGTCCTTCGCTTCGTTTACAATAAGTAAACACTTACTTATTTTTAGAACGTTTCAAAATAACTGAAACATAACTTAAATGGAAAAAAGAAAGTAACAAAATGACAAGAGTACCCATCACAAACTTGTGTGGTTTGCTTTTCTTTATCCCCTTTTGATAATGAAAAGGGTATTTTATGACTTTTTGGCTTTTGAAAATGATGTTTATTAAATCTTGTGCCCAATCCCTATGTTTCACTTATTTTTTGCAGTGTCATGATCTCGCTATAGTTCCAGGGGTCATATTAGAGTTATTGATGATCCTTTCGATTGAATTAATGACTTATATTGTTGATTAGTTAAGAACTTTGAACATTAGTTGCCATATGTAGCATTATTTTTGTTATAAATTATATGAGAAATCTTAGTGCTGCTCGAAAAATATGTGATTCTAATTACTCGATCCAAAAATCCCCAACCAAAATTAAGTTATATTGGAGAGTTACATAGCCCGATTATTCATGTGGCCTAAAAATAATAAATAAGACTAATATTGCTTAGTTTATTATCACAAAGTATGATATGACCGAACCCAAAAAATTTTAACCCAATCTAAGGCATTTATTTACCACAACCCATTGCTAAATAGGAGCTTGTAATGATTATGTGTTTTGATATTATTCATGTTTAACCACTTGAAATAGTGCCAAGAATACGTTACGAGTTGTAGGAAAGCTTTATTACGGATTATGTATTAATCATTGTCAAACGAATGAAGATCATTTGTTTCAATTTATGTTATACTACATTACTAATCCTACCTTAGTAACATTGTCAAAACAAAAAAAGAGAAGAAACAGAAGAAATATAACTTTGAAGATCATTACTATTAAGATCAGTGACGTAAATTACGTACCATCCAAGCTCCGACATAGCAAAAGGAAGGCTAAGAGCACCAGCACCAACCATAGCAGTGACATTATGAAATGTTGAATACCACCATTTTGCGTTCCGATTGGAAGTAATAGGCAACCAATCATCAATGTTATTTGCCTCAACGGGTGGTTCTACATTTGCTTCTGTATCTAATGTCATATTATCAACTTATAATTTCAGGATAAAATGATTAGTTAGAGAGGACAAACTTAAGTACAATATGATGATAGAGAGAAAAGGGATGATAGAGAGAGAGAGGGATGATAGAGAGAGAAAGCAGAAAAAGAACGAGAGTTAATGAAAACTTGAAAAATTAGTTACAGTATCACCAAATGGTATCTCTTATATAGTGTATATTTGAGCTATTTTTTTGGTAGAATAGTCGACAAGAATTGAGTTTCTTAGGAGCTTAAAATAGAAACTTAGATTCAGATTCGTTTCATTGCCTAAAAATAGGACAATGCATATTGCATCTAATTAAAACTAGGTGCAATATATATTCTATAGGTGGCTTTTTTTGGTATTTTCTTTCTAAGGAAAAAGTAAATAGATAATAATATTTTTTTATTGTGTCACCCTTAAGTAATTATGATATAATATATATATATATATATATATATATATATATATATATGATCCTAAACTGAAAACTGAAAACTTGTTCATTTTATAAATTTTCTACTCATTTTATAAATTTTTGCTCATTTTACAAATCTTTGCTCATTTTACAAATTTTTGCTCATTTTTCAAATTCTTGCTCATTTTTCAAATTTTTGTTCATTTTACAAATTTTTGCTCATTATATGTTTTTGTTCATTTTAAGAATTTTTTGCTCATTTAATGTAATTTTTGCTCATTTGTCAAATTTTTTCTCATTTTACAATTTCTTGCTCATTTTTCAAATTTTTGCTTCATTTTATATTTTTTGTTCATTTTAAGAAACTTTTATTCATTCCAAACCCCAGAGTTATTAACTCTTTTTCGCAATTCTCTCTCCTAATCAACAATTCCAATCCGAATGAAAACACTAATCTATGCCAAATAGAAGAGAGATAAAATCAAAATTATACCGGGAACAAGTGATGGTTGGTAGATAATCTCCAATTACATCACATTTTGTGCTACAAAAAACCTAAATCTTCAAATTTTCGTGAAAATATGTTCGAAGTAGTATGCTCATAGCAAAAAATCGAGACGAAAATAGCAGATTCGAAGGATCGAAAGTAGCTGAAAATTTATTCGGAGGTTCCTTCTCTTTTGATTGTGGTTGAATTCTTTATCTTCCTAATATGAAAATATCGCCATTGTTGTGATTTGGAGAGAGAAAAAGAGCTTTTTTTTTTTTTTAATTGAGGAAGGTGAAACGAGAAAGAAAGTTGAGAGTGAGATGATGACAATGGTGAAATCCAGTTGAAGAAGAGTGAGGAGAGAGAGGAGCAAGTGAGGAGAGAGGACTGAGAAACTCAAGGTGAATCTATGAAAGAAGGGAGGAGAGAGAAAAGAGTGTGATTTTTACCCAGAAAATGCAGCATTAATAATGGCCACGCGATCAAAAATCAACGGTGTGGACCTTTTGTTTTCAATTTTCATTTAAGAGTGGTTTTCACAAAGATCCAATTCCTATATATATATATATATATATATATATATATATATATATATATATATATATAGGGGTAGGATCCATTGAAAACAACTGTTAATCTGGCGAAAACGAGGGTAACTTTTAGCAATTTTTGGGTAACTTTTAGCAATTTTAGTGTAACTTTATATATATACTTCAAGGGTAACTTTTAGCACTTTTAGGGTAACTTTATATATATGTTCAAGGGTTACTTTTAGCACTTTTAGGGTAACTTTATATATTTTAAGGGTAACTTTTACCACTTTTAGGGCAACTTTATATATTTTAAGGGTAACTTCTTTTAGTGTAACTTTTGATTATAGTTAAACCTATGCGGGATTCGAACCTACATCGTTGTGTATTACACAATGCTCTACCAATTGAGCTAATAGGTTGTATGAAATTCGCCAAAGATATGTGAGAGAGAGGAGGTAACAAATAGCTTTAAAACAACAACTAATAACAATATTTGGGAAACTAATAAAACACATATTATGCTATACCATAATGAACAAGATAAAAATAACAAAGAGGACGCCAAAAGCATAAAACTAGACATTACCACATGAAACGAAAGATTTTGAAAATTAAAATTGCAAGAAGATTGATTGAATATCGGGTCAAAGTTCTTTGTTATAATACTCAAAGTTACCCTAAAAGTGGTAAAAGTTACTCTTATAATATATAGAGTTGCCCTTGGAATATACAAAGTCATCCTTAATATAATATAGTTACCCCAAACTGGTAAAAGTTACCCTTAAAATATATAAAGTTGCCCTTGAAATACATAAAATTATCCTTAATATAATCTAGTTACCCTAAAACTGGTAAAAGTTACCCTTAAAATATATAAAGTTGCCCTAAAAGTGGTAATAGTTACCTCTGTTTTCGGTTTTCGGATTAGAAGTTGTTTTCACAAGATCCTATTCCTATATATATATATATATATATATATATATATATATATTGCATAGTAGATAAATAGGAGAAAGATTAATTATGGAAAAATGAACAAAAGAGCATCTACTAATGTTAAGGTAAGAAAGTATGAATAAGATACCATTACGTAAGATTGCAACAAGTGTAACGCTAATTAGAAGGTTTGTTTATAACTAATTTTACTATGTATTGTATGTATGTAATATTTCAAGTTCATTGTTTAGCATTAGATATTTGTTTAAGAATTTTTCAATTTTATTCACTAGAATGAGAGCTCAAAAAAAATATCGAGATTTTGGGGGTTCAATTGAACCCACTTAAGCCCTCTTTCCTACAACTCGTAGCGTATTCTTGGCACTATTTCAAGTGGTTGGCTCAAATTGGGGTTGGCTTAAGTTGTGAGTTTTTCCATATTCTCGGCAAAGTCTAGGGTTCAATTCCTACCCTCAAGCTAAAGTTAATTCGTCGTTAAAGGTAGGGGGTGTTCATCGGTGGTTAACCGTCCGTGACATTTTGGTTTGGTACCCGAACGTTCCGATTCGCTCTTTTTGGCGAATCGTAACCGCAACCATTTAGACCTTGTTTTTCGGTACGGTTTTCCCGTTAACCATTAACCGTTATTTAAGTTATACTATTATATTTTACTTAATGCATATATAATTTCTTTTTCTAGTGCATATAATTTAATATAATATATACTCTTATATAAAATGTATTATAAAAATGAACAATAAATCCATTGGAAAACATAACTAACCTAAGAATTCACTTCATTCCCTAATTATATATAATGTTTATATTAGTAATAAAGTTTTCAAACAATCATATACTTCTTCTAATTGTTGTTATTATTTAGTAACACATATTAAAATTAATTCAATTATTAGAAAATGCTTCACAATAAGTAGATAGAAAAAAAAGCGGTTTTTTTCGTTAATCGTTTACTCAAAAAGCATAATTGTAACCAGTAACCGTACCGTTTAACCGTTATTTTTATCGATTTGATAACCGTACCATTAAAACTTTTTTTGGGTATGGTTCCCACCCATTTAGATTGGCTTTCGGTTTCGGTTTTTTAATGAACATCCCTAGTTAAAGGTGTGTTTTCTAGTAGTGTCATATCGTTATAGTTTTGACCTTTTGAGCTAGTAAACTTAGAAATTCGACCATGGCTTCGAGCTTGCTTTAAAATTTATTGAGTTTATGACTTCACAAATCTATATCTATACTAATATATTAAAAGGCGTATCGACAATGTATACACGCCACATGACACCTCTCTTACTCTACTATAATTGTCTAATGTATACACATGTCATGTCACTAACAAAACTAAATTAGCTTTGCAACAAGATTTGAACCCGTGACATCCTACTATTACACATAAGACAATTACCATCTCAACCAACTTTTAATCATACTTTAAATGTCTAAGTTATTATATTACTATCTTTTAAATGTTGATTTTTCTTTATTATATTTTAATGTTACGTTAATGGAAAAAATTCATATTAAGTTCGGAAAAAATAGCACCCGGGGCAATGCTCGGACCCAAAATACTAGTTGTATACTAGAAAGGTGTGAATGTGATTAAGTCACGGGTAGATGTTGTAAATAGAAAGATAGTGATGAAAACTTTTGCACATAATATAAGCCAATATCTTATTGAAGTTGATCGCATATCATTAGGGAAATTTTTTGATCTCATATTCTTTTTTCAAGGTAAAAAGAAATTCTTTGGGCTCCTCTAACACAGGGCCCCAACCCAAAAGCCCATTATAAGTCAAACATCCCCCATTTCGACTTTCGAATTCTGTTTTCAATGGATCTCTTTTCCACACATTACGAGCATCCCCGTCTATGCATCCTCTGTAATATGGTAGTTCGTAATCCGCTGACTTGCAATTCAATTGACTTTAAACTTAGAGATACACACCTTGAATTAACTAAAACATAAGAAAAAGTATGTCGCACGACAAGGAAAACACATATACATTATATCTTTTATTTACCACTATAGACTATGGGTGTGTTTGGTGTTAGGAGGAAAGTGAATCCTGAACAACTATTTTTCATATTTTCCTATGTTTGGATTGACCGGAACAATCGATCAAGAAAAAGTAATATGGGTTGAACTTCATTTTTTGCGGGTGGAAAATTACTTTTCCTACGGAAACATGGAAAACCACACTTTTCCCACTCTATCAAACAATACCACAACACAAACAATGAAAATTTGTTCAAAGGAAAGTTACTTCCCTTGCAACCAAACAAAGAAAAAATCAATCTAGAATTGAGTTTTCGTTTTCCTCTATAAAATGGTTTTCATGAAAAATTACTTTTCCATTATAAATGTTTTCGGCCCAACCAAACACCTAGGTAACTGGGCTACTCTTTGACTATTTGTTACTCAACTGTCCTTAGATATAATACTAAGAACTAAAGAGGTCACCCGGAGTCTCGCGTTCTGCAGTTTGAAAGAGATAGATATGTGGATCCAGTTGGACAATGGTCATGTAAATGATAAGTCTTCGAGAAACTTGTCGATGTTGTCAACTTTATGAAAATAATGATGTTATATAAATATATATATACCCTACAATAAATGAGTTTAAGGAGTTTCCAAGATTTAACCGTCATTTACAGCATAATCAAGATACATAATTATAGGCACAAATTAAATACAACCCGACTTATAGAGTAGACATGCAAAAGACATACCATCACATCATCAAAGTAGAGGAGCCTCATCAAGTAATCAATATAGTGCGCACAAAGGTGAAAGAATCGCGTCAAAACTCAAAAAATCATGCAAAATCTATCGTAATCTCGTGTTAGAATTGGTAAAGATAAGTTTGATTGATTTTTATACGAAGGTATATTTGTAATTATGGTGGATATCAAGTCCTCCCATTTCTCCTATATACAATAGAGATATCCACCTAATATATTTGCACGAAAAAGATATACAACAAACATATGCATAGGCGTCTTAGCTGACCTTTAATATTGGAGGTGACAAAATATATAATTCATTTATTTCTTTTTAATCTACCCAATTTGTATTTTGGTAATACTTAATACTTAATTTATAACTAAGGAATAACATAGTTATGTGGGATTTTATTAGAGCATGTACAATAGTAATGACTCTCCAATGAACTTTTCACTATTTTCGCTTTTAAAACACTCAACAACAATTAAGCTCTTTATAGAGCTCTATAAGCTCTATTCATTTTTCACTATGTAATGAAACTTTCTCTCTATTCATAATGAAACTTTCTCGTTTGTACCATATGTCACCAATTGATTTGTTGGGGGTAATGAAGAGTCACTCCCCATTTTATTACAAATGGTATCTCCTCCAAGATACACTTTTAATATTTTCATAGAGATACACTCAAGACGCACTCAAGATCCCCATTGTTGGGTAAGAGTGTAGCTCTCCATTTTCTCTATCTTTGGAGAGTTAGTTAGGAGAGCCCCATTATATATGTTCAGAGAGTAGTCTCAATGTGTATCTCTATCCAATAAGGAACACTTGAAAACTTTGATGTTCCCCTAAAATACATAAATACTCCTTTGATATTAATGCTTGAATTGTTAAAAAAATGTCATTGTTTTAGTAATGAAATAAATTTTAAAAGCTCCTTTTTCTACCAAATTATGTTTTCCATACAGATACATCAACACACGCATCTCGTACACACATGATGAGTTATATATCAACTTTTTATAATTTTCACTATTACTTTATAATTAAAAATATCAATGGTCAAAAGTTTGCATTTGACAAGTATAAAAATCAAGATGTGTAAATAAAAGAAATTAACATACATAGTAGTTGTTTACAATGAGTTTTATCCGGGGCAAATATTTTCGGATGATAAGTTATCGATTATTGTCATTTTAGATTCAATTTGGATTGTCGTATCAAAGCTATATTCTTGTGGATGAAACTGAACTAAACTAAACTTAATTTGTTTAAACTGAACTGAACTTAATGTTGTCCGAATTAAATTGAACCGAGAGGAAACTACATGAACCGACAACGGAATCGCTGCAATCGAAGGCGATTTTATCTAAAACCGAACCGAATTTCCATTAATTCAATCCAAGAGGACAAAGCCTAAGTCTATACTCTATTGTATTCACTGTGACAACTAAATCAATTCTAGTTATTAAATATTAGGTTCAAGTCGAGTTAATTTCAATTCAGGTCAAACTCGGATTATCAAGTTCACCTAAGCCGCATGGTTTTTGCGACCAAGTGTTCCCCATAAAAAAAAGCCCATATGATAAGAAAATTTAACACCTGTTTATTTACCGGGTTACGCATATCACCCTCAGAAGTTTCCCGCCATTATCAATATATCTTTCCTCTTTATTCACTGGTTGAACTCCAAAAACCCTCGAATTCGCAAACCCTAGAATCCGACGAAATCTCAATCAATGGAGGCTGAAATCAAAACAGAATTCAATAAAAGTGGGTTCAACATTGCCGATGAAGATGCAGTTCTCGGAAAATGTAATCATTTCTCTTCTTTTTCCCCAATTTGTTTCGAGCAATTTTTTCATAATTTCTGCTGTAATTGAGTTTTATTTTTTTTCAGGTCTTACATTTTGTATAAATTACAAACTTACGCCTTCAGATCTAGTCTCAAGCTGGGAAGTCTATTATCTTAACAGGTCGTCCCATATTTTTTTTTTTTGAATTTTTTTTGTCTTCTTGATTTGTGAATTGGTATATGCAGTTAAATTGTCCTATTGTTGATTCATGGGTGTACCAAATTTGATGATTTCTCAAATTGAATAATCATAGAAAAGAAATTGAAGTTTTTGCAAGTTTATGGTGTTGATTTTTATGAGATTTTTTTTAGTTTCTAGCTCTTGAGTGGAATCAAGGTATGACATTAGATAGTTATGATATCAGTTGATTTGCTTAAAGGTAGCTTGTATAATATTAGGAGTAGTCATTAGTCTTGGATGCTATCTATGATTCTGGGTTTCAAGTATGGTTTTTCCCGCCTTCTTTTGGACACGGAGCTATGAGGACCACAAGTTCACCTGAAAGCTGAGCATGTTGTAGGACTGTTGCCTAAGGAACTCACGATTTGTCGCTGAGATATGTGTTTTATGCGTGTATCACGTATGAAAAGTGTGTGGTTCTCCTTTTGCATGTATTTGTGCCTAGAAACGGGTATCATCTCGAAGTATCACCCAAAGAAAGTTCCAGAAAGTGTGAGGTCAATGCGAAGGCAAACCAATGCATGTGAAGAAAAAGGAATTTTGAATCAGAAATCGGAAAAAGAAAAAGAAAATGAACATGACATGCAATCCAATTTTCTTCATTTGTATATAGATAAGAGGAATTAAAGAGAACGAAAGGGAATGGAGGGTGATTGATCCAAATTCCTTTATTTGTATATGAACTGGGGAAGAAAAGGGGAGAAAAAGTATAATAATGATTCGGTCCCCACCCCCTCAGGCCTCAACGATCCCAAGTAGAATCTCGATTAATTGGAATGATATGGGGAAAGTATAAGCCCGTATCCCTACCCCTTTCCTCACTTCCTTTTCTCCTTTCCCATTCATCATTGCTATTAAAACACGCCACAAGGGGAAGGAACGGGAAATGGGCTGTATCCCTGTACATTGGTAGTGTCACACACTTATGGTAGATAGCAATTGAGCTGTTGGCCTCCAGATCAGGGGGAGTGAGCAGCAACAACTCGAGCTCACATTGATATATATGGTCTTTTGATGGACTAAAGGGTGGACTTTTCATGATTTAAGCAATAATTGTTGACACGTGTTTTGCTATTTGTACCTCATACCAACTTATCTTCAAAGTTTTGTATATCTTGTAGCCCCGTTGGACTAAAATTCTGTGTCACAGGCAATTGAATGAGTCTACTGTACATAATGCTGAAATGGATGGATTTCTTTTGCACCTTCAAAATGAGCAGAAAGAAGCATTTATCAAGGAGGAGCCTGGTTTGCATGCGTATTCCAATCGTGATGTAGATATGTGAGTACCCAGACTATGATGATCTAATCATGCTCTACTTAAAATAACTTTACATTGCCTTATCTTCACAAGACATATCATATATGTACATCTGAAGGTTTTAAGATATACATGTGAATCCGATCATGAATCAGCTAGTTGTCTCATGTTGAAATATTTTAGCCTTTATTACTATTTATGGCTGTCGTGTACAGCCATCACTGATCACTGATCTCTCATCACTTGAGTATGTCTTCCTAAATATCATCGTGTGAAAGAATGGAAGTAGACAGTACATCTTTGATGTTGCATACCAGAAAATTCCAAATTATGCGATCTTGAATTTTGATGATTATCTGTCTTTCAATTTTTAAATCTTATTTTCCAGGTGATATACTTCTATTTATGTATATAACATTGAAGCCGAGCCTTCTGTACAGGATTTTGAACGAAGAACCAGAAGATACAAAAGGTGTTCTAGACACTCCAACTAACAGACCCTTGGCTCCATACGAAGAGTTAGGTGCTTCAGCGCAAGTAACAAATGGAAACCTTCTCTCATCCAGCAAGCAGTCGAGCATTATTACACCTTTTGGACAGAGAACCAACAAATTTGTGGTTCAGTTTAAGACCAAAACTGAATCTATTTCAGAAAATGGAAAAAAAGAATCTGAAGACAAAGATATGGGTGATGAATTTATTCGAAGGGCTCAACCAAAGAAAAGGTGCTCTTTAGTCATTCATGGATCCAAGCCAGAACCTGGTTGCAGATTTATGTATGATAGAACTGAAGACAGGGTACTTGATGCTTGTTGTAGTAAAGTGGAATATCTATGTAACATTGTAACCATGTACTTGTTTAACCTCATATCATGGTTATTTGGTGATGCAGTTTGATTTTCTTGTAAACCGCATCAGAAAGCATACATCAGCATTTCTTGCTTCTGGACAATCTGAGGAAGACCCTACAGTAGCCTCTCAGGTAATATAGCTTTTTAATACACTTTCATGTATGTAGTAGCTTCTCTATGTCGTTACTCTGCAATCTTGTGAGCATCTACTCATCTTCTGGGATTATCTATCAGAAAAGTGTGTTTGCTGTTGGAATGATCCGTTGTGATGGAGAAGGTCGCCTAAATGAGAAATCAGTCACACTGCAAAGCAGGTACTTTGATATTCATTTCCTATTCGTTATTTCATACTATTTCTTACAAGTTACGAAGGCAAAGGTGAAGAGAACCTGAAGATGCCTCCAATATAAACATTTAATTTACAGTGAGTTCATCTAGATTTTTGCTGCGAAATGATATAAATCAGAACAATTTGAGAATTCTTGCTATTTGTAGCTCTATCATTTAATAGTTGAATTGCAAAAGGCAGTATATGTGGTTTCATGAAAATTTGATAATTGTTGTCATTTACTTTAGAAGTTAGTAATAAAATAAATTCTAACTGCATTAGAGCCATTGGCATGTGTCTCTATCTCTCTGATGACTTTAGTTTGCCTTGGACAATCTTTGTCAGTATCTTGATGTTGTGGCTGTGTTTACAACATACAAGCTAATGGGAATACTAAAGCATACAAGATACTAAATGGAAGCTTTTGGAGACGCGAAATACTAATATATTAGAATACGACTTAGACTGTAACTTCCATTCACCTTTTATTGGCTGTTTTACTTCTATTGTTCTTGCAGTGTTGAGCATTCAGGAGGAGAACTTGTACGCCTTGAATTAGAAAAAATGAACCAATATTCCATTTTTCCAGGGCAGGTATTGATTAAAAAAGTTATGATATTGGTTTTCTATCCTTTTTTGGGTATTGGAATTTAGTGAAGTATTGAAATTGTTTTCTAGGTGGTTGGCGTTGTTGGAACCAATCCCAGTGGCCATTGTTTAGTTGCTTCAAAGTTAGTGGATGCTATTCCCTTGTTGCCCTCTTCTGATTTGAATCCTCATTCTGCTAAGAGATTAGCTTTGGACGAAGAGGACCTTCCCAATTGTCAATCACCAGCGCTCGGTGAACTATCAATGGTAAGAAAGTTTAGAATTTGAATGGATAGTTGCAACTGAAGAATTTTTGCTGTATTCTTGCTTTTAACATCTTTCTTAGTGCTAAAGACGAACACAGAACAATTTAAGTATGAGAAACTTTCATGACAATAAATATTCCTGTGCTTTAGTTTTGAGGTTTATAAGAAAAGAGGACTTATAAAGAGGTCTTAGGCCTTGTTCTTTCGGACTGAACTTGGCTGAACTGAAGAATTTTATAAAATTTTCTGCCACAAAATTTCTCCAAAGAACTTTGCTTTCTTTTAAACCAAACCCTGGGAGTTGTAGCATGATCATGATCTCCAGATCGATAAGGTAGACTGAAGACTCCTAGAATACTCAGTGAGTATATTCCAAATATTCCTAATTAAGGGGTTGTGAAGAAAAATGTGCTTGTCAACAACTATCAATATGTGATCACTATTTAGTCATTACTTGGATGTATGATGATCTTCCATCAGTTTATTGTGTTCATAGTTCAAACTTGTTGAGCGATAAGTCAGCCTTCTCATATTCCATTCTTTGCTTGCTGTACAAAATTTGAGCAGATCATAGCAGCAGGCCCGTTCACTACAACAGACAATTTGTTATTTGAGCCTCTAAAAGAGTTGCTTGCATTTGCAACTAGAAAGCAGCCACAGTTGCTTATACTAGTAAGAGCTTTAGCATGTATACTTATTTTGGTTCTTTTTTGAGAAGTTGAAAATGTATATGACAAAGTGTCTGACCTATTCATCAGTTGGGACCTTTTGTTGATTCTGAACACCCTGAGATTAAGAAAGCAGCCATTGATCAGACCTTTGATGAAGTATTTGATCAAGAAATCATCAGAAAGGTATTTTTGCTCTAGAGCCAGATTCAGTTGTTTTTGCAGCCAACAGAGATGAACTGTTATGTATAAGCTTCAAACTAATCTCTCCGTAAACATGTTTTTTTCCAGTTGCAAGATCATGTTGAATACATGGGTTCTTCCACTCGCGTGCTTCTAGTGCCATCTATACGAGATGCTAACAATGATCCTGTTTTTCCTCAGGTATTTTTTTCCTTCCATGTAAATTTGTTTTTGACTTTATTACTTCATAGTACATAGTACATGATTTCAAGATAGTATTTATATAAATTCCTATGTTGCTGTGCAGCCTCCGTTTGACTTGACTTCTGAGATTATAGACCAGGTAACATAAGATTTCCAGGATTTGTGTAATGAACTTCCCTTTATACTATGACATACATACTGTATCGCCTTCTTCTTATGCCAGATAACGAGTATCACAAACCCAGGAGTATTTGATGCAAACGAGGTTAGCTTTTGCTTTCTGCCGTCACATATCGCACATTTATGAAAGTAGATTGAACCATAGAAAAAAAAAAGAACCCTTAGTCTCAAGTTTCATTGTAACTAGTATTTTTTGCACGCGATGCTTGCGCTTGAACATCGCGGTGATATTGTACATGTTTCTTTTGTTTTCAAAAATCAGGAAGTTACCTTCACTAAAAAAAATGTGGTAGTATTTGAGGGGGAAATCTGGCAGTTACATTAGAGCTTTTTAAAAAAAAGTTATATGACTTTTTTGCCCTCATTAGTCATCTTGGAAGAATAAAAACATAAAGGGTATTTTAGGGAACTCAAGTGGACACCAAACTCCTCAAGAGTTCCCATATATAATAGAGATGAAGATGAGAAATGACTATCTTACTTCAATGTTTCTGGCTCTGCCTCACTGATCGAATTGGAGCCACTAAATCTCTCCAGATGCCACAATGGTTGAGCTGGCTCGCATCTGCTGTACAAAATACTGTTGTATTAACTTCTCTTTGGATTTAAGTTTACATACTAAATCTGCCCTTACTCATTTCACCAAAGATGCTTTGCTTGTTTTTATCCTATTGGTTGATTAAGTTTTTGTAACATTGGATAATTGGGGCTGCAGATCTGATATGAGAAGTTATATTGCATGTAATTTAAAGGAATTCTGTAGAAGAATTTACCTTTCAAAGGTTTTTGATATGCAGGTGAAGGTAGGATGCTGCACTGTAGATGTCATAAAGCATCTCAGTGGAGAAGAGATATCCAGGAATCTGCCAGGAGACCGTTTAAGCAGATTGGCAACCCATATTATCAGCCAACGCAGGCATGTTATGGCCTCTCTTTGCTGGACGATTTTCTAGTTCATGTACTATGAATTTTTATTAATCAAACTTTCCCACTTGTTTTTTCCTTTTTAATAGCTTCTACCCTCTATATCCACCAGCTGATAGTGTTCCGTTGGACTTCTCAATCGCTCCAGAAGCTCTAAGTATTTCCTCCATTCCACATATACTCATTCTACCATCTGACTTGGCTCCTTTTGCAAAGGTAATGACTAATGAAACAGATATTACTTGCTTCCTTGCTCAAGTCTCAATGTGCAAACATATGTTTTTAGTTGTCAAAAAAATGCAAGGAGAATAGGATAACTTTGTTTCCCCCCCTGTTTCCTATCGGTTCTTTATAAGAGAATGTTTGGTTGGGAGTACACTTTCCTGGTTTAGTAGTTCTCATTTTCCTTTGTTGGTTTGATAGGTGGAAAATAGTTACTCCAGGGATGGGAAACATTTTCCTTTATTAAAAGAAGAAATGCCACATTTTCTTCCTTATTGCTTACTTTTCTCTTTCTATTCTTCATTTATCCTTTACTCTCCATATTCAAAGGAACCAACAAAAGGAAAACTAATTTACAATTGTGATTTCACCTGGAAGATGTTTTCATTCAACCAAACAATATTGGTTGCTCTACTCATGTGAGCGTGAAACCTTCCTCCAAAATTCAAAGCCATTAGGGTTTTGAAGGGTTGTTCAATTGAATAGTCCAAGGAGACTCTCCAAAGCTTCTTTATAAATTTGATGAGAATTTACTATAGTAATCAAATTCTACTAAAAATCTTTTCGGGAAAACACAGGTGCTTTCACTTAATGCAGAAGCCGAAGAACAAGAAAATGTTAAATGCCTATGTGTGAATCCTGGGAGACTAGCCAAGGGTATAGGAGGTGGTACATTTGTAGAGTTGTATTACCATGAAAGTCCAGAGACAGCATACGCATCAATCATTCGCATATAGGTCTTCCTCTTTAGGAACTGGAAGTTGAGAAATTATCAGGTCGTTATTTGCTCGGACATTCAAGGAAATCATCTGCGACAGAAAAGATCAGTGCTGGAAGATGCAGTTATTATGAATATTTGGTTGTCTGGTGCAGATCAGCTCAAAGAGATACAGAGTTTCAGAACTAGCAATATACAGTGTTTATCATCTGTAATTTACGCAGGCTAATGTATTTAGATTCTTAGGTTAACATCACTTCATTGGCACATTTTATTCATGTAACATATCAGATTTACACCGTGATAGATTATTAGATCAGTCATTGGAGATTGTAATATCATGTTTTCCATCCATTTATTTATAAAGATGCCAATTTCATCATGAAAAATTATGTACCCAGGATCCATATATAGATCCCTACTTTTACGATTACTAAGAAAAGAACAATCTTTGAGGTAAATCTAACTCTATGCAGAATAAGTATCTCCTCTGCATTTTGTATAATAGTGACAGAAGCTTTACTGTAAATTGTGTCGACCAAACACAAAAGCTCCAGAATCGCTCAGGTTTACTAGACAAGCACGCAAAATTTGCCTTCACCCTTTTTCTTTTGAAGGGATTTGCATTGAAAATTTGAATTACCAACCCTTGAAGAAAAGATGAGCAACAGACTGGCATTGCTCCCTTCAAAAAAAGCACTGGTTGCTATTAAACCGGATGATGAGGCTTGGCCCTAGACATGATCATCCTTCCAAATTTAACAATAAATCCGGTCTGATCGATTTGGAGCACTCTCTATTCTCTAACATTTAGTTCGCGCCAAGACACCGATGGCTCAATGCTAGTAGCCCTCAACAACCACCAGACTTATCAAACAATTCCCCATTGTCAACAAGTTTTCAGATGAGAAATAATCACTTTGATTATAATGGAAATTCATTTTCCATTTGGTAGGCTATAGTAAATGACAGTATTGGCAATGAATTTCGGTGTAATTTTTCGTAAAAGAATTTATATGTCAATATTCATGGATGCTTATTTTTTTCTCAAACATTTATTTTTCGTCAAACTTCATTACCATAGTATTACATCTTTGATTAAAAACACTTGTTTGGATATAGGAATTTTATAACATGAGCATTTGCTTGAAACTTTTATGACATATTATACTATTATTCGTTACCATTATCGTCATTTATTATTGCCCACCAAAAGTATCGTTAATATCCAACTGTGAGCTACCTTCAAAATTCCTGCATGTGGATATGTTTCCTTTGCACAAGTAAAGAGACTCTCATTTACTTATAATGAAGTAATGAACCACCGCCACACTTTACATTGCTTTTCGTTTTTGTGTCTTCTAGGCATCACATAGTTCATATTTGTCATTCATTTTAGCTTGTTCTATGCCATTAATGCCATATATAAGATAAGAAAATATGATCACTCTTGCAATTATCACTACACACTTCCAATAATATGTACTAATTAATACAACCTAATTTCCAAATACTATTAAAAATCAATATTTGCATAACTACTTATCCACAACTTAGTCCACATGCTTTACATAACACACTTCAACACTCACCAAAGATCAGATAACTTGCTATTCAAGACACCATACATCATTTCAATTTTTTTCTTTTTGCACATTTCTTCTTTGTAAAACACAACCCAATGGTTCAAAATCCACAACAAACTAGCAAAGATACCAGATATAGTTAGAAGCATCCAAGAACCCCAAACCCATCTTGGAATCACACCATTCACAGCTCCACTAGCATACACAAACCCCATCTTCATCACAAACAGAGGTGCAAACACACCTCTAACTACTGTATAGAATGTATAAAACCCAGGTGACAACAAGTCATACAACTCTTTCGCACCTCGAACATCTGTCTTTCTTAGCCTTGCCAAAGACCATACATTCTGCAATGGACTAGTCACCTCAGCAAGAACCAAGATGACCAATATAGCAAAAGCTCCATGATTGACCACAAACCTGCAAGTGTTAAGAGCAAAAAGGGTGGCTAAATGATGGGCAATAAATGTTACATCAGTTGGGTTAAAAACTATGTAATGAAAGAGGTCCACTATGAAATAACTTGTGCTAAATTCAAGCACTAAGTTTTGAAAAGGGGTGTTTCTTGAAGCAAAAACTGTTGTTGGGTTTTCTGAATTCTGGGTGTTTGTTGTTAAAAATAAAGCAAAGAGGGCTAAAATTACTGATGGGGTTCCATGAAAGAGGGATAAAAGACAACTACATGCATCATAACGATGTTTTGGACCCCAATTTTGGAAGATTTTGTGTGCTATAACATAGATAAATGCAAAGAAGAGGAAAAATTGAGGAAGTTTTAAACCATAGTAAGAGGATTGAGCTATGATTTCCATGGTGTAAGATAGATATCAAAGATTAAAGATTTGAATGATTTTTACAGAGGAAATTGTTTAAGAATTTTGTATAAAAGATAAGATTGAAGAATAATGATGATTTTGACAAAATGGACTGCTGCTGATATTTTTGACTTTTGGGAGTTATTTTTTCTTTTGTATTTTTAGCATAAAAAAAGTTGGGAAATTTGTGAGATAGAAGTGACAAAGATGTAATGTTTCATCTAATATTAATGGGGGTTGATTGTTTGTGAATTGTGAAAGGGTGCGCATAAAAAGAGAGATTCTAAGAATCGTTCAATGAAAAAAATGAGAAGAGTCCCAAGTTGGCTTCTTGCTGTGATTGCTTCCAACTTCAAGTGTTACACTTTTGGATTTAGAGTCTTCTTAGAACCTTCAATCACTTTCAATTTGAAAATAATTTTCAAGTTTATAATTATTATATTATATTCTGTTGGTTTCTTGTATTGAAGGGATATTCTTCCTAATTAATCTAAGGCCATATAATTAAGAGAGTTGAATTTTTGGATAAGAGTACTTAAGATATTATATATGGGCAGGGCATATTCTTTTTATTGCATCAACAATAAGTTTGGTGGAGGATAAATCTAAAACGTAGTAGTATGAAATTTAGAAAAAGAAAAAGGTTGTCCATATTACAAGCTACAACAAGATATATACTAGCACAAATCGTATTCAAGGTTTGAGATTATGCTGATTAGCTCCTATTGAAGAGCTTCATCCATCATACATCCCAACTTTTGTGGACAACTTTGTGTTATTTATGTGTAGAGAGTAGGTGCCTTTATTAGTTGCAGACATCCCAAGTTTAGATCGTCTGGGGATGAATTTCTAGTGTGTATCATAATATTACAATCTATTAGTGATACAATAAGAGACAAAGGTTAAAGGTGTTTACACCCTCAATGTACAGATTTGTTATTGCATTGGCATTCTTTCTTTTTCGACATTGGTAAAATTTGCATTATTGATTATAAACAAACACTTAGGACCCACTAATGCTAGCACCACTTGCTAGGTTCAAGGATTCCATGAGTTGACTGTGACACCTACAGAGACATGCATGAAAACAAGAGCAAACCAAAATAACATGTTTTTTTCCTAATATGATAGGGATTTGATGAAGGTGGAGGCGAGAGATGGCCACCGGTGCGGGCGGGCGGGGCTGGTTCGTGGGCCCAGTGGGCCGGGCCGAGATTTCACTACCAGACCGCACCGTGAAATTCACTTGGGCCATTTGTCCACGGGCTGAAAAATCTTGGCCCACACCGGTCTGTTACCGGTTTTCACGGTTCGGAAAGCGGTTCTGGTGGTTCGTGGGCCTAGCGGGCCGGCATGAGAATTTTTTATTTTCAAAATTATTTAATCATTGGAATCATTTATTATTGTTACATAAAATCTTTAAAATTAATTAAAATATATACAATTATTAATATTAATGAATAATTTTATTATTTTTGAATTTGATTGAATTATAATATATGCAATTTGATTAAAATATATACAATTTGATTAAAATATACACGATTTGATTGTAATTACTTGGGATGGGCCGTCTCCGGCTCATGGGCCTGGCCGACCGGTTTCGTGGACCGGTGTTGGACGGGTTTTGTAGCGGGCTTTCGTGGGTTGAGCTCAAAATCCGGCCCACGCCCACCCACCAATTTCACGGTTCGAGCCGGGCCGACCAGGCTTTTCGCGGGCCCCCCACACGGCCCAAGAGGTGGGTGCGGCTGGATGGGCTGGATTGGCCCGAACCGTTGGCCATCTCTAGGTGGAGCATTGCATTGGTATTCAAGGTTTATTAATACTTTAAACTAGCGAATAAACCTGCATTGCGTATTCAAAGTAACACATAATACGAAATATAAAAAAGTTAAGTTGTAGATAATATGTGTGGGAGGGAATTGGTGCAAAGCAATTGATTAATAAATGCGTATAAAAACACAATACTAAGTATAATGAAAAGGCAAAATGTGTAGATTAAAAAAGAACCTGATAAAAAAATGTGTAGATTAATGGAAACGAAGGAGTACATTACAACGGAAGCAGACGTTACAGTGGAGAGGCTTATAGTAGAAAAAATATAACAATCTCCAAATTAATAATTTCTAAAAGTAAGAAAAAGAAGAGAAACAATTGATATTTTGACGTGATATCAATAGTTTTTCCGATAGCCTTGCTTCCCTTTCAGCCAAACTGCAGTGGTTCTTATAGAACAGTTAGTTACTTCGGCTTAGGCAAGAACATCTATGGGAAGTTTCAAAGAGAATTCTGAGGCGCCTTTAGCCTCAATTTGGGATCATAAGCATTACTCACATAACCATTCCTCCATCTATCGTTAGCACCTGTGATAGACCATCAGGAGAGGGCAACTTTGAGAATCCAATCAACAGCTAGATTCAATATATGCACATAAGATGCAGCTGGTTTAAAGCAATTGTTTGTGGGTATAATCGATAATATAGTCTTTGCAACTCAAGCTACGCACTGTTCTTTTATGTTCTAAACATTCGCTGTAGTCTATAACTTTTGAGAGTGTGTTGCACACTTGCATTGAGTAAGAAAACATGAAGAGAGTGTTGCATCATGCATATCGGATAGAAGTACAAGTTGGGATGTTTTATCAGATTAGGTAGAACAAAACGAGGAGCAGAAAATCCACAAACCTGTCCAGTTATATAACTGGCTGCCGGATGAAGGGCCAAAAACTCTATTAACCCAGCAACTTCTTCTGGTTGGCCATACCTCCCTGAACCCACGCAAAAATATGTTATGACAATCACACTGACACAGGGATTCTTCACAAAAATTAAATCGAATGTTCAATCATGAATTCAGGAATCTTTGGCAATAGCACAATTTAATCAAGGAAGAACTCTCAAAAGCCAAAGATTTTAACAATTTTTACTGCAAGACACACGAAATAACTTAAATGAAATATTTCAGGCCAAAGTATTGGTAAAATTTTCCTCATCCAATATTCCAATCATAAGCTTGGGGTCAGTTGATCTGATTAAAAAAAGCTTGGGGTCAGTTGGACAGATAAAGATATCATGAACAATGGCTGATAGACAGGACAAAAAAAAAAAGTCATCCTCTTTATACGACAAGACGCCAGGAGGACTATCAGAAGTGGTTTAAGAACTTCCTTGAAAAGAAAGAAGAGGTTGAAGAACAGAAAGAACAAATTTAATTTGGAAAGTGAAAAAGTATTAATGCACATGAAATAAGAAGTTAACATAGTGTTTCCTAATATATGGAAACCTAGAAACTAGTATTAGATACATGGAAATCAATGTTTTAGCATTCAGATAGCTACCAAGCTTTAGTAGGTGAGTTACTTTTCTATTTCAAGATAAAGAATACCAATGCTTGGAAGTGAAGAAAATAAAAAAAGGGACCAGCAGTCCTCCAGAATCCATAAAGACACAAAAGGAGCACCCAAGTTTCATTGTACATCTAAAAGGGACATTCCACCCTTTATTCCTGCCCAGACACACATAATAAACTTGCGGTACCTCCAAAAAGTCTAGTGTAATCTCGCAACACTAATGCATTGATGCCATACAGAAGAAGCTAGCTTACAAGGCAACAACAGATGGCAGCATCTCAGCACCAGTAAAACAAAGCAAGCACACATATATCAGACAACAATGCCTTCTAGGTCAAAACCACCGGCTCATTATTAGCACCAAGTTTTCTCCATTCAGCTATCCACACTTAAATGTACAACTCACTTTGGGACCCTAGCCTCCCGACAAGGAGGATACCTGGAAAAGGATGTATACTGGGGAGTATCTTCTAGAAGTTCATAGAAAGAACTGGAAGAATACGCATCACACTCTTAAATTAGGCAATTAGCCAAGCAAACTGTATAAGAAATAAAATCAAGTACACTGTAATATATTAGCAAGCTCTGCCAATTCCCATTCTCAGCTATGCCTTCTAATCAAATGTCCAAAACAGAGAACTATCTCCACCAGGACCACCACAAAGGTAAAGTAGGCAGTTAGGCACGGAACTGCCACTGGAAAAGAATAGATAAAAGATGGTTCCTTGCCAAAGGTTCTTCCCAGAACTCTATTAAGATGGAAATTACCTATCTATCTGATAACAGGATAAAACGAAGATGCCTAAAGCCAAAGTTCTTTTCCTAAAAGCTAATCAGAGGTTCCTATCAACTTGTTAGGGAAAATGATGATTTATAACAAAAGGTATATCTTTATAATCAGAAGTCGATTGATCATTAGATTAGGTCAAAAATAAGGATACATCATGGAAAAACAAAAATTCCAAAAAGAAGCAAATGAAAGATTTCAATGAATTCTCATAGAATCAAGAATATAGTTTCCAATTTGTACAAGGTTCTCAAAAAATAATGTGACCCACCATCCAAAAAAAAAGTTAATGAGACCCTCCCGTTACATTTTTTTCCGGTCCCGTTACATATTTAGATCATAGCAAAGGATAACATAAAGATGAGACCGATGAGATGTTGAACATTTGAGGAATTGTGCAGGAAACATAATTCCTACTAGAAAATACCAAACATTCGTCTAGAAACCATATCTGCTTCTCATCACTTTGCGCCATAAGAAGTCAAATTCTAGTAGGAAATGCCAAATCCATTTACCTATTAAAGAGATCATTCCAGGATACTAAATTATTAAAACCTAGACTTCCTCTAATATGAGCTAACAGCCAAGGTCCCAATAAATTTGGTGATCTCTATCCCTTTCCAAAATCAAGCAGAAATTATTGAAAGTTAGCCCCAGAGGCGTAGCCTTTACTTCATTTACAACCAATATATGGATTGCATCAAAAGAATGATCCTCTGTCTGACCACAGTTGTCAAAGATATCCCTTTTGATTGTACCACTAGAACTGTCAAATTTAAAATCTCCAATAGCATTCACTGCATTTTATAGGGTTTGTGAGAAGTGACATGTGTTTAAGTCTTATACAATAAAGCTGTTAACCTCCAATACATCTTTTCTTGTATTTCTAAGATTTGACACATCAATTAGGATGGAGGCTAAAGCTACAAAATGCAACGGATATTGATAAGGGCTCATATATCTTGGAGGGATGAGCCATGTTGTTCACTTATGTAATATTTTCTCTTGATTGTTCTCTATCTTTAGTCTCTCCAGACTTAGTGTCTTTCACAAGATCTTCATACTAGATCGGTCTCTTAAATTCTTCTGGACATGTGATTATTTTGTTCATTGCCCGGTTTATAAATTTACTTAGTTTACCCAAGAGTGGCATCCAACATAGACAGCATACTCAACAACCAGAATGCCAGAAGACTTTTAGGTTAACAATGTTTTTCTATGATCATCAAGCTAAGATATCGAAACTGTTGTTAAAGAAGTCAGAACAAGAAACATAACCTTTGTGATGTCAGGAGACAGGAGGGGAATAATTGGACTATAAGAATCCAAGTGAAACCCTCGGAAAGAAATCCATAACATACCTAAGGGATGGCATTCAAGAGCTTTTTCTCAATATCTTCCCGAGCTTTGCTGTCATGTCAGATGCAGTGAACCCTGGTGCAACAGCATTAACTCGCCAACAAAGAAAGTTCAAAAAATCATTCGTTTTAACAACTGACAACCAAATCAACAGTTTCAAGTATGAGTGAGAGAGAAATATACATTGACTTCCCCCGCTTCCGTATTCCTTGTAGCCGACCTTAGTGGGAGTGCCAACTACTCCAGCTTTCGCAGCACCGTAATTTGGCCCGTCCTGCATTTCCAACCAGGCCAACTACAGACGTTATGTTGATTATTCTTCCCCGGAGGTCAAGAAGTGATACTTTTCATCAGCGTACGGCAAGAATCCTGACTAGGAAAAAGAGGTGGAGGGGAGGCAGGTGCACAATGATACCTTCCTCTTCTTTCTATCGGTGATTTTAGCTGCATCCTGCAAATATACACTTTTTAAGAAATTTATTGAAAATTATTAAAAACAAACACCAGCAAGGTCATATGTGAGGTTCTTTGGGCGCACCTGTGTACAAAGGCATACACCAGTAAGATTCAGATCAATGACATCCTGCCATTGAGCTCCCTCTTCATTCTCATTAGCAGCCCATCCCTTGGTAACTCCTGCAAGCAGCCAAAATCACTTGGGAGGCGCTCAAACGGATGATGTGCAACCACCTGAACCTACTTTACTTGACAAACACTCAGCGCACCTGCATTATTCTACTAAGAGTGCCACCAGGCCCTTTGTGCCATCAATTGCCTGTAGGTAAAACTGATATCAAAAGAGGAAAAATATTACACAAAAAGGAAAAGAAGTGGAAAGAAGAAAAAACAGCAGACGCAAAGTATACTCATAGTTGTCATCATGACTCTACATCCGCTTTGGTGAAACCTCACCTCCAAAAGCAAGAGCTTGCCCACCACAAGCCTCAACCTAGGAAATAGCTTTAGAATATCACCATAAGTTCGCAAACAATTATTTTAAGGAACAATACTGGCCAATATTTTTTTTTTCATCGATCGACATAGAACCGCCACATATTTCACAAGGTGTGGTAAACGATTCAGTAGTAAGGAGTCTTGCAGAGGGATTCATATGCAGTACTTCACGGTGAAATCAATAATAATAACAGTGGTCTGAAGACTTCGATACACTAGCTACTTAGCTTTTGAATACATTTTTTTCATTTAGTAGTTTATCTGAGCTCCTAACATTGAGTTACATGTACTACTACTATTGAGATGACACCACAAAATATTTCTTATCAATTTAATGATCACATATGAACACATAGAAACAGAACACATATTGATGGGTTCATATAAAAAAAATATACTATTTCCTCCCCATCCTTTTGGATGTGTCAATTTAACCAATGTTATTTGTTCTGTATTATTATTTGTCACTAGGATATCAAAGCAACATTACTTGTCATTGTAAGGGTCAACACTTATTGGTACTTGTCAATCTGGATTACAATGTAATGTCCCAAGTAATCTTTAGTCTTGTGTCCATTCCTTTTAAAAAAAACACCGCGTATCTTGCTAATGGAAAGAGCAAAACTAAAGTGTATTGCTGAGAAACAATTTGGCAGATAAACTACTTTTGAGGATGACATGAACATTTCCTCTTCCCTTGGAAAGCATTGATGGATAAAAGTATATATTAACATTACCTCCTTTTGCGTTTCTTCAGCTTCCTTTGATGACCTGGTCATAATTAATCTAGTACTCTGTAATATCACAGAGAATTTATGGACTATTGCTGAAGTACAAACGGTATGACTAGATGTTATATATCTAAGTAAACAGGGGGTAAAATTTCAGTAGTTCCAGAGGACATGAATGATAACAGATAACATGTTTGTGCATGGGAAAAAGAGCGTGTTGGTATGGTACAGTGGTACATTACATAGCATTCAAAAGTATATACTAAATGAAACACAGTAACAATATTCCTAATATGTTGAAACGGTAAGACGGGGTGGGAGAATTTCCATTTATTAGAAAAAGAGCTAGGCTATTATTTTTATTGAACTTGGAAAATATAAACATATATTTTGTCTTTACTTCTTAAACCCAAATAGTTATCCACATGATAAAATAGGATGTACAAATTAGAGCTAGTTTTCGTAATAGTGCTGTTGTTACTATGATTTCAGATGCTCCAGCAGCATCAGAACAGGAGCTTCAGACATTTTTAAAGAACACTTCAATGCTTGGTTGTTCTACTATGGCAACTTGAGCTCTCACCCCAGTAGTAATAATCCATAACATCAATAATCGTATAACTTCTTTTAAACCATAGTATA